>CM034152.1:597024286-597499286 GCA_019776745.2 Taxus chinensis | reverse complement strand
TACAAACCATCTTAATTGAAGCAAACTACATACCCCCTCTACAAACAATTAATTCTTCACTAAATTTAATATTTGATTTAATTAACCATTAGCGAGTTACTTGGAATTCCATCTCTCTTCTAATTTTGGTTAGATAGATTATTAACCTTAAAATATTAGCTTATTATTAAATAAGTACATAAATTTAACAATTGTAATTATGAATATCCACTTTGCTAATAGGTCCATGTGTTAAAGATTATTTCCTCCCACCCTATAACTTATGATTTGGTTTAGTTAACTATATATGAATTGCTAATCTTTTGATAGACTCTTTCTTTCTATTTTCTCTATGCACTTTCATTAGTATTAGCTTATTATTAAACTGTTATATGTACCATTTTATGATCATATTGTATGGACCATAACTCGTATACATAATAATAATAATAATAATAATAATAATTTAATAAGTGATTTGGCAATTAACTTGTAAAATTTTGGTTGGACAACTATCTCGGATACGATCACATTACATTATTTTAAGTGACAATTTAACACCATTCTTTTTTCTTACATGTAAGTAACGAAGTTGGAGGGCTTATATCTTAATTGTCTTATTACAATGAATGGTGAAATGCGTGAGAGAGAGAGAGAGAGAGAGAGAGAGAGAGAGAGAGAGAGAGAGAGAGACCACCAAAAGGAAAACATGAACACATAATCCTTTTGAGTGACAAATTTATTTATAAAATTGAACTTATGTGCCCAATTGATAGGCTGATAGCACACTTAAGGACTAAACTACTCGACTTAACTTACTTTAGCAAGGAGGATGATGTTTTCCCTATCCGTCGACTCAATGGATTGCAATGAAAAACATAAAAAAACTTTTAGTTAGACAAATAGAGACATATTTACTTCAATGAAATGTGGGAAATATTTGTTATTCTTCACAATTCAAAAATAAATAAATAAATTCAATCAACACCTATGCAGATGGGGATCTATTTATAGGTAATTAAATCGATCTCATAAATTTATCTTAGATTTTTCTTTCTTCAATGTAAATTATTTAGTTCTATTTTTATGAAATCATTTCAAAATTTATAAATAATATAATTTTTGGGTTCAATACTGTTATTCAATGATGATTATAATTATGAATTATGATAATGATGGATTATGTGTTATGTATGTATGTATTAGGTAGAAATTCCATGATTTTCACTTAAATTTAAGGTCTCTAGATTGAAACAAATAATACATCACTAAATAATTAGCCTCTCTTACCCCATAACATAAGATCAGGTTAGGTATTTATATATTACTTAGAAATTTGCAAATTTGAATCTCCTTTATTTAACCAACATACTTTAATGGGTCGATAGATTAAAAGTATTATTTTACTATTACAATAAATTAAAAATATATAATTATTACGTAGAATAGAGAAAAATAAAAATAATAGAGTTAAAAAATGTGAACTTCACTTTACAAATTTCTTCATTGACGTATCCCTTGCAACTAAGGGTCCAATAGACAATTATGGAAGCGTTCCACCCACATGGCCCTTTGGCCTTAGACCCTCGACTCATTTTCCTTGGTCAACTTACTACACACTCTCCTCAGGTTAGAGACACCCCCATCTCCATCTGAAATCAGATCCTAATTGGTTCCATCTAATTCGACTTGGTCCCTGCGTCCTTATACGTTGAGATCCTTATGGGCAAGATTATAACATTGTGCCCTATGATAATTTCATTAACTTTTGGCTTGGGTCCTTTCTATTTCCCCACTTAGAGAATCCAACAAGAAACCTTAACTCCCTAAGATTAAGGCATTAAGAATTTGGTGGAAATAGTTTTTGAAACAACATCAAATTCGGCATTGGCTACACAAGTATAAGAAGTTGATAGAGAGCCAATTCAAGAGTCAAATGGAAGAAGAAAGATAAAATATCAAATATAATTATCAAATTTCTTAAAGACTATAGAGAAACAAAAGATGAAAGCAACCTAGAAAAGGAATTCCTCTTAGAATAATTATAATGGAAATGGAAAATTAAACAAGCAAGTAGAAGTGCCAAACTAAGAGGAGGAAGGGACATGCACTTTCAGGTCACAATGTTAAACTACGAGGATAAAACAAGATTGATAAGAAATAAAGGTATGTTGAGACACTCACACTTCTTTCTTGATGAAGATTTAAACTTTGGGTAACTAGTAGAGAGAAATAAGTAGTGGGAAAAGGTGAAGTTAACAAGGAATGAAGGGATATGGGCATACTTAAATAATGGGAAAACACATATAGCAACTAGGAAAACTAGAAGAAAATAGGGAATATGGCCTATCCAGAAACATCTTACAATGGTAGGATTAAATTGTAGAGCCTACCCTTGGAGAAGAAGACCTGGGTTGGGGGCCATAAATAGAGATAGAGATATCATCATTTTGACAAAAAATCATGAAAATGATGGGTGCAAGATACATGAATTTGAAGGGTACAAGAAGTAATTTTTTTGGAATAAAGAAACAGAGAATGACAAAGGGCACGACAATATAATGGTGTTAATTCAAGAAGTTTGGGGAAGAAAAATTAGAATAGAAAAACAAGATGAAATCAAACAGTACATTTGGATAAGAATAAGATAAAACATGAAACTATTATTAGAGTACTTGTATGCTATTTTACACCATATAATTACAAATTTAATAAAAAACATGATCTAGATTGATAAGACCCATACTTACCCCTAAAAAGAGACTTTTCAGTTTACAATATGATTGGCGATATTTTGTTAATAGGGGACTTCAATGTAAGAACAAAAAATAGACAAGCAAATATTCTAGGAAATAAAAAAATATGTAGCTATGAATCCTCTTTGGATGTCATAAGAATAAAATTAGCAATGGTTAAGAGTTTCTAAGGATAAACATGGGGCTATAACACACTATAGAGAAGAATTGTTAGGATTTTGCAACATACACAACCTAATTTTATGTAATGGTATGAGAAATTGGGAAATATTAAGAAGGTATACATGCAAGACATACAATAGGAAAAGTGTAATCGACTATGGTATTTCCTTGCAAAATTATGTATCCAGAATAGAAGAACTAGAAGCAGAAGATTCTCTAGTGGAGATCAAATAAGATCACAACCCAATTTTTATGAAAATCCAATGTTAAGAAGAAAAATAACATGACAATCACACTGGGGTTAACCAAACAAAACCACAAAACCAAGGAAACATCCTCTTAATAGAATAAAATCAATAAGTTTTCAGAGAAACATTAAATAACAAACTCTAAAAAAAAGAAATTAACGGGGTGTATGTCAATGATATAGGTTACACTAAAAATGAAAGGCTAATGCACACCATACATGAAGTCCTAGATACGTGCAAGAGAGATAAACCTAAAATAAGGAAACAAACAACTTTACAAAAAACCTGTGGTACGATGAAGAGTGCAAGGCAGTGCAGAGACAACTGAAGGTAAAGGTTACAACAAGTACAAAAAAGGAAAATAGAAAATTGTATGAGCAATTGGTAAGGAATAAAGAAGAGTATATTACAACTAAAAGGCAGGAATTGATTTATTACGAGAAATATGAACCAAAGAGGTTTTTTATCCATAGGGATCCAAAATGAATCTACTTCATCAAAATAGTCAGCATGAAGAAGGAAAAATGATACACATAGGTTCTATCTTTTTAGTAAAAGGACCACCGATCTGTGTAGAGCGGTGGTTATAGAACCGCCGCCCAACCAGGGTGGCGGTCCTGGGACCACCGGTTTGCATTGGGCGGTGGTCCTAGCTCTTTTAGACAGAAAATGAAAATATGAAATAAACAACCCATAATTTGGACAGTTGTTCGTATCTCTTTTCCTCCATGACCTTTCCCATTCTCCAATGCATGGGAGGACATGGGAGAGGCTATAAATACATGTTTTTAGAAGAGAATAGGATCATCGAATCATGAAAGCAAGTTTTGAACCAGTTTGTAATTCTTCAACCATCCAAAACTAAACTATCTTAACCATGATAAAGCATGAACATTCAAACAAGTGATAGAGAGAGAGAGAGAAGAAACCACATATGAACACACTATGTAATGTGGGAAACCCTTTAAGGGAGAAAAACACTGAAACCAAAGTACTAACTTGGACAAATTGTCCTATTGAGATTACAATGATTTCACAGTTGAGAAATAACTCAACATGGAGCTACAACTCCAAAATTTAACCAAGCATCCACCTGGGCTTAAGTAAGATTCTACTTGCGTGGAAGCTCCAACTCCAAAATTTAGTCATACACCTATTGACATTCTGTAAGCTTCAACTTACAAGGAAGCTTCAAATCGCATACTACTGAGCATCTACTCAGTCTTCTTCATAATATTTTGATCACTTTACTTGTGTTGTCTCTCACAATAGATTGTGATCACTTCTCAACTCATTCTTCTTCTATTTTCACTCTCAATCTCATCACTTAATCAAATTCAAGTCTCTATCATACAAGGCTTGTTTACATACACCTTATTTTCATACTCCACTCCTTCAATCTGTTGTAAAAACTATTGTACAAGGATTCTCTCATGCATGTATTCTTGACATAAGTCTCCCCTTGAATTATTCTCTCAAAACACTCATTATCTCAAGTATTCTACCTCCTTCAAATATGTAGTCATGAGAGCATCACCTACATTCTATATTTTTCTTTTCTTTACATTTCATTCTTCTCCTTCAAAGCATGACTATCCACCAAGGTTTCAGTCACACCTCTAGCATATACTTTCACCTAATGTTCAAGCATAGTTAGCACTCTCTCTTCAACAACAACTCATATTGCCTTTAACAACATATTCACACAAAAGGATGAGCTCTTATATAAACAAGCTTGACTCCCACACATGATTTTTTCACTTATGTTAAGAAAAAATCTTCACCTTATTCACTTTTCATACATACAAGTATATGAAAAGTCTTCAAATGAAACTCCCAAATAACAATGATTGTTTCTAAGTCATATTTGTAGGTACAAGTTTTAACTTTTCTCAAGTCCTTGTTCAAATTCTCTGAGGTAACTGATGAAAAAATGTAACTCTCAAAACCCTAACTCTTTGATTTCTCTGACACAATAATATTTTCTACTTTAGCAAACTATTTATAAGAGCTATCAAAAGGCTAACTTATCTTTTTCTATGGTGAGTGAACAGGTCTGAGATACATGCAGGGGTAAGTACAAGGTGTCTTCAACATGTAAGAAGTTACAACAAGTCTTAATATGCTATAGAGTCTCCTTATATCCCTCATAACTCTGAATTTAGTCCTCAAACCTTATCAGTGCACCTAGGAGCACACTGAGTGCTAGAACTTGTCATCACAACCTTGGAAACTTGAAGAGTGAGAGTTTTATGAGTTCATATCAGGATATACAGTCATGGTCATCAGATATGCAAAATATGAACAACCACAATAGCTTGAAGCTTATCAAAACAAGGCATGAAGTCATTGATTCAACTTTCCTTCAAATTCTTCAACATACTGACATAAAGATCTGCATAGATGCTTGTACAAAATCAAGGATAAAGTCTTCATTCCTTTTCAAGGTTAGAATGTAGAGATATTTGATCTTTATTTCCTCTTCAAGAGCTTGAATGACACTTCAATATTATATTCTTTATATGGCACAGATTCAAGCAAATTTCACACACATTGATTTTCATACTTAGATTTTCATAAACCACACACTTTATCAGTTGGCCATCATATCAAGGTCACATTTCAAGAGGGTTAGATACATTGCACAACTTCCTAAGATTTTACCTTGCTTTATTCCATATTGACTTATTCAAACTTGCATGATTTTCAAGATACACTAAACTTGAGGTTCGAGTTCCAATACTTAACTCAACTAGTTTTAGGCATAATTAGCCCTTAATGGTAGAAGGGAGTATTTGAAAGGGATCACACAAAAAACACAAGGAGTGTGATTGAAACTCTTTGATAACATCAAGTGCACATCACCTTCATGCTTCCACAACTGAAGATTCACCTTGGAACCTTCAAAATAGGACTGTATTCTCACAAACATAGCAAAAATACCACCAAACTAACCTATAATGAGTCTTCTACACCCTGAGAGGTTTTCAAAACTTTCACAAGTGATTTGGAGAATAAAAACCTCATTTTACCTCTATTGTTGCAATCAAGGGTTTGGATAGTGGTAGAAAAATGAAGAGAACTTTCTTGTTTCTTAACCAATTGACCCCAATTTTTTTTGCACAAGTTTTGTATCTGAGTGCTATTAAAAATGCTCTTGTGATTTATCTGAAGAATTCTTATCAATATTTCTTGAGTGCTAATAAGCTAGGTCATTATTTTAGCATGTCTAAGTTAACCCAGTTTTGATAAAACTTCAATATCTTGCACAAAATTCATTCTTTTGTCCTAAAATTTTTTCCATACCTTTGCAGCTCCCTCCTCCATGAATTCCAAGGGCCAATTGTGTCATAGTTCACTCACCAAAGCTCTTCCCCATCTCATTTGGGCGGCATTTGTTATCTAGTTCTGAGTAAGAGTGTTATTCATCATTGTATGAAGTGATCAATTCACCTCCTTAGACATACTTGTGAAGCCCTATACACATAATTTACCATCATATTGTGTTCATTCCATGCTTAGTTTTCATCATCATGCCTTGGCTCATCATCCTCACTTGCCTACTAGGCATTTCTTACATGAAAATATTCAAAATGACCATCTTCATGCCCTATAAGCCCGATTCTTGACCTGATATTCCTCTTATGAATGTTATTCCAGCTCATACTTCTCTAACCATGCTTTCTCTACTTTTCCTTAATCCATTTCTCATGTTTTCATGTCAACCTGCTTGACCTAGGACTAGGATTAAGCCTAGATCTACCCGAATTCTTCATGAAATGGTCATACTGGCTTGTTACAGACTCATTTACACCTCACACACATCTAATTGACCATGTTTGACCTTATTAAGTATTCATACAACCTTGGGAGGACACATTCACACAAATTTCTTGCTTGACCATGCACCTAGACCATGTCTGAACACATGACATCATGACTTGACACTTCATGAAGACAGCTAGACAACTTAGGAAGACACCTGAACACCTTGGACATCTTATGACATCACTAAACACTTGACATCAATGACAACACATTATTGTGATATCCAACAATCTCCCCCTTTGTCATTGATGGCAACTACCACCAAACAAGACCTATACCTACAATCTCCTCTTTCTCACATTTCTTGGTTCACTCTCTCCCTTTGACATCTATGAAAAAGGTGACTTGACTACTTGACATGAAAGCAATGACATCCAAAAACAAAAATGAGTGTAGGTAGACTTACTTGTTCACAGGCTCCCCCTAGGACTATATTCTTTCTCATTAACTCCAACCAATAGCAAATGGGATTCATGGACCTATCTTGGGCATTGAAACAACCCCCCTCAGAGTTTACTCCTCTTACTTGTCTTCATCTTGGTTGTAAACCACCTCCTAGACTTGTCCTTTCAAGAAACCATTTCCAAATCAACATATTTTTCCTTCATACCTTGTTTTCTCAATGTTTAGCACCTATACGAGGTTTGAGATACTTCCTTCTTGACTAATCCAAGCCCCCTGTACTTGGACAACTTCCTTTGAGGGAAAAAACAATCTTGACAAGCTCAACTCGCATAGACCCTTAGCTTCTCATTATCTCCATCTTTTCCTTAAACTGATATATGAATCCATGTAGTAGATCTTCAATGTTTTTTATTAAACTTTGACAACCTCTAGAAGCGTACCTATCTCATGTCACATTCGTCTAATGTTCCCTCTGAGTGTATAACACCTCTATTTTCTTGATAACACAATATTTGAGGTTTAAATTGTGATTATCACATCAAGAGATGAATTTCAAAATATGTGTAGGTCTTGAACTGATTGTACATTGTTCTTAGTGATATTTTAGTCACAACTCACAGTTATTATCTTGTAGACATCTTGTGCCTATATCACTAGCTCTTCCATGACACATTTGGATTTTGAAGAGTTTGAAAAATTTTGCTCACCAATTTATCATCACTAATGCCATTTCATCATGAAAAATACCAATCCTTATACAGTCAGCAGGCTACAAACATGCACACATATCTTTCCAAAAGATATTACTATTTTGTTACAACTTTACACTACTTAGCCATAACATTATTTTATAATTTCAAAAATCCTCCAAGGATTCTTAGGATTTATAACACTTTGTCAAACATCAGGAAGATACATCAACACTTGATAAGACTTATTATTTCATGGCAGTTCAGAGCAGATAAAATATAGTGACCTTATTCTTTCCTTTCTTCAGGGTCATGAGTTCTAGTAGAGGTAGACCATCTTAAGCATATGATCTTGTGAAACTTATTATTCTTTCCAATGTACTCACACATCTAAAGTGAACAAATATACACTCTATACATATTTGGTTTGCAAGAAGTCTTCACTTCCAGTTCACAGTCTAGAGGAATTTGACATACATTTTTCTTCATATGAGTTCTTAGGTTAAAAGAAGCATGAACATACCTTACTTTACCCATCAAGGATCTTTTAATTTCTTGACATGAGCTACACATATGCCTCAAGTCATCATCTTTACATATCCTTTTTATAGACCTCGTGTCTTGCAACTAACCCTCTGAAATGACAAATCTTGAGGTTTTCAACAAGATACTCACAATTAACCTTTGCTAGTAAACTTTATAAATACCCTTTTCTCTCTTTTAGAGGATTTCAAATTTTCATGATCCAATTCCCTGTTGATGAGATTTTATCTTCTCTTTACTGTTTCAAACAATGTCTTCAAATTATCCCTACACAGAGACTAATCCTACAACAGGGTGCAATGTACGGAATTTTGTGTAAAACTAACCAAGTTTCTAGATACACTTTTGGACATTATACCTTCATACCAATTTTCATTTGCAAATTCATTCTCTGTCATTTTTAATTAAAGTTTCTCTTTTGGTTAGTGTCCTCAAGCCTTTGGTAGGGTTTCATAGTGAGATATAAGGTTTTTTTCCAATAACCACCTATTTCAACTCCTTAAATGTCTTTACTCACTTTAATCCAACATGATTGCACCATTTTCTAGGTCTATTTACCCATATACATCATCCTTAACAATCTTCTAGCTTTGATACTCATTTTCCCATATTAGGGTTTCAAGCAACTCCCCATATTTTTGCACTCCCTTCACTGAATAAAATTCTAAATCACCTTAGACCCCTTTCTTCAATCTTGTTTAGGACCTTCTCCAACTTCCATACTCCTCCTTGCCTTCATTTGGCTCAGTTTCATGGTTTGACATGCTTGACTTGTTCTTGTGACGATAATCCTCATGTACCTTATTTTAGTCTTTCTTCTTTTGATCAAACAGTCATCATAATTTGCTCTTGTAACTTCCGGCCAATTGTCAAAATATTTTACACCTTCTCACACTAACCTATAGCCTTTTCACTATCTATTTCATTTTTTTATTCATTCTTGACATCTTGCCTCCTCCCATTTAATCATTTTCTTTGAACTAACTGTCATATTGCCACCTTCTAATCCTGGGTTTGCACATTTCATAGCCTCAATTACTTTCTTAGGTTCTTAAGAAATTTGATATGTAATTTATCAGTCAAGCTCCTTTGGTAAACTCTCCTAAGCTTTCTCAAATTTCCTCTTTACTATTATCACCCACTTCTTAAGTGTGTATTGAGATTTTGTCTTCGTATAAGCATGTCAAATCTAGATGACTAAGTCATTTTGTACAGACTTGAAGGGATTCAAACCTCCATAATTTCTTACCAAGTCCTTTGTGACTGGCATAGAGAATGTTAGTTCTTTTAAACTTTACCTGATTGTAGTATCATCAAGATCTACTAGAAAATTTAAGATCGGTTATCCATATTTCGCCCCCGTGCCAAATATTGGATCGACAACGATCCCACATAACAGAAACAAAGTCAAAAGGTGGACATAAAGGAGCTTCAAAATTGGCTAAGTATAAAGGTGTAAGTGGAGAATGCCAAGTGTTAGTATGGCACTGATTCAAGGGGTAAAATTTGCAAAATGGCCCGCAACTCCGCCCGAGGAAAAAGTCAGCATTTGGGCCCAAGTCAAAGCCAAGCAAAGAATCAGAGGAAAGGGACAAAAGATAAATTGTGGACCCATAGGCCCAATTTTTGTTCCAATCTGGCTTCCACGTGTCCCAGATCAAAAGGGGACCCATTTTCAAGTTATTTTCCCGCCCTCCTGTACGGACCTGATGCAAACTTTGAAGGGGCATATCTTTCGACTCAGGGCTCGAAATATTGCAAATCTGATGCCGTTGGAAAGATCTTGGCCTCACCCATGCCATGGAGGTCTAAAAATTTAATTTTGAGGAGGTTAGGTGAAGAAAAATGGAGGAAATGTCTTTGGTATTTTAATATAGGATCTTCTTGCCTCAACAACCAGATCAGATATGATCTGTTTTGCCATTTCCTCTTCCTTCAAGGTGACAAACCGAGGATTGATGCAAAAAAGACAGATTTGGGGAGAGATTTCATCAAAGGCATTAACAGCGGTGGTTGATTTTCAACCTGCTTTTCCTTCTTCTCTCTCTCTTTCTTCTTTCAGGTTGAATCTATAAATACGGGGGCAAGGTTCATTGTAAAGGGTTAGACATTCTTTGTTTTGCAAGCTCCCTTATCATCTTAGCAAAGGGATTTGTGGGGTTCAGGTCTTCCATAAAAAAATGCATTACGTTTCTGCATCTTTGCTACCTTGTAATGGACTATATCAATCTACAGAGAAATAAAACATGTCTGTCATCGATTTTAGATCCTCTCTTGTCTCTTTTTCTTTCATCTGGTCTCCCATTATATATCTGGCTATCTGTGCTTGTTTATTGTATGCATTTTCTTGGTTTGTGTCTATTAGCAAAATAAGTGTTCATCATTCCTTTGGTGCATCACCTCATAGTTTAGCTTTGTTTTAATTTTGGTATTCCTTCTATCCCTGTCTCCTTGGTAAAGTTTAGATTAGGATTAAGAACAAAACCTCTGCAAGTTTCTACGTATGCACTTGAATGGAGGAATAAAGAACCATCCTTCAATCTGGAGAGCTTTCCCATTTTGCAAGGTCCCACACTTTGGGGAAAGTTCAATGTTATGCAATCACACTAAATGACTCTACCTTATAAAACTAGACCTATAGAACTCATTTGGGGGTGTTGTGATTTTGTGTTAACAGTTTTGGCATGCCTGGTGGGACTAAGAAGTCTCCATCTTATTACAGTAGGGATTGATGTACACTTGGTGTGATTCTAGCTCTTAAAAATCCTTAAAATTGTACATCTTACGACTCCAAAAGAAACAAATCTACTGGTTTCAACAGCCCAAGCTTGGGAGATTCATGAGAAAAACCCGATCTAGAGCAAGAAAAGAAGGTATATTTGAATACTTGTGTCTATCCCCCAGGCAGAGAAAGGAGAGGAAGAAGAATTCAGGGGTCTCCATCTCCACCAAGCAGAACCTTGTCAACACCTCCACCTATAAGGCCTTTCTTTTAGTCTGTAAGGATTCTTAGGCCAATTAGAATGGCACAACCAAATCCATATGTCAACTTCACTGGAAGTAGTCTACTCACCTTGATTGCACAAAACCCAATTCTGATTGCAACATTAAAGAGCATCCCACATTTGACTGGGGAAAATCAAACTTCTCCTAGTGACCATGTCCAAGATATTGCAAATGTCTGTACAATCCATGAGATCCATGAGATGGACATTGTAGTCAAGCTTCTCACCTCTTCATTCAAAGGGAAAGTTTCACAATGGTTCAGGAGTTTTGAAGCAGGCTCTATCCAGAACTGGAACCAGCTATGCATGACCCTTCACAATCAATTTGGGGAAAAAGGTGATAACTTGTCTTTTTTGGAACAACTTACAGCAATCAAGAGATCCCCAAAAAAGAAGCTGACAGACTTCAACCTCAGATTCTAGCGAACCTAGGATAGGATTCCAATAGCAGTAAAGCCCACTAATGAAGGTGCCTTCTTATACTTTCTTAGGGTTTTAAATTCTAATATTTCTCTGATGATTCAGTCAATGGGGGGCACTACATTACCTATAGCCTATAGCCTCTCCATAGGGGCTGAGAACCGTTTGATTCAAGCTGGAAAAATTGCTCCTAGGCCATTCATGCCTCTATACCTTGAGTTAGGAAGCCCAAATACTATCCAAGCACCTACATTAGCTCCTATACCCACCGCCAAGAGTCAAATCTCATTTGAAGCTTCCACTTCATCATCTAATACCTCTAAAAAGTTTCAGGAAGTGGTGATGAAGCAACTTCAGAACTTTGGGAATGAGCTAGTGACCATCAAAAGACAACAAGCTCAGAGTTCCAGGCCATACCAACCCCAGGATCAATATCAAGCCAAACCCCAGTATCAACAAAATAAGCCACCACCTCAGACTGTAAACCAAAGCCAGAAACAAGGACAACCCCAAAGTGCTAGACCTTTCAAGTTATATGATCCTAACACAGCTTCAACATCAAGGCCATTGGTTCCTACACAGAACAATATGACATAGGAATATGATTGGTGTTTTCCATGCAGTCAGCCACACAACCAATCAATGTGCTTTAATGGTTCTCTAAATCAAGCCTTGATTGTGCAAACTAGTATGGTGCCACAAGAACCTGGCCAAGATGAATATTAACAAGGAGCTTAATAAGTTGGGCCCCCAAATGAGACTATGCTTGTCAACCTGGCAGGCCGAAGACTTCTGTGGGATGAATCAATTCCCTTCTCAAAGTGTAGCTATCAATACATGGTCCAAAAAGAGAAGTATTGGAGAGGGACGACCACTAAATTCAGGTGACCCTCAATATTCCATCACTCCACAAGATCCTAGTGTTCCAAGTGTAACTCCAAACATACAAAACCAATCCAAGCCACATCCCAAACCCAGTCAACCACTGGTTGTAACAACCCATGTGCAAGAAAGAAATGTGTCTAGGAAGTGGCAACAAAAGGACAACACATTCAATATTATTGAGCAGATGAAAAGGACAAGTGTGAAAATTTCACTATGGGAGTCACTGGCCATTCCAAGGCAGAGGGATCTGTTGCAGACTACCATGCACAATTGGTCAAGTTAAAATCAACCCCCTAACCAAAAAGAAATAGTGCTTACCAATGCATTTTAGCCTGGGCGGAACCATGGAGAATAACAAGGGAAAAACCTGAGACCTCCTCCCTTATATGTCTCATTAATTATTGGAGACAAATTAGTGCATAATTGTATGATTGATTCTGGGGCCAGTAGTTCTTGGATGCCCAAACAAATAGTTGATCAATTGGGTCTCCAGTATGAGGTAGTCTCTAGAGGAGTAGTCCAATTAGATGGGAAAATAGTGACTACTGAGGGAATCATCAAGGATCTGAGTCTCACTCTACACACTTTCCTTAATGTGACTATTTTGCAAAACGTGTCAATCATAGACCTACCACCACATTTTGCTTTGTGTCTATCCAAAGACTTCACTTCCAAAATTGGAGGCTACCTATCTACTAATTGATCACATAGACTCTTTAGGACTAGGTAAGGGGCAAAGGCCACAATCAGATCTAAACCTATTGTTGATTATCATATTGAATCCTATGTGCCTAGCCCAATCAATGCCAACTGCTCATCTTTTGATCAAGAAGACCTCCTAAACACTAATGAAACAGATACCAAGGTGGGAAGTATCCCAGACTCGACCCTAGATGAGTGGGCCAACAAAAAACATGCTTTTGACCCTTATAAGGAGATGGAGGAATTTGAACTGGGTGTCTACTACCTACATGAAGAGAATCATCCTCAACCTGACCTAATCAAGCTAGAATACAAGGATGATAATGAGGTATGGCAATTGTTCTTTGATGGTTCAAGGAGTAAACAAGGAGCTGAAGGAGGAGCCATGATTGTGTCCCCCGGAAGTATGAGATATTATTCAGCCTTCATATTCTAGTTCACTTGCTCAAATAACACTACTGAATACGAGGCTTTAGTCCAAGGTATTCATTGGGAAAGGAAGTTGGAAATCAAGAACTTATAAGTATTCGATGACAGTGAACTAGTTGCCAATCAGGTCAGAGGACTTAATGCTGTCAAAAATGACTTGCTCAAAAACTACACGAGTAGGGTATGGGATCTCATGGAGGATTTCGAGGCCTTCAGTATTGTGTCCATATCCAGAAAGGATAATGAAGTTGTTGATAGACTTGTAGCAGTTGGAGCAACATTTGATGTGGTTGATAGCATCAAGAGGGACAGAGAACAACCGCATATCCATGTGGTTGTGAGGCCAGCAATGCTAGATAATAATACATCCTCGCAGGTGTTTGAGAATGATCAGCAGATCATTAACTTTCTACAAGGAGAAGCTGAATTCTCAGCTATAAACCATAGCAGACTAGAGCAACAATACGGGAATCAAATAGTACAACTGCATAAAAACAAGCTTCTGAAAGGCTTAATGACAATGAAATCTATTTTCAATATTAATGATCAGTTCAGAAAGGAGAAGGCTAACATGCAGATCAAAGGAGAAGATTTAGATTCAATCCCAATTGGAGAAGAAAAAACACTTCAAATTGGCAAAGTGGCCACCACACAAGAAAGGTATGAATTCATAAAACTTTGCCAAGAATTCCCTGCTGTGTTTGCTTGGAGTTATGAGGACCTAAGAGGGTTCAATCCAAAACTAGCACAACACACAATCAAACTGGATCTAGCTGCTCAGCCCATCAGGTAGAAGTAGAGACTAATCAACCCGCATATAGAGCCTCTGATGAAGAAGGAGCTGAACAAGATGATAGAGGCAGCATCGTATTTCCAATCAAACACTCAATCTAGGTTACAAATCTGGTCCCAATCAGGAAGAAAAATGGAGAAATCAAGCTATGTGTTGACTTCAGGGATTTAAACAGAGCCTCCCTCAAAGACAACTACCCACTCCCTTCAATGGAACAGATCTTGCAAGTATTGTCTGGGTCAGAAAGGTTCTCCCTCCTAGTTGGCTACTCAGGGTACAACCATATCATGGTAAGAGAAGATGATCAATTCAAAATAGCTTTCACCACCAAATGGGGCACCTATGCATATAAAAAAATGCCATTTGGATTATCCAATGCTAGAGCCACTTTTTAGAG
This sequence comes from Taxus chinensis, assembly GCA_019776745.2. Lineage (NCBI taxonomy): Eukaryota > Viridiplantae > Streptophyta > Pinopsida > Cupressales > Taxaceae > Taxus > Taxus chinensis. The sequence goes on along the minus strand of CM034152.1, from coordinate 597,484,045 downwards.
GGAAATGGATATGGCATTCAAGGGGTTGATCAAAAAAATAGTGTTGATCTATCTTGATGACATTACACTATTTTCCAAGAATGCAGCAGACCACCTTTTCCATCTTAGGCAGGTGTTCCAACGATGCAGGAGTTTTGGGGTTTCACTGAACCCCAAAAAAATGCATATTCTTGGCCCATGAAGGTAAGCTTCTAGGCTATATTGTATCAAAGGAAGGATTGGTAATTGACCCGAAGATATTTCAAGCAATAAGAGCATTGCCATTGCCACGTCACAAGAAGGCTCTTCAAAGCTTCTTGGGAAAAACAATTTTGTCCACAAGTTTGTTCCAAACTTTGCTACCCTTGTTAAGCCAATAACGTTGATGTTGAAGAAGAGCTTAACATTCAGGTGGACAGCTGAAGGAAAATAAAGTTTTGAGGCTATCAAAGAAGCCATATCACAAGCCCCAACTCTTGTGAACCCATATTTTTCCAAAGATTTCATAATGTATGCCTTTGGTGGCAGCAACACAATATCTACAATCTTGGTGTAGTAGAACAAAGAAAGTACAAAACAACCAATTGCTTTCTTCAGCCAAAGGCTAGAAGATTATGAGGTAAGGTAATCCTTCATTGAGAAGTAGGTCCTGGTGGTAATCAAAGGATTGAAGAAGTTTAAGCATTTGGTTTCAAACAACAAAATCCAACTATTGGTCTCCCATGCGGGAGTTAAAGAATTTCTTATCAGCAAGGACCTGAATGAGAAGCGTACATGATGGATCACTCATGTCATGGAATATGACATTGATATCAAGGTCACCAAGCTAGTCCGTGGGAAGGGGTTATGTGAACAACTAGCCTCAAATCAACAAGATGAAACAGACTGTGAAAAGGAGGTTGTTTTTTTTCTACAAGATGATCAAGAAGAAGGGAGAGATTATGTACCTTCTCCTTGTTGGACCCAAGACATGGTGCACTTCCTTCGAACATGCATGTGTCCTCATGGGATGAGTAAAGCAAAAAGAAGGCTTTTCAGGATACAAGCCATCCCATATGTTCTTATTGATGGTGTCTCGTTCAAGAGGGACATTAAGAGATGCATTGGGACGGATCAGGTGGAGAGAGTGCTACAAGAATTCCATGTTGAAGTAGCTGGAGGCCATTTTTCTCCAAGAGTGACGGCACTCAAAATCATGAAAGTAGGATATTATTGGCCCAAATTGTTTAGTGATTGCTACACATGAATCAAAAGGTGCAAGAATTGTGCATTCTTCAAAGGCAAAGGAAAGGCTAGCAACACTTCCACTGCACCCAATCTCAGTCAACCAACCTTTCATTCAATGGGGATTGGACTTCATTGGAGTCATCAATCCAAACTCAAGCCAAGGTCACAAATGGATCCTGACAGTGACAGATTATTTCACCAAATGGGACCAAGGCAGTGGCACTCAAAGAAGAAAATGAGTCTAGTATCCTGGATTTCTATGAAGGGACAATGACCAGATTTATACTGAGATAGCCACCATCATATTAGACAATGCATTCTCATTCATAGTTTCCAAGATCATAGGATGGTATGTTAAGAATGGGACTTATTTGAGTAATTCATCAAACTATTACCCTTGAGGTAATGGTCAGGTTGAGTCCACAAACAAGAACATGCTAAAGATCATCAGAAGGACTCTTGATGAGAATCAGAGGACCTGGCACACAAAGCTCAAAACGGGCTTATGGGCTGATAGAATAATGCCCAAGAGATCTATAGGCAGCTCTCCATTCAAGCTCGTCTATGGGAAAGAGGTAGTGTTTCTTGTATCAATTGAGTTGCCAGCATTGGAGCTCATGAAGCAACTAGAGATGTCTGAATTTGGAGCAATGGAGGCAGGTATGCGGAGATGATAGAATTAGAAGAAACTAGAGAGCATGCTCTCCAAGCAATAGAGAAGAATCAGGATTCAATCAAGAAATGCTTTGACAAGAAGACAAAGGAAAGGACCTTCCAGGAAGGAGACCCTGGTTTTGAAATGGGACGCAGATCAAGAAAAACCAGGAAGGCATTCCAAATTTGATGCCATCTGAAGTGGCCCCTATATGATCACAAGATGCAAAAGTAGCAATGCTTTCCAATTGTCTACATTGGAGGGTGAAAAGTTACAGATTCCAATAAATGGGATCTATCTTAAGCACTGCTACTAAAAGGGGAGTTCTCACCCTGTACATATTAGTTTAGTTTTCTCTTTCCTCTAAGTGCTTATGCACATTGTCTTGTTGTAGTGTAGATTGCTTTTCTCCTAAGTGCTTTCCATGCTCTGCATGTTCCATTTAGAGCATGTATGATTTCAAATTTTGTATATAGTGTGGTATTGTTTTGTTACTCTCATGCAGTGTTTGGACTCAGCATTTGGTCAAGATCAATTTCGGTTCTAATGGGTTTCCAAGCGGCCCAGGGGTCAATTTTCAAAGTTCAAATCAGTAGCAAGCTATCACTCATGACTCCATGCCCAATGGATATGACAAGGCAATTGGTCTTTTCATCTAGCAGGTAGATACCCCTGTGAGTTTGCCAAATTTTTATCCATATTTCTCCACCGTGCCAAATATTGGATCGGCCATGATCCCAAATAACAGAAAATAGAGTCAAAAGGCAAGACAGAAAGGAGCTTCAAAATTGGCTAAGTATAAAGGTGTAAGTGAAGAATGCCAAGTGTTAGTATAGCGCTGATTTAAGGGGTAAAAGTTGCAAAATGGCCCGCAACTCCGCCCAAGGAAAAATTCAACATTTGGGCCCAGAGTCAAAGCCAAACGGAGAATTAGAGGAAAGGGGCAAAAGATAAATTGTGGACCCATAGGCCCAATTTTTGTTCCGATCTGGCTGCCACATGTCCCACATCAAAAGGGGACCCATTTTCAAGTTGTTTTCCCGCCCTCCTATACGGACCCGATGCAAACTTTGAAGGGGAATATCTTTCGACTCGGGGCTTGAAATATTACAAATCTGATGTCTGTTGGAAAGATCTCGACCTCACCCATGCCATGGAGGTATGAAACTTTAATTTTGAGAAGGTTGGGTGAAAAAATAGAGGAAATGTCTTCGGGATTTTAATGCAAGATCTTCTTGCCTCAAAAATCAGATTAGATTTGATCTTTTTCGTTGTTTCCTCTTCCTTCAAGGCATCGAACCAAGGATTGATGAAAAAAAGATGGATTTGGGGAGAGATTTCATCAAAGGCGTTAACAACGGTGGTTGAGTTTCAACCTGCTTTTCCTGCTTCTCTCTCTCTTTCTTCTTTTAGACTGAATCTATATATATACGAGGCAGGGTTCATTGTAAAGGGTTGGACATTCTATGTTTTGCAGGTTCCCTTCTCCTCTTAGCAAAGGGATTTGTGGGATTCAGGCCTTCCATAAAAAATTGCATTATGTTTCTACCTCTTGGCTACCTTGTAATGGACTGTATCAATCTACAGAGCAATAAAACACATCTATGATCTATTTTAGATCCTCTCTAGTCTCTTTTTCCTTCATCTGGTCTCTAATTATATATCTGGCTATCTGTGCTTGTTTATTTTATGCATTTTCTTGGTTTGTGTCTATTAGCAAAATAAGTGTTCATCATTCCTTTGGTGCATCATCTCATAGTTTAGCTTTGTTTTAATTTTTGTATTCCTTCTATCCCTGTCTCCTTGGTAAAGTTTAGATTAGGATTAAGAACAAACCCTCTGCAAGTTTCTACGTATGCACTTAAATAGAGGAATAAGGAACCAACCTTCAATCTGGAGGGCTTTCCCATTTTGCAAGGTCCCACACCTTAGGAAAAGTTCAATGTTACACAATCACACCAAATGACTCTGCCTTAGAAAAGTAGACCTATAGAACTCATTTGGGGGTGTTGTGATTTTGCGTTAACAAGATCAATTCCTCTTCCCTTAGGGATGCATGACACATTCCAAAGTTAATCTTGCATAAACTTCAATATATCAGGAAAACTCAAAGTGACTCCACACTTTGAAGGCCAAGATGGAAGAACCATAGACCAGAAAACATTTTTCACATTTTTACTTCTTCTTGATAACCTCTATGCACACAACTCAAGATGACTTTGGAAACACACACAAATGGTGACAATATATACCTTAGGATTGATGGAAATTATTTTCTTTATTGAGACCAACTAGGACCTTCAAACACCTCATATGGAATAACCATTGCAAAATGATCTTTATGAAGAAAATACCTACACAATTCAATTTTCAAGAGTTAGGACACCCATATGATGCTCATACAATCATGGTCAATAAATTGGTAGCATATATCATGCTTATTTCATTTGATGAATCTGTTTAGGAGACTCACATGGTTTTATTGGCATGTAAGTATGACATTTGAGGTTGAATGGATTGACTTAGAACCGACTTAACAAGTTTTTTAGACCTGATCTCAAGGAAATTTCCACCTCTTACAATTTTTGGAGTCTTCTTAAAATCCTTTTAAAAGCTACAAGGTTTAATTTAATGATGAGCAACATTTAAACTTTCACCTCCATAAACACAAGCCTTATACATTGAGTGCACTCACTATTTTTCTTGAAACAACCAATGGGACCTTTAAATGATTTACTCAGACCAAACATGTTTTTAATTAATGCGTGACTCTTTTCTTGAGACCTTTTATGCACAATATGCAAGGTGAATCTACCACAAACTTTGGAGCTTGATGTGTACCATGACTTTATGCACAATACGCAATGACTTTATGAGAAATCTAGACAACACATATCTTGGAATCTTGACAACCATGACTCACTTGATAGCCTTATGAAAACTCAAATAGTCTATACAGATCTAATATGTTTGTATCAGACCTTGAAATTTTATCTAGCAACATGGAAACTTTTTCCTTGACATGGGTGAACAACCTTGAATTTCAAGAGCTCTACACATATCAACTTTGTATATAGACTTTGAGAAAGGAATTCACAAGCATACCTTGATCAATTTACTTAATCTCATCATGGATAAGAATTGGTTTAGTAGCTACAAGATGAAAAATTTCTTTCAAAACTCATCATGCTTCCTTTAAGTGATACATGCCTTCTAGAATCCTAGAGAAGGCACACAATGCCTATCAGAGAACCTTAGAATAATAGATAGGCATCAAAAACACATGATGACTCTATCTTATCCCTTTTTACCCTTAAGACCTTATGAATGTTATTCTAGGTGTGAAAACCTCATTTCCCATGTCTTCTTCCTTTGATTGAATGCCTGGAAATCACATGTGATGCATCTCATGTATTTTTTATACCACAGCTAGGGGTAAGATTTATTCTTGGATATTATCATCTTTTTACACCTTGCTAGAATTTGCTTCTCCTATGATTGTCATTAATTGTCTTATTTCTTCATCACGTGTCATACTATTTTCTTTTCATTCTTTTCCTCTTCAAGAATAAAGTTGGTTTCCTTGACTCTGTATATGTACTTCACTTTCGTATTTCTAGTGTCTTTCTCAAACATGGCTGACTTGACATCATTTCTTAGATTTGTCTTCACCTTTAATACCTTTTTACTTTTCCATTTGAGTGCATGAATCTTGTTGTTATATCTAGGAGACTCATGATAGTGTCTTGAAAAATTCCCTTGTTGATGAAAATTGAAACACAGAACATAGTTCTTGCTTCTTGGGTCTTCTTCTTCCCAAAACTGACTTGATGATTCTTCTAAGTAGTACTTGACAATGTGGCCTTTCTCTTGGAAATTGAAAAAAACTATATTCTTATCTTTCTCACTTCTACTATCCCTCCATGGGTAGTCATTTAAGGTACGTTTTCTTACATTCCTTAGCTTTATGTCCATAGTTATGAAAAGAAAAATAGTAACCATTGAAAGTACTTTCATACCTATATGCATTTGGTTGCCTAACTGATTTAGACCTTCTTGTATTTTTTTTCATTGTCATATTCATGCGTGTTTGCATGTTTGACCTAGCATTTTCATCCTCTCTCTTTTCCATAGGCTCTCCTTTGAATCATAGACCTATTTTATCACATGCTACCCTCTGACTTTCCATAATTTCATCAAGAATTTCAGTACTCTTCTCCATATTTTCATACATTTTCAATCTGTTGTTTGCATCCTATAATTCAACCTTCATGGTTCTCAATTCTTCTTAATGTTTAAGGAAGGAAACTTCCTTGTCTTTCAGGTATTTTGACACATTCTCAAAAAATTACTCCATCTCTTTGAGTACTTGGCCATGGTCAACTTCCATAAGCTTGATTTCCTTCTTCATTCCATCAATCAAAGACTGAGCAATCTCATACTTCCGTTTCATAATTGATTCAACTAGTGTACCCATGCTTGTGCCTCTAGGATCTCCTCCAAGCTATTATAATTTATTCAAGAGGACCACGCTCTGATACCAATTGTTGGAAATTTCAGACACTGAGAGGGGGGTGAATCAGTGTTTGTTCAAACTTTGGAACCAGTTTACAATTCTTCAACCATCCAAAACTAAACCATATTAACCATGATAAATCATCAACATTAAAACAAGTGTGTGTGAGAGAGAGAGAGAGAAGCAAGCACACATGAACAAACTATGTAATTTGGGAAACCCTTCAAGGTAGAAAAACCCATTGAAACAAAATAAATAACTTGGAAAAAATGTCCTATTGAGATTAATATGATTTCACAATTGAGAAAAAACTCAACATGGAGCTACAAATCAAAAATTTAACCAAGCATCCACCTGGTCTTTAGCAAGATTCTACTTGCATGGAAGCTCCAACTCCTAAATTTAGTCAAGCACCTACTGAAATTTTGTAAGCTTCAACTTACAAGGAAGCTTCAACTCCCCGATTGTTGAGTTTTTCTCAATATTAAGAATATTTTGATCACTTTACTTGTGTTGTCTCTCACAATAAATTGTGATCACTTCTAAGCTCATTCTTCTTCTATTTTTACACTTAATCTCATCTCTTAATCAACATCAATTCTCTTTCATACAAGGCCTTTTTACATAAACCTTCTTGTCATAATCTACTCCTTCAATCTACTGTAAACACTATTATACAAATATTCTCTCATGCATGTATTCTTGACATAAGTATCCCCTTGAATTATTCTCTCAAAACACTCATTATCTCAAGTATTCTACCTCCTGCAAATATGTAGTCATGAGAGCATCACCTACATTCTATATTTTTCTTTTCTTTACATGACATTCTCATTCTTCAAAGCATGGCTATCCAGCAAGGTTTCAATCACACCTCTAACATACACTTTCACCTAATGTTCAAGGATTGTTATCACTCTCTCTTTAAAAACATCTCTTAATGCCTTCAACAACATATTCACACAAAAGGCTGAGGTTTTATATAAAAAAATCTTTACTCCCACATATGACTTTTTCACTTCATGTTAAAAAACTCTTCACCTTGCTCACTTTTCATGCGTACAAGTATATGAAAAGTCTTCAAATGTAACTCCTAAATAACAATGATTGTTTTTAACTTAAATTTGTAGGTACATGTTTTGAATTTTCAAGTCCCTGTTTAGATTCTCTGAGGTAACTGGTGAAAAAATTTAATTCTCAAAACCCCTAACTCTATGACTTCTATGACACAAGAATCCTTTCTAGTTCAGCAGATTGTTTGTAATTATCAAAAGGCTAACTTATCTTTTTCTATGGCGTGTGAACAAGTCTGAGATGCATGCAAGGGTAAGTGCAAGGTTTCTTCAACATGTAAGACATTAAAACAAGTATTAAGATGCTCTAGAGTCTCTTTATATCCTTCATAAGTTACATTTTAGTATTCAAACCTTATCAATGCACCTAAGATCACATTGAGTGCTAGAACTTGTCATCACAACATTGAAAACTTGAAGAGGGAGAGTTTTGTGTGTTCATATTAGGATATACAATAATGATCATAAGATATGCAGAGATGAAAAACAACCACAATAGCTCGATGCTTATCAAAAACAGGGCATGAAGTCATTGATTAAACTTTCCTTCAAAGTCTTCAACATACTGACATAGATATCTTCATAGATGCTTGTACAACTAAAAGGATAAAGTCTTTAGTTATTTTCAAGGTTAAAATGTAGAGATATTTGATCTTTATTTCATCTTCAAGAGATTGAAGTGACACTTCAATCTTATATTCTTCAGTTGACATAGATTGGAGAAAATTTCACACACATTGATTTTCATACTCATATTTTCATAAACCAAACACTTTATTAGTTGGACATCACATCAAGGGCACCTTTGAAGAGTGGTTAGATACATTGGAAAACTTCCTAGGATTCTACCTTGCTTCATTCCATAGTGACTGATCCAAACTTGCATGATTTTCAAGATACACTAAACTTGAGGTTTGATTTCCAATACCCAGTCTCATTCCATCTTGAATCCAATAAGTTGAAGTCTATTTTAATGATTTTCCTATTCATAGACATATAAAATATAACATTTACACCATAAGAACAATTCTTTGTGTGGGAGCTATGAAGAAATGCCAAGATTCACATACACTTCACTAGACTTGTTTTAGGCCTGATTAGCCCTTAACAGTAGAAGGGATTATTTGAAAGGGATCACACCAAAAACACAAGGATCATGACTGAAAATATTTGAGAACATCAAGTGCACATAACCTTCATTCTTCCACAACTGAAGATTCACCTTGGAACCTTCAAAATCACACTGTATAATCACAAAATTACAAAACAATGCATAGTCCGTACAGTAAAATCACACTTGAAAATAAAAAATACCACAAAATTGATATATAATGCATAGTATACACCCATGAAAGGTTTTAAAACTTTTACAAGTGATTCGGAGACAAAAAAAACTCATTTTACATCTATCGTTGCAACCAAGTGTTTTGAGAGGGTTTGGAAAGTGGTACGAAAAATAAGAGAACTTTCTTGTTTCTTAACCAATTGATGCCAAAAATTTTGCAAACGTTTTGTATCTGAGTGATATTCAAAAAATAATTTTATGGTTTATCTTAAGAATGCTTTTTAATTTTTATTGAGTGCTAAGAAGCCAAGTCACTATTTTAACATGTCTAGCTAACCCGGTTTTGGTAAAATTTCCATATCTTGCACAAAATTCATTCTTTTGTCTAGAAATCTTGTCCACACCTTATCAACTCCATCCTCCATGAGTTATAATGGAAACTATGTCATATTTAACTCTCCAAATATCTGCCCCAAGTCATTTGGGTAACATTTGTTCTCTAGTTTTGAGTAAGAGTGATAATCAGACTTGTATGAGTACTCAATTGACCTCATTAGATACTTGTGAATCCCTATGCACATCATTTAATATCATATTGTGCTCATGACATGCTTAGTTTGCATCATCATGCATTGTCTCATCATCCTCACTTGCCTACTATGCATGTCTTACCTGAAAAGCTTCAAAATGACCATCTTCATGCCCTATGTTGTTGACAGAAAATTGACCGACAAATAATCAACACTTTGTCTATCGTAAAGTTTAAGAAGGAATCAAACCAGCTTTAATTATGTAGGAGACTTAGAAAAATTTTAATTGTTTAGGGTAGTTTATATCTCAAGTTATTCGTAGACAAATAAACCTAAAATTTTGGGAAATTCTTCAATTCACTCAAAAAAGAGATTATACAAACAGAAAGAAAACAAAAAAGACAAACAAACAAACAAAAAATAAAAATAAAAAAGAAAACCAAAATCCGTAATCTGTATGTAATCAACCCTATCTGACAGAGTGATATCTATGAACTAGATAACCTCTTGGAGGGAAGAAAGCAATCCTGCAACATCCTTCATACATTGATTTGTATTCAAGCGCTTAAAATCATAACACTTGTAATAATACAATCTTAAATAAACCCTTTTGACTATTGTTTTAAAATACCTTTTTACTCCATATTTCACTTAAATATAAATAAACCCTTTCAACTCCAAATTTAGAAATAAGAATCAAATATTTTCTTTTTAACTCCAAATTTCAGATGTGTAAAACTAGAATGCAAGTAAGAAACTAACAAAAATATACACCATGTACACAAAAATACAAGTCTTAAATGACCAACATTGTCTTTATATTAATATAAGAAACTGACTCATAAATGAGAAGTACAAAAATTACTGAAATCATCTTTGATCAAGATTTGATGAATACAATAGCCAAATAATAAATTATAGACCCCAAAATGCTTAGAAACATGTGTAAACATTCTTCATGAATCTCTGGATATACAAATTTAAATTTACAATCAGTTAATAGATTAGACATAGAAAATTAATTTTTAGATAATTAGAATAATGGTAATAATAACTGGATATACCTATTGTATCAAATGTTCACACTTAGATCCTCAAATCTTAGGTCACAAAACCCTGTAATCAAAGCTTCATTCAGAATATTTTCACAGAAAATATAGAATGAAATGCATTTAACTAAATATGCAAGTTACCTCTGCATTCCTCCCTTTGAAAATGAGCCCTTCATCTTCTTTTATGATCTCCTCTAGAAAAGCAATTATAACCAAAATCTTTATAAAATAAAGATACTAGAGAATAGTTTAATCAATATAGAGGTAAATCACTTAATATATATCGATTAAAATTCATGATGTATGATTAAAAATCATATCATAAATTTGTTGTAGACAAATATTAATGAGAATCAAATATATAAGTGCGGGGGGGTCCACTAATATTTAAATAAAACATTAATCCAAAATCACCCACATAACCATATCATTTGCATTAAATATTTCTAAACCATAATAATCAACATTAAACTATAGAAATTTAATCTTTTCTAAACTTCTATATTGGCAACCACATAGATTAAGTATCCACGTCATAATATAATAATATATGTTTATTTGAATAAAAAATATGACTAAGTCATAATGCCACCAAGTCTGAATAAACAATTGTTCCAAAAATAGAAAATTTCAAAGCCAATGTAAAGTAACACAATTAATCATCCCCAACCAAATCAAGAACCGTGGTGTCATCAACTCCCCTAAGCTCTGTGTATTCATATGATTCCAAATTCAGTATTGTATGTGTCATAGCACCAGAATCACCATCTACTTCCAATTTTGTACATTTGACAGGACGTAACTCCATCGGTATGGTCGAAGAGTATCTAACATGTTTAAGAGAAGGGCAGGGTCTTTCTACATATTTCCCTAAGGGAGGCAATAGAGGTTTACTTTCTGCATTATGTAAAAGAGGATTAGATTGAATAGGCCTTCAAGAAACAAAATTGGCATGATCAAAATGTGACTAGTGATGATGGGTATGCGGGACACTCACTTCAGCTAAGTTGCGAGTAGGTTGAGTATTTGGGCAATAAATTAATTACAGAACTTCTTGAAGGATGGGATATCTGGAATCGAAGTGGATTGAGACATGAGTAGGACCACTTTGGTGGAAAACTATACCATGGCCCCAAAATGAGTTAGAACCTATTCTTCCACCACGAGGAGAATTTATGTGTGGTGAGAATTCATTATTATCATTCCAACCTTTATTGGATCGAGAACATAGTGAAGTTCCCCATCCACTTCATCTAGACCTAAGCATCTGTTTACATTTTTCATCGTGATAAATACCATTTTTAGAACTAGTTCATTCCAAAAATCCAAAAATCAAACATATATGAGCTTATATCATTATACAATATCATCAACTCAATAAAGAGAACCATCATTAACAACTTGTTAACTCGTGTCAAATCAACACCATCATCTGAAACCAAGAAGTTAAAGACAAATATCTTAAAGGAGAAGTCCATTATTATCTGCCAGATCAATCTTATGCCATAGGCAAAATCAAATCATGGAACATGTACTTGTACAAATCAAATTTTGCAGATACCTTTGTATTTTAAAGTTGAGATCTTCACAACTGAGAAATTACAGTGACCTCACTAAAAAACATTCCATGGAGCCAAGTGAAGATTTATAATTACTTTGAATCGAAATCTTCATAATTGATAATATGCAATCATACAAAAAAAATTTTCTTCAAGAAATGAAGCAACATCACCTCAATACTTTGTTCAAAATACCGATTTTCATGTAAATTCCTTGAAAACTATTACCAATATTCAACAATATTTAGCTAAAACAGAGATCTGTTCGCATATTTTGACCAAAACAAATAACATCCAACAGTCAAAATCATATGGAGACAAAAAAAATGCTAAGAATTCGAAACAACTTTCATGGTAGAACATATTTTCTCATAGTAAAACAATATCTATATCAGAAATATGTTTTCAGAGTAAAAAATATCACATGAGCAAGACACAGACCTGCAATAGTTATCAATAAACTGAATCCTATAATCTTTCCAATAAAAACACGACACAAAGCATAATCTCATTACCCACTAGAGTTTCCAACTTTCAACAAAATCATTCAATCTTAGAGCCCACAATTGTAATCATTTTATAAATCAAGCTCGAAACCAAGACAAGTTTCCATAAAACTTCAAACTCGAGCCCTCATACAACAAAATATATTCGAGCAATCATATTGAAACCGTAGTCTTTCTTGAAAACTTATTAGTAGTAGAGCAATATTTCAAAAAGGTGGCAAATAACCCTTTTCTCTCTAGTTCGTACTGAATATTTTGCCCAAAACACCCTTAGCTATAAACACCCTTCAATTGAGAAAGAAACCAAAATACTAAACTGAATAACAAGTGAAAGAATCACGGCCAGAACTAGACAAAATCACATCTTCATGTATTTTCCACAAAGAACTAAACCCAGTTCGTTAAATGAACAAAAGAACTCAAAATACAAGCAGGAAGAGGAATACGACATCAACAACTCAACACAGTCTCAAAGTGAGTTTTGAACTTGAGAAAATTAAGCACCCACAGTAAGCTAAGGCTAAATATACCTCGAGGGGAAAATTAAATACTAAAGTTGAGTTTCCTGAGGGCACCTCAACGTCAATAATGGAGGATGAACCAGTTCTAGAAATTTTTTAACAAGACTTCGCTATAATAATAAAAAATAAAATGACAGACAAAACTTGGCATTGACAGTAAAATAATGGGCTCGAGGTCGAGCATTCAATGCTCGAGGTACCTCAAGTCCTGCACCATAAAAACTTGTACCAACCAATAATAAATGACCACAGTCCTTATTTCTTGCTTCATTATCATGGATTCCACTTGGCATTTCATCGAATTAAACCATGAGATCAAAATCAACAACCAAAATGCTATGTGACATTGTTCACAAATAAAATCATTAGGTTTAAACAATGCTAAATGTGGCTAAACTTCAATTCCCAAATGCCATTGTATTATTAATTAAGGGACTAAACATTTCCTTAGTTCAATAATTCATACTAAAAAAAAGTGACAGAATATGACTGATGTCATGAACAAAATACCATGTCCTATGGAATCCTAAAACACCACCATGATGCCACAATAATGAAATCATGACTGTTATCCCAGTAGAACATTACTGAACTGACCAGGTTTAATGTCACATAATACAAAATTAGTGAAACTAAAATAAAGCGACACTTACCAACATTCTTTTTTTCCAAAAAGGGAAGAAGATATAGATCAAAATGTGAGCTTGGAAGTTGAAGATAGTTAATGTAAATTGAAACTCAAATGACATCTTTAATGAAACTATGACCATCAATCTGCAAAGTGTTTAATGTAGCAGATATATTGTAATGACCCCTTTCCTACGCCAAAGGCCTAAGGGTCAAGTCGAGTCCAAGTCGTGGTCATACCCAAGGGGTTGTGGACATTGGGAGCTATTGGGAAGGGGCCACATGGTACTAATATTCAAGTTTTGCGTTTGAGGGTCACTTTAGACCATGGCGACTTAAACATGAAAAATTTACTTTAGTTACTTTTATTTTATCGGCCCCTCCATGGAAAGAAATGTGTCTATGGTTTATTGGGGCTCTTTTGCCTTGGAGAAGTATATAAGAAGCTAGGGGAGAAAGGAAAAGGGACTTTTGCATAGATAATTATTCTCCTTCAAGTGTAACTGTTGTTTGCGAATCTACAGCTTGTGGAGTGAAATCCCACAGGGACCCTAGCTTCGGTGGTGAGAGATCCATCCCTAGCTAGTAGGGCATTCTTCAGTAGTGAGAGATCTACCCTAGCTGTCATTTTGGAGCCACTTTCTGGGTTGTGTTACAAAGATATTGAAGAGGTTTTAGAGGAAGGATTTTGTGGGTTTTGGGGGCATTTGGAGAAGATAATCAGAGGGTTTTTCATATCATATTATGGCAGCCATTTGGGCAGGGCTGAGTATCGCTTTGAAGGTGTCTTCAGTAATTTCCAACCCTTTTCCAAGCTAGGAAACTTGCAACCTTTATTCGGAGGGTTTTCCAGTTGGCCATTTTTAGATCTGATGGTTGAAATATCATTTCCTATATTTTTTAATGTTATTTCCAAAGTCTCCTAATTTTTGCTCTTGTATGTGGAGAGTTACGAACCTCTGAAGTTTTCCAGCTGTCTAGGGCACGCTGTGATTTTTTTGACAGCACTGTAATTTCTGTAAAATTCTAAAAATAGTTTTATTGTGTCCTTTATAATATTAGCAATCCCTCTTTAAATTTTCAATTAATTCGAGCAGATATTTTAGGAGATATTAATTTTATTTAGTTTGTTATCCTTACTATAAAAATCTGCAAGAATCAGTATTTTATTTGGCTGCAAATTTTCATTATTTTGTGCATTTTTAAGTGGTATCCCACTAGGGATATTTCATATATCAATGTGAACACTTAACCATATTAATGCCGACATGCAAATGTTTCAAAACCACTTTAAACATGAAATGATAATCAAACTAAAATTTTAATTTAAACAAAGTGGCCCCCGCCATATATTTGCAATGTTTGATGTAAGAAGGGATAAAAGGAGGACACTTAGATACGTTGTCAAATTTTAAAGAGGGCTAGGTAAAATTTGAGGTATAACACCCTATAAGCCTAATTATTGACATGATACTCCTTTTATGCGTGTTATGCCAACTCATACTGCTCTAACCATGCTTTCTATGCTTTTCCTTTATCCATTTCTCATGTTTCCATGCCAACCTGCTTGACCTGAGACTAGAATTAATCATAGAGCTACCTAATTCTCGTGAAATGACCATGTTGGCTTGCAACAGACTCATTTACACCTCACACACATCTCATTGACCATGTTTGACCTTATGAAGTCTTCATACAACCTTGGGACGACACATTCACACAACTTGCTTGCTTGATTATGCACCTAGACCATGTCTGAACACATGACGTCATTACTTGACATTTCATGAAGACACGTGGACAACTTGGGAAGACACCTAAACACCTTGGAAATCCTATGAAATCACTGAACACTTGACATCAATGACAACACATTAGTGTGACATCCAACACATTAACCTCTATGTATGCTCTTCAATCAAGGCCAACCCATAAGGATTAGAATTATTTGAACCAAATAAGAGGCCTTCACACCCAACTTGTGATTAAAAGTAGATAAAAATAATTTTATGTTGTAGTGTACCCTTTTTCGGATTGAGACCTAATGTAGACTTCTTTCCATTCCCTTTCTATGGCAAAGAAGAATAAGTGAACAAGGGAAGGAATTGCATTTCATTTCGGTTTTCTTTTATTAGATTTAATGTTTTTTTAGTGTTTTCCTTTAGGAGGCAAGTCAGTTGGGTTTGGAGAAACTAAAGAGGCAATTAAAAGATAAAGTGAAGCTCTAGAGGTCAGTCTTATTCTAATTGGCCTTTAGTGCCAATCAAGGAGTATAAAAGGGATTGAAGCGCTTCATTTGTAATCATCTTTGGTGCATTTTACATCTACAATTGGTTTTTTAGGCAAGTTGTTCAATATCTTTCCACTTGAGGATGAAAACCCTCTTGTGTGTCATCAAGGAAGACAAAAACCTTCCTTGTGTCTTTGTGGAGAACGAAAACCCTCCAAGTCATGTATTCATGTTTACAAGGTTTTTCTATCGTTAATTTGCTTGGATAAATTCATATGATAGTTTTCGCCAAGTAGTAGCAAGTTTCCAAAAACGTCAAATTTAGACAAGTTGCTCAAAATACAACATTTGAAAACCATCTTTGAGACTCAAACACACAAGAAAACAAATTCCTACATATTCCCCTATATACAGGGAAACACTCAGAGCTAATGGAACCCTAAATTGAAAAACATGATTAAAATGGTTTTCGTCCTTCCAGAGCTACTAGTCATAAATGCACCCAAGCGACCTTGTCCCCTAATGACCGGAGGTGTACAAAACCTATCAATAAAACTAGATTGTGGGATGCTTTTCTCCAAACTGAGGGTTAGTAGTAATTGTATCGTATAAATATTAGAGGTATGCGAAATCCAAAATCCATTTCGACACCCAGAGCCAAAACGGCGGGTCAAAATCAAACTACATTTTTAACTTTCAGCAGTTGTTTAAAGTTATGAACTAGCCCGATGACCTCCTAAACATAATATAAAACAAGGTAAAATGGACATCCAAGGGACAACTCGGGGTTTGGTTGAACACTCCACATGACAAGGTACCCGGCTAAAGTTTGTTTTTCTCATTTCAGAGTATATAGGGATGTTTTGCATCTCAAAGAAAATAAGTTTTATTAACATTTGACAAAGTCGACAAGAAGTAGTTTTACCAAGTTTCCCATTTATTTCACCAATCGCGTGGTTTCCAAAATCAAAACTAGTATCGTAGTTTAACCATCCATCTTACGAGGTAAGTGAGAGAGTAATGCTTTCATTCATGGTTAATGGTCTTGTTGCGTGCAAACAGAGGTGAAAATTTGCTATATAATAACCCATCCCGTTTAATTCACCTAAACATTTTTTTTGGTAAATCGATATTCATTTCTATTACAATTAAGAAAACTAGGAGTGCTAAAACATGCAAGGATAGATTAATATGACCATTCCTGGATTGAGCAATCAAGTGACTGAAGAATAAAGAGTGTGTGGTTTGCAGCCGACCAAGCATTTCGTCAAATAGTTTATGGCCTTGTGAATGCTTTCATTTTCATACATGTTGTGAATATGATGGAAAAGGTTGTTGAGTTGAGTTTTATACCGGTTGCTTGCATTATTTAAAAACTTCCAAGACCTTTCAATAGAACTCTTTGTACATATCCAGTGATAAAACATTCCATGAGACTATTATTTTGTTTTATGAATTTTGTCAAACAATTTGCATGCCTTGAGCAAGTTCCCACATTTTGTAAATATATCTATTGGGCCATTTGCAAACTTCAAAAACTGCAATAAATTCTCTATCGGTTATACTTTTATGGTTATCCATACCCTGTTCCAAAGCTCCCTTTTTGGCACGGGTAAGAAGGAATTCTGGCAAGGTTGTGCAGACGTCTTCTCACATGCCATTTGCATTTTCTTGTAAATTTCCAATCCTTTTTGAAAAAAACCATTTTGTTTGTACCCTGCAACCAAATACGTCCCCCCATTATTTTTTTTATTTTTTTTGGCAATAGCCAATGAGGAATTCAACAAAAATTTCATCCTTCTAATTGAAGTGTCCACAAAAGAGGCTCTTAAGCCTATTCAACAAAACCATTTTGTGCAGCGTCCAACAATCCATGTTGTCCAAGAAACCACATTTTTTGGAGAATTTTAGCAAATAGAGACAACAACCTTACATAGGGGCCAAACTAATATCTATTGAGGCATCCCAAAGTTATTACAATTTTCCACATGGCCACAATTCTGAGGTAGTTTGACATATGGTTCACGTGCCTACTAAATTCTTACACATTCAACAAGCAACAAACAAATCAATCCACACAACCACCGCAGGTTTAATTGATACTTGGCAAAAGAAACTCAAGGATGCTGAAAACGACTAAGGATGGCAAAAGAAACTCAAGGGTGCCTTTTCTTGGAAGTTTTAAATGAATTTTCAACAAATCCATTTGCTTCCTTGTCTAAGCTTCCACCTGCTGCATACCAATACAACTACAGTGCCAAAGCAATCCAATACAACTCAACTCACCACAACAAAATGCAACCAGATGGAACAAGGAGGTGATGAGAGTACACAGATGCGTCTAAACCAATCCATTTTTATCTAAAACCCGCAACAAAGATAGTCTTCACCATGGAAGCTCCAAAACAAACCAAGAAAATGCAACCAAACATCATCTAATGCGCATTCATCCTCACACAAACCAAAAATTCTCTCCCGAATGAAATATTCGATTAGCCAAAAATTCTATTAATTCTTTCTTGGGATGAGGTTGGCACAAGCTCCAATTTTTTTGAGAGATATTTAACATATTTACTGCTTTAATTATTTTCATTTTATTTTTGTTATTTACTAGTTTCTAATACCCAAATGACTATATTATTTTATTATTTTAGATTTGTTTTATCCAAACCACGACAACTCCCCACTGAGCACTTAACATGTTATTAATTTCATTAAATATAATACAC
Organism: Taxus chinensis; assembly: GCA_019776745.2. Taxonomy (NCBI): domain Eukaryota; kingdom Viridiplantae; phylum Streptophyta; class Pinopsida; order Cupressales; family Taxaceae; genus Taxus; species Taxus chinensis. The sequence goes on along the minus strand of CM034152.1, from coordinate 597,465,556 downwards.
GTAAATATGATATAATTGATGTGATCTCGTCATCTACGGACACACCTTGCGTCAAAAGTTGTTAGAGTCCTCTTAACTACCACGGAGGTGGTAACAACCCGTAAATCTCGAAGACTTGAATCCCACCAAGATAAATCGTCTTAGAAGCTTGAATTTTAGATCTTTCCTAATTATAAATGATTGTGCTCTTGACCTTAGGAAATACAGTCACCAACGATAAAAGATCCATACAATTACTTTTATCTTTTAACAACATTTAATATTTCAATATTGAAAATGAAGTACTATTTTCTTTACGCTCCATTTAATTATTTCATTTTATGAATTTTTCATATTGTAAGCACGACACTAAAACAACGAACTCACTCCTCCCAAGGACTGACTCTAGCCCACACAACTACAATTGAGAGGGTGTTAATGGGAGGGGCATTACATGGAGCACCAAGGAGATTATTCAGATAAGGAGGTTGGTTTTTATTTGTTGGGACAATTCACACCTATGTTAAATGGTGATTTGGTTGTGCACATTGATAGTGATTACTTTTGGCCTGGTTAAAATCTTTGGTACTAGGTACAGATTAGTATTTTCTTTAGAAAGAGCCTTGTTTGAATTGGGCTTCATTTTTTAACTTTGATTCCACATTTTAGTTTCCCAAACTTATGATTCATTATGGGTTGTAATTTTGAGTGTATTGCTACCATTTTGTTGTTGTAATTTACTTGAAAAACACTCCACGTTATTGAGAAATCTCTTATTCGATTAATGGGTTCATTGAGTGAATATTCCAGGACGTTTTCTCCCTTTTATATTTTATAAATACTTGTATATTTTCTTGCTTTGGAATACGTTCTTGGCACGACTAGGCTGCTAGGATTTCTACGATATTTTTTATTAGTTTGATTTTGGTGGGATTTCATATTGGTTTAGAATTGTAGAGTTTTTTGTACCTTTGCAACTTGGGAGTGACTTGATTTATTTTGGAGGCACTAGTCTACTTATTCAAAGTTTGTTGGGATCTAGGGGGGTACCCATCCCGCAAACAAAGCCAATGTTGGCACCCAAAGTTATTCACCTCATTTTGGGGCCTTTGTGTTAACATTTGGATCTTAAAACAGTGATTAAAATCTTTGGCATCTATAAGGTTTTTAACTCACCAAAAAAGGGTTTCATTCCTTTTTGTGTGTATGAAGGTGGTTCAAAGAAACTAGTGAAAATTTGAAGTATTTTTTGGCCTTAAATGGATCGTGATGTTTAATCCCCTTACATCTCTTCATTAAAAGGGCCATCAAATTTAATCACAAAAGATAAGAATAGGTGTTAACAAGTCACACCTTCAAAGTCTCAGGACTTCGTTACTTTTCAACACAGAGGATAAAAAAATGGCCAAGTGTCTTTTAAGTCAGGAAATCACAAGTTTAGCTTAAGCATGGAGGTAACAAGGAAGGTCCTAAGAATATGAGATCCCAAGGAATACCAAGAAGCATGTTATTGGTCACCAAATTCAAAAGGTCTGGTCCCAAGAGGATGAAAAGGTTTAAGATCACGGAAGGCTGTGATTGTTCCATATAGACCAATGATAATGGTCCATGGTCTCAGAAGTTGGAAAATTTTAATAAGGAAGTAATTGAGGCATGCCTGAGAATCCATTGACAACCCCGAGCGACTCTGAGAATGGTGAGAGAATATGATTGGTCCATGTGGAATAATCATGGGTCACTCAAGACCCCATGAAAATAGAGGAAAGGGTGAAGAAGAGTTCACAGACCCGTGACTTGTGAACCAGTGATCCTAAGAACCCCGATTCAATCCAAGAAGGACATGTGACACGTGTTTAGGTGTAAATATTTTGATCGAATCATCAATGAGTGAGGGATGCATGGAAAAATCAGCCTTATGGTTAAATTTGATGGTCTTTTTCCTCTCAAATGTGTAAAACATCATGTGTATCTTCAAATGCTCATTACTTTTGACTAGGATATTTTGATTGCACAAAACCTGGTACCATTGGAAAGCTTATGAAGAGATACACATTAGGCAAAAATTTGGGGCAAATTGATGGGATGTTTACATGCTATTTTATGACATAATTTTTCAGTTGTCTTTTCATATTTTTACCACCATCTGTCAGTTGATTTCTCAAATTAGTTCATTTGTGTGGCCTCCCAGATACATCCTTGGATTTTTGTGTTTCTTTTGGGGTGTGATTATTATGATTTGTTAGTTATTAACACATATAAAATACAATAATTTGTACCTACACATAATATACTTCATTCATCTTAGTCAATTCACACGATTAGAGAATAATAATAAATAGGTTTTAAATCCCCTATTATTTAGGAGTCAAACCAATCACTCAACTCCCCAAATCTCTCCAAATGATCCCACAAATCTCTCACACCTCCTAGCTACGTGAGTTGTATAATAATACAACTTCACATATTACAACATATTATTATATTATCCTAACTCATCACACACACATTATTCAAATGTGTGAACATGGGATAAGAGAAAAACATCTTGCTAATGTTGCTCCTTAAAGACATTCCTTAGACTAGGTAACAACTCCATTAAGTTGTCTCATATACCCTCGTAAAGATGTAGTTACATATCCTAATTTTGTGGGATCATTCCCAAACCCCTGTTCCTAAAATCCCAAATTCCAAATCCTCAAAATTTCTAAAGCTCCCGAACTATCTAGAAAACCATCCATATTGAGTTTACCCCGCAATCTTTTCCTGCCCCCAAAAGTCTGATTCACAGGTACATGTCTCTTTCCCAATATTCATTGTAGAGGTTTTATTGAACATGATAATAGGCAATGCAAAATAGGAAGACTTGAATCACTAAACAACGAAAAACAAACACATGAAAAAGTAAATTGAAAAACACGCCACCAAAAAAACTATATGGCCCCATCGCTAGTGGTTGATGAGAGGTCATTGATCAACCTCCTTCTAATGTTTTCTCTGTCCTCAAATGTGATACTACTTACGTAGAAAATATTACTTTGAAGATCATTTTTATATGTATATGAAACTCTATTTTGATGTATATGAAACTCTGTAGATGTGCATTTTAGCTTTGTTTCATATGTTCGGAGAAGGAATGATTGTTATCAATTTAAGGATATCATAATAAAGATTTGTGAGAGTATATGTTTTGATATAGAATCATGAATAAGATAGTGGATTATAAAGGAAGGTATCATTTGAGGTAGAAGTGTATTCACTAAAGTGTTAGAATATTCATTTGGTATTTAGGTACGGAGGTGTGATGTGTATTCACCAAAGCATTTGGATATTAAATCCTTGTGGAATTCTAGCTTTATTTGCATTTAATTAAATTATCTAATGCTATATTTCCAATTTTGAGTTATGGTAGTTGGATGGCTTGTTAGATCTCAATGTAAGTGGTTTAATGAGTGTCTAAATTATGGGAGGTTGTAGCAATTACGTATATTGATGCAACTCATGTCTTATCTTTGAATCCATCTCAAATTTATAGATATGGTCAGAATGGAAAAGGTACATATGAAGTTGGAATTATCAACTACCCCTCTGTTAATTAAATCTTATTGTACTTCCCTCCTTGAGACCTGTTGATGAAATAATTTGTCATAATACAGATTATTGTTTTTCACCAATGGTCATGGGGCTAAGCCCCTCATTCTTGAGTATGTGGAGGCTCCCATTATTAAATTTAAATTAGATAAAACTATAGGTTGGTCATTAGGCAGGGGATCAAACAAGAATACTCCACTAAACATGTGTAAAACTGTTTGTACAATGTAAAAGGGATGAATTTTCTTTGAGGAAGGGTAAAAAGGACTAGGAGAAATAGATAGAGAGGGTTAATGTTGTGAGTAGACTTCAAAAAATCACATACATTACCCAGAGTGGGTTTGCACATTCAATTAGAATAATTCAACCATGCAATCAATGTAAGCCTGACAAATTAGAGACACAAAGTTATATGAATTCATTAATCAAGGACATAAAGTTCCTTCTTGGTTTTACAAGATCACAATGCTTGCAAAGTTGGAAAAGAGAGTATGGAATAACATAGGAAATGAAACGAGATAGAAGAATGCATGTTTTATTTCTTATAGTAGTAGTGAAATCCAACAACTTACAACAATCAACAATTTCCAACCTTTTGGAATGGAGAATCCATTCCAATTTATAACATTACAAAAAAGTCTTTTCATCTCCCCCCTCATGACTTTTCACCTTTCCTCATCACTTGTGACCTTTCATATTCCTACGGAATAAAATTAAGCCTTGTCTTCTTATTAATGAAGAACTCTTACAATGTCAAATTAAAGGTCACTTAAGTGAATAAGAAAAAATAGTGAAAAAGTGCATTCTTAATGAAGAATTAGATTATGGAGAGAGAAGAAAGAAGAGAGAGAAAGAGAGGATGGTTGATCTAATGATGGATAAAGCCTATGATAGATCATGAATGAAGTTATTTTCCCTTGACCACTTGTTGAATGGGAACATTGAGATTGTAATTCTTTCCTCCTATGAGACATGACACATTTCAGAGGTATTGAATAAGTGTTCCAAAAACACTGTTACGATATCGTCAGTGATATGGGAACATGATGATCTTATTTGATCACAAGGTAGGAGTTAGGACATGGATATCACTACCTTACTCCTCTTGGCCTCAAAATTCACCTCCATGAAAAAGATGTATCCTTTCTTAATGCAATCAACTTAAATATGCTCAAACATGTTCTTGCTCATCTACTTCTCATTTCAAAAGGCCTTCTCCACTAGATGGAAATATTGCTCCTTGAATGAAATTATTTTCCTCTTGCTACTCGTTGAGATGGAACATGGTGATTAAAATTCTTCCTCTTGTGAGATGTGGGCATGTTCCAAGGCACTAAATGAGTGTTCAAAAACACTACTAAGTGAATTGCACCATTTAAACTTGAGATGGTTTCTCGATCATGAAAACATGATGATCCTTTGGAACATAAGCTTAGAGTTAAAACATGGAGATCATCACCTTAATCCCCTTGGCATAAAAAATTCACCTCCATTACAAATATGACACCTTTATGAATGGAATCAACTTCTGGATGCTCAAACATCTTCTTGCTCATCTTTTTCTCATTGAAATAGGTCCTTTTTTAGATACAAGGATTACTCCTTGAATGAAACTCTTTGCCTCAAACCTCTTGTTAGACTGAAACATTTTGGTACAATCTCCTTCTTCTTTGAGATGTAAGCACACTCCAAATTTTTGAATAATTATTCAAAAACAATGTTGTGAAACTTACACCAAGTGGACCTGTGATGAATTTTTGATGGCCTTTGGTACCTCAATATCATTTTTCCTCACGACTATCTTGAACTTCAAAATTTACCTTCTTGAAAAATACCCAAATTATTTAACCATGGTGGTCCCCTTCTGTGATAATTAGGATGATTTTAATTATCCAGCTTCTTACATCAAAGTGTGCCATATAGAATTCACCTCAATATTGATGTTTTGGGAGCTTGTGATGGATTTATCTCATATTTGAACCATAAGAAAACTTTCCATCCTTGAAATTATGGAAAAAATAAATGCGATAGGTGGAATGTGAGTTTATACAAGTGATACAAGCCCATTTGTAAGACAATATATTTTTAGCAAGTCCTGACTAGGATGGTTTCAGCTTTAATAAGTTTTCCCAATTTTCACTTTCTGATAGTTTTGCTTGTTTAGAGTATCACGAGTGCTAAGAATTTTATGATTTCATAACATTACTATATTTGGACACATGAATCCTTGCATACTTACTATTTTTAGATGCAGATGCCTTCTAAATGTCAGATTACAACAAAATTGGTCTTAAAAGTTCAGGTTTTACTTTAGGACCTTCTGCTCTAGTTTTTGAGGTTTCTCATTCGGTGGAACTCCATAGATCTGAAAAGGGGTAACTTCCCATGATGAAAATTTTGAATGGATGATGAAAATTACAAAGCACATCAATGGAAATTCTCTTATAACCATCTTGAAGGAGTTTCTGGGAGGTGTGGACTAGCAGAGTTTGATGGAAATCGGGTGCAGAGTTAGAGAGCTATGATAATTTTTCAGTTTTCAAGCTTGATGTTATGGGAAAAATAAATTAGCATACCAATGTAAAAAATTATGTTTTTGAGGGAAAAACACAATATTTTGAAATTTTGAAAATGACTAAGTGTTGATGATGAGTTATTCATTTTCCATTACAAAATCTTAACCCACCACTTGACCTGACACCTTAACTGTGGTTGGTGGATGATTGAAGTGGATTTACACCCTAGATGTAAGAGGGATAAAGGGGACACAAGGGACACCTAAGTTCACTTTTCACCATATGGTGACAAGTGGATTCAGCCTCTTTTTCATTGTGAATGAGATGCTTGGGCTAAAAAATGGCTTCCATGGGCTTAAATTTGGTTTTTTTGTATGACTAGGGCTAAGTGGTTGGATGGGGGTTACACTTATGTGAAACCCTTGTCCAATTTACACCTATTGAAATAAAATGGGACATAAATGGCTTGAAATTTTTCCATGGTGGGTCTTATCATGAGGAAGGGGCATGGAGATAAGTAGTTTGCAAGTTTGAGGTTCCTTAGGTGTAGAAATGGTAAGATGTGACTTGCAAGAAGTTTTCCCACATGGGGGAGCACACTTTGGTGTCCCCCTTGTAACACTTGAATCTTAGGGGCAATGCAAATGGATTTCATGAGCTCAAGAATGTGTCATGGGGTCCAAGTATCATGAAAAAAGGGTCTTACAACTCAACTCATTCATTTTCTCTCCCTAACACCTTGAGTTGTGTTTGTAAGTGATGAAACTTCAAAATGGATGGGGGAGTTAAATTTGGTGTCCCCCTTATCCCTTTTCATCATATTGACACACCAATGGGAAAAATCATGCTCAAAATCCTTCTCAATCCATTTTGAAATGTTGATGTCACCCATCAAGTGTATTTGAGGACATCGAGATTGCTTTTTACACCTTGAGTGAATGAAAGAGTGTTTTGGGGTCAAACCTTATATTATTTTGATTAAAAAAAACACTTGTTAATATCATCCTAGCCATTATTAGGATCCGATTCATCCTACAATTTTAATTTTGTCATCATTCACCGTTTCAACATGAAGGAACAATGGCAATGTACTGAGCTATCACAAAAAACCTTAAAGACTTGGGAAAATTTTATGTTTCCATCATGTAGAGGATTACAATACCTTTCCAATTACTACATTTTTTCTTCCCAAATCCTCTAAAAGATCCCAGAATCATCCAGGAAAATTTAGCTTTCACTTTTGGAGCCTTCATTACTTGTGCCCAAAATTACCCAATCTTGCTCAAGGTGTTCCTGACTTCAATTTATTCCATAAATTTTCCCTAAACTGCCTTGGACAACTTAATTTATATCCCAAAAAACTCTCAGATGGTTTTGAATCTTCCATGTCATCTTTTGCAGGGTGTTCATCTGTTGTAAAATGGCTAAAATGGCCCCTTCTAGGCCTCCGAAGGTAGTTGCTTATCCTTGAAACTCAGTGACTTCTTCAATCACCTTAGGAATACATCCATGTACATTAAACACACTTCAAAATATTGTTAGCACATTCCTATGAGCTAGAATGAGGGTGAAATTTAGGATAGTAGGGATAAAGGAAGGGTTCAAAGTGACTAGGAGGGGAAATTTTCAAGTGGGGGCTTAGTTGTCATGGCCAAATTTTCAATTTTGCATGCTAGAAATCTAACATGACAACAAAACCTCTATTTATCCTGTAAATTCTTAAAGTCCTCTTTAATATAACTTTGGGTTCATATTTATCAAAATGATCTATTTTTATACAATTTTTTCCTGGTTTTAAGTAGCTTTATGATCCTCTTACTAGTGATAACCTATTGGGTGGGAGATTATAGTGGTTGGACTATTTATCTAGGATTGATTCTCTATATTTTCATTGCTTGTGTTAGTTGGTGTCACTTGGGTTGTTGTAGGGTCTCTCCCATAGGTTTCATAGAGCTTACAGAGTTAGAAGTCAACCACCTTCCTATTTTTTGACCTTGAATATTCCTTTCTTGGTGAAGAATCATACAACTACAATGAACTATTTCACCCTTCTTAACTCATCTAACAAGTGGAACAGATTTGAGAGCCAACACCTTCTTTATAATCTTCCATTCGGGATCTATAACATATTGATCCTTAAAAAATATGTTTATAGAAATAGAATAAGTATATTTATCTTGACATGTTCAACCTCTTATAATCAATGTATAATAAAAGTTCTATTAATACACCACCTCTTATCCTAAACTGAGGATTCAGAACCTTGCATCTTACATAAAATGTGGACTATTTTCTTCTAGATCCATGGCATTAACACCTTATAGCCATCTTTTATGTTGCATTATAATGCCCCCCTTCTCATCCTAATCCATATTATTGAGATTAGAGAGAGGATATTCTATTATACCATTCTTAGATTGCATACACTTATACCACTCTTTCACATGGTGAATGGGTTCAATAACTCTATCTAAATGACAATATTATCTATAATGTGTTCCATATCTAAATACCTGATTGTGAACCTCATCAGAGACTCATTTGGGAGGTGTATTATGCTAAGAAATTAAGGTATTTTAGTATTAAAATACTTTATCCATGCTTTAATCACATTTTTACTATCGATGTACACGTATGTGGAGCACCACATTAAGTCTTACATCCATTATCACATCACCAATCTTATGAATAAGAATTTGGAACATTGAATACCTTTATTGGTTCCGTCCAATCCATAGGAATTTGTACTCATGGATTTTTTATTAGATAAGGTAATAAGGTTAGATTGTGGCTCCAAAGAGTTGTACAAAAGATACATCGTGAGAAGATACCAGAAGGAACAAAATAGAAACATGGGAAATAGTAGGTTAAACTGAATTAACCAAACAAATAGACCCAAACAAATACATGGCTAAAGCCAAAAAACCAAACCAAAATTGGCATAAGCCCCCAAAAATAGAGAGAAACCCCCCACCCCCAAATAATGAAAAAATGATGCCAACAATCAGCCCACAATTCAGAAATATTTGCACATCCCCACATTCAGTTTACCATTCATACACCTAGGCAAGCCAACCTTCAGGTTATCATGGACCTTTCTCTTTTCTCCATGATTGGCTGAGGGACAATTTCCAGCCTTCATTGGCTCTTCATCATCAAAAATTTTAAGGCCCAACTTAAAAGTGTGTCTCTTTCATCCTTGCTTCAACTACTCTAATTTGTCCTGCAGAGTCTCCACCACTTACTTTAAAAGGTTGAAGTCATCTCTGAGGGTGTAATGAAGCCTGTAGATACCCATGGAGGCTGTGATACACTACTTCAAACTTTCACCCAATTCCAAACTTACCTCCCCCAATGATTCCATGTCCTTCTCAGCCTACTAGATGTGAAGAATAACCTTATCCAGATGCAACCCCCAATTCTCGACATCTAAATTTTATTTCCCTTTAGAGGAGCTCTCACCCCGCATGCCCGAAAGAGTCACCTCTGCCACCCAAAAAATATTTTCTTTCCCCCTCAATGTTATTTTGTTTGATCCTCTGCAACCTAGATAGACACTCCTCTAAAGTGCAATCATCATCTGAACTAGTTGAACCAGACCGTAACTCCTTAATAATAATAGGCTTACCATGTTGAAAAGGGAGAAAGATAAGCCCATGATGCATAGGGTTCTACACCATGCCATTCTTAAACTCTTTAATGGAAGCCGACAAAGACATGAAGGGGAATAATGAAAGGCTCATGCCCACATTATGTTTAAACATGTTCAACATTAATAGATGATGAGTGTATATTTTTCTGAACTTACCTTCGATCATGATATACCGCATGATATGCAAGCACACAATATTCCAAATACCTGGAATGTAATAACGTACTATGTCATCCATAAGGAAGTATACTTTCTCATTACTAGTAAAGAAAGTATGAATCTCATGATTCCTGCACATTCTATCTTTAATAATCTTCATTCCATGCATCTCCATACCCGAGGCCACAAAAATAAACTATTCAAACACAATAATTTTAATCCCTCTAATCTCCACCCATCTGTTCTCCCAATCCCTAACAAAGTACACTGCCAGAAAGAGGTCCAAACCTGTAATCTGAAAGATAATGTTTTTTGAAACCACGCTTTCTCAAAATCCACTAGAGCAACTTCATATGACAAAGTGATATCATGATTTGGTATTTTTATAGTGTGTATGTTTTTAAAGAGCCATTTTTGTTCCTTGCAGGAAGAAACTTTATTTAATTTTCATTTTTATGTTTTCTTCATCCATGTATGGGTCAACTATGGACTACAAACATCCATCATATTTGATTTTTATCCTTATTATGTTGGTAATTTCTAGAATACACCATGAAAATTGATGGGTTCACTCTAGAATCCCAACATCCATCATATACAACAATGATCCTCATTTTATTGGTCATTTCTATCAAACAATATGGGAATTGATGGCTTTAAAGTTTAATATGGTAAAAGGTATTTCATCCGCAGATAGATGGATAAAGAGAAGTTATTAACCACACTCTAATTCATATTTTGAACATGTTAAATAGTTTGCATACTCACTATTGGGATGATAAATTTCTTTACATACAATATTCCTACTACATAGATTTTCATATTGATATAGGGAATATTCTATTCTAGACATGTTTTGAGTTCCAATAAGTGGAATATCTTGTCTTCTCTTATCACACAATAGTTGGAACTAAGTTACGCACATAGGAAAGGGAAGTGGAAAAATTAGATAATTTTTTGCACCACATACAATCTATTGATTAATAGTTTTAACACATTATCTCTCACTCACTAAAAAAATACAAAGATAACCATGGTTTCCATCACACTCCTCATACATTCTAAGTTGGAAATAAGGTTTGGTTACATCTTAAGAATGAATTCTTCAATGGTTCACACCAAAAGATGAAGTCTCTGCATTATGCTCCATAAACCATTCTTTATGTATATAGTGAGAATATATTCATTCTTGGTCTACCTTTGTACTTGGGCATGCACCTAATATTTAATGTGGAACTTCTCAAAACTTATTTCGCACCACTTCTTAAACTTGAAATGAGATATCATCCTTCGGATTCAAAAATGGAAAATGTATGCCCTATAAATAAATACCAAAATGTTGATTTGATGGTGATGGGTTGGTGTATTACCAGTAATTTAACCAACTCATAGACAAATTGGTGTCATTATAACCAAGGTGGTGTCTAAAGTTGTATGCAAAAGGAGAAAGAAAATCTTATTCAACAATACTTCTTCCTAATAAAGCATACAAAAATTAAACATGCATGAAAAAGAAACACACAACAACTAAACTACTGAAATAAATTTGTAGTAAATAAACTATGCTAAGAAATAACAGAAAAATCCTCCTCCTTGGGGAAGAGTGGCTTTTGGCCATTCTCTTCCCTTTGGATTTGGAGCAACTACAATTAAATTTTAAAAACTGCACTTGCATTGATTCAAAACTGATTTACAAAATATGCCTCCCTTTCCAAATATATGGAAGAGGTATTTATAGACATTACTCCTAGTTTACTTAGTCCACACTCCAAGAACTAACTATCTATTCTTGGGTGGATTTATTCAAAGCAATAAATACTAAAAAAATTTACTACAGCAACCCACTTATCGTCGAGAATATTTCTACAATTCATCCCTTTAATCTATGAACACAAAGTGGGAGAGTACTTATTGAACACTCCTATTACTATTCAACTATTTTCTCATCCTTGAAACATGTAGAGAAAATGGAGGAGTGTTAAGTACATGACTTTGAATTCTTCTTGGAATGCCACATGCATACATGACTTTGGATTGCCACGTGTTTGGATCTATATTCTTGGTTGATGACATGGAAGCAAAGACTGGGTTGAATAGTTTGGTGCTCCTTTACATTATTTTGGAACAAATCAAAATAATTTCACTAGTTGGGAGTTTCCGTAGCTACGCTTGTCATTTCCGTAGCTGTGTGTAATTTTTCTGTAGTAGAAATCTAGCAGCAATCTATGAACAGCTGGGATTTCTGTAGTTGTGTGAAGAATTTTGGTAGCTTTGATCTATGAACTTGGAATAGAGTTGCTTATGACCTATTTTCTACACACTATTGCATTCCAACTTTAGAAGAAATGTCAAGAAATAACAACAATTAGATTGCAAATAGATTCCTAAAGAGATGATAAGATAAATCCTATATTCTACCTTAAATATGCAATATGTTATTAAAACTACATCTAAATTCACTTGAAAGATTGATTTTAAGAGAGAGAATAAGAGTGTTATTTGGTGATATAAGGAGACATATTTTGGTCTCATCAGATGGACACATGCACCAACCATTGTACTCATCATTTTTTTCAAATTTTCAAGGTTGGGTGGTATGATGATCAAGCTAAGTGGTTCAATTTTCAACAACTTCAAGTTGATTTTTCACAACTAATATCTAGTGCAATAGAGACCATTACTTCTCATGAAATGGTGAATGATTTTTTCACTTCCTTGTACCCTACCTCATAGATCTTTTTATTCATGCAAGTATTAAAACTTCTCTAGTAGAGCACAAATTCTAATTTTTGATCTCTTGTGGCAAGGAGAAAGTCTCATAGTAATTTAAGGTATCCACTTAGTTGTTCATGGCTTTCCTCATAATGAAAGAGCATCCAATTTTATAAGCAATATTGTTTCACCCCAAAATACTTAGAGTTAGCAAATAAATATTTTTGCAATGTCACACCACTCCGAATAAATCTACACAAAACTACTTTTCCATATAATTTTTGTGGAATCTGCAAAATCTTATGAAAATCCACAAAAAACTACAAATATTGTAACATTATAAATTATGTGCAAGCTTATACAAACCACAAATCACTAAAAATGCCATGCAATCTTACCCATGTTGTGAAATCTTACCAAGATGTGCAACATAGAAAACTTTTCCCAAGATTATGAATTCACATTACATTGCAATACCACATAAGCTTACCCATACCATGTAACATTATGGAAGCCATGGAAGTATACATAAAGCCACACAAGCTTTCCCAATATTTTGATACACTAAGGAATTCTTTGAACACTAAATAATCCAAGGGATATTACATTCTTGTGGGACTACTTGCTTGAGCTTTGATGATGGGATTTTGTGTCTAACAAATTTTTTTGTCAGCATTGATACATTTAGCTTATGATACATTTGGTTCTTAATTTGACTATTTTATCCAGGAACCAATAGAATGATCTAATTAAACTCAATCCAATGGAGGAAAGTTTCTATAATTGATTAATTGTCATGAGAGGAAACCTAAGGAATATTGTACAGGGGAAAATTTTCTTTCTCAAGGCATATTTTCCTTTATCCAGAGCCTTATGACTTCAATAAATATAGAAGTAAAATAGATATGTAAGATACCAATCTTAGATTCTAGAGTGAAGGACCAAGAGATGGGAAATTTCTAAATTTAGGAATTAGGTGATTATCATATAGGGTGTGACATGAGTGTGGTTTTGTATAATCTTCACAGAGTTTACAAGATTAGCATAGGTCTAGGAAATGAAATCCTTAAAGAATATTCTTTGAGAGACTTGTTATAAGACTGTAATTATTTTCTTGGTATATTATTCCAAATTATATAATATTTCCTTACATTTAATAAATAAACTTTATTGTTCTCTTTCCAATTTTTATGTCTAGTATATTTCTTCACTGAGGTCTAACTATGACAAGTGGTTGTGTGTTATAATGTGTCCTTTTACTTTAAAATCCTAACCAAGACTACATCAGTTTGAAATCAAAGAAATGATTTGGAATTCATACTAAAGAGATTTGTATATACATAAATCTTGGTTTTTTAAGTGAGCTTGATATTTTTTTACTTTCTATACTATTGTATAGGGAAAAGGTAGTTGTACACATCTACGTCATTTATTTTATTGGGTAGAAGGTGTGAATTTTTAGGATCTTGTTTTTGAGATAATGTGAGGAAAATATGGTACACAAATTAAATAGAAAACTAAGACTAATATACTTGTTTGATGTGATTAGAGGAATGCAAGCCCATTTAGAGGTTATGGAAACCACATAATGTCAAGGATTTGTTTTGGATGAAGATGAAAGTGAGGGTAACAATAACTATAATCACCTATAGATTAGAAAGTTATAGTAGATCATGTAGATGAGAAAGAGGATCATTTATTGTGTGCAACCATAAAGAATGGAATAAAACAAGAGAATAGGAGTTCCATGTTATTTTGGGAACTTAGATCTAGAATATATCATAGATTATATTATAGAAATGGAGAAATAATTTAAGTATGGAGGTATAGAAGATAAAAAGAAGGTGATATTTTTGAGTACCAAATTGAAAGGAAATGCATCCTTATGATGGTATCATGTGCATAATGAGATACTTCAAAAAGGAAAATAAAAGCTTAAGAAGTAGGATCGAATGGTGAAAAATTTAAAGCCTAATTTTATACCAATGGATTAATAGTCACACAGGGAAAAAACATTTTTCATTGATTAAAAATGAACTGGTGACAATTGATGCTTTACTTGCTCGAGAACAATCTGGTAATTCTGTCCCCAACAATATTTACAATAATGATAATGTTTTAACTATAATGCTTAACTGATTGGAAAATTTGAACGTCGAGGCACAATCTTATTACAATAAGTGGAATACAGAAAAAAAAAATTGTCACTATTGAAAATGCTAAGAAAGACTTGGCCTTGGTAAGTACTTAATATTTTGAAGATTATATTTTATGTTGTTATAGTTTATCTATTTTATAACTTTGTGTTTTTAACGTGCAGTCCAAATACCAGATATTGAAGACTGAAGTGCATGTGTTAGACAAACACCTCAAAAAAGTGAGAGAAAGTGTGCATGGTGCAATCACCTTCAAAGATAAACTTGTTCTGTTAAACAAGAAGAACAATACACTGTGAAAGATTATAAAGGAACGTGGATTGGATCTCGATATTCTGTTGAAGAAAAAAAATGATAAGGATCCTTCTCTTCTTTTAGCAGGAGATGCAGTTGGCGAGGATAAGCAAAATCTTAAAAATATTAATGCAATTGCAAAATAATTAATCTTGTCTGGTGTTATAAAAGATAATTCAAATTTTGATGTTATAAAAACTCCTCAACAAAAAAGGATCAAAATGAAGAAAAACTATTGAGGTAAATCATTGTATTTGTCAAATGAAAACATTATCATGATTTCAATCATTGTATTTTTCTCATGTCTGTTGTCAAATGAAAACATAATCTTTTTTTCAAGATTGTAGCCTTGTACATTTGATGAATAATTAATACATGGATTTACATTATACAATTTATTTTCAAACATATATGGACTCAATAGTGAAAACTTGGATGTACATTTTGCTCTTGAATCTTGGTAGTCAATTCTTCATGTATAGATAGATTATAATTATAGTGTATTTTCAAATTTTCTATATTAAATAAATAAAACATTATCTCTAGACTCCTGTGCTTTTTATTAATCCCCATAATCTTGATGGGATATATGGATTATAATATATTTGTGAACACATGCGGATTCAATATTGAGAAATCAAAGATTGAACATACTTTCCTAGTAATGGAATTAAATTTAATTACATCATCCAGTTTGGACTTTGCACAACTAATTACTATCTGTTATTTCCAAACATTATAAAAACATAGAAGCTTGATTTAAAATTTCTAAACATTATATACAAAATATATTTATAGGAAAAATAACTAAATCAAGAGTCACAATATATATTTATATTTCAGAAAATGAAAACATTCAACTGTTTAGTAACTGAAACAACCTTATCCTTAATGGTCCTTCATCACTTATTGTATCTTTTGCAGTTGTTAGTTTGCCATAGTCCAGGTAAATTTCACCATAATTTTAGTCTCCATTGGTTGCTATTTGATTAATAGTTCTCTTCTCTGTAAGGGATGTCCAAGTAGATAACGTTATTTCATATGGAAATGTGTCCACTCCATATCTTGAAACTTACAGTCTCAAACAAGTTTCCAAATTTTTGTCTAATCTATTGAGAAATTTCAATTTGACACATGTTAATGTGCTAAAAACCCTTTCATCTTCAACTAACCCCAGAATCATTATCTGTATGAGTTCATACAATTTGAAGTATTCACTTATAGTTTCCCTCAGAATGCTAATGCGATACAAATTTCTCCACAATAGTGTGATAGCTCCATTTTTTTGTTTGTTTAGTAAGATTCTTCTATTGATCACTCATTTTCAAGTCAAAATGTGTTGACTATGATATGAGTAATTTTCTATTCAATATACCATTCAATTCTCCTCTATTAACATATCAAGATGTGCAAAAATTATCCATTAGTCTAGACATGTATTTAGTAAAAGGTTGAGTTGTTTTTTCTTCACCAATAATTGGATTCCGGAAATTGGTATTTACAGCTTCCATGGCCTCAAGCAGATAACTACTATTTAAATATTTCTCTGATATCATAAGATAATGTTTCATATATCTTCATCAATTTTTTTTGTGTATCATACACTGTAGCATTAAATAGAAGGCTTGTCACTGGTACTTCCTCAATATCAAAACCTAGCACATAAGGATATCTTTGGAAAGTGTGCATTAGTATATTTTTTCCTATTTAATAAATATTTAAATAAATAAATATTCAAAACTAACATTAAAAAAATTATGTATATCAACTGAGATACAAAGATGACCGTTGATATTGAACGTCAAATAACTATTAAGATCTTTTGTATCTATTAAAACCTTCAAACTACCAAATATTGGCTTCTGAGAATAGTCTTGTATGGAATATAAGTTATCCAAAATCATACACACATGTTTCCTTAATTTGAAAAAATCAACAATGTAAATAGATATTTCCCGAGCTTGTTTCACCAAGCTATTTATTTCCTTCAGCATTGGAAAAATACCACATAATGTTAATAATGTCTCTAAATTAGTTAAGCGATATAGAATATCTTTCACCTTTTCAACTTCTCTATGATTCTTGAACATATACCCTGCCAATGACCTGTATTCCTTAAAAAAATTGTAAGCTAGATCACACAACGATATCCATCTTGTGTCAACATCTTTCAGTAATTTTTTACCATTTGTAATTCCAACAGAAAATTTTTGAAACTCCAAAAATATTTTAGGACTGTTTGACATTTATGAATGCAAATCACATATAAGTTCTTCCACTTTAGAAAAAAAAATCAAAATTACTTACAATCTTAGAAGCAAGATTCATTCTATGAGCCATGCAATGAATATGTATCATGTACAAAGCAATGGTTGTTTAAAGGCAAATACAAAGCCCATTTTTTTGAACTTTCATGACAAATGCCCCATCAAACCCAACACAAATCAGCGTTGTATATATTGAATGATCATCCATACCAGCTATTTCTTTCAAAATTTTAATAACTAGTTTGTAGAGGTTTTCATACAATTCTCCATAATTTTGTTCGTAACTAGTAGATAATTTTCCCTAAAATGGTTATTGAAACTGAAAGTGTAGACATACATGCACACCCAATATGTATTATTTACTATTGTGACCTCATCAATCAACAAAGCGATAATATTTACATTTTTTACCTTCTCTCTCAAATCAATTATTTCAATTTCTACCATACACTTTTCCATCTCCCATGCACTGGTATCTGACCAATGTGTTGTTGGAATATTTAGAAATCCATTAGATTGAAATAATGTCTTATAATCAATGAGATCTAAAATTGGTCTGCCCTTTTTTTAAAATGTGGAATATTGTTCTAGAATTGAATGAGTTTTACCTAAAGACTTACGTCAGTAGCATATTTTACAAATCTAGCCTTTATTGTTCCACCTTTCTCAACTAGGTCCTAAATATGTTTATGATGATTATCATATTCTGCAGCATATCTCATATATAAACAATCTTCCTCATTTTTTCATCTAGTTATTTTTATAATTGTTTTATCATCTTACTTTTTAGACTCGTATACCTTCCCACAATGACTTCTCTATTGTGTCTAACTTTAATTACATTTTGTGGTCTCTGCTTAGTTTCCAACTACATATAGTACATCTACATTATGTAGGAGTATCAGTAGTATTTTCTAGGTTCAACAAGGTTCAATGAATGGATATTTGGCTTGACCATTCAAATTTATAAGTCCTTTCTTATAGTCGACTTCCAACTCTTACATTTCTGATGTGAGTTTGTAGAATGTTTATCAGAAGTTTGAGTTTGGATGGGAAATGGGATTATAAGTACTGTCAGATTTGAATCAAATTACTCTTGATGATTAAGCAACTTCATGTGGAGTAAGGTCACTGCTCAGGGTTTTCTGCATTTGAGAGAAATTGAGTTTGTTTGCAACTTCCCTAAGTAAATAAAAAAATAAAGTAACATTATCATAATAGAAATTGGTCAAAATTACCTCTTGCCACTGGGGTTACTATTGGCTTGACTGAATTATTTTGAAATGTCCATATCATGCATTTTCTTTTTCCTTGAGTTCTTTTCTCATTTATAATCAGGGGCCATCGAATGGATGATTTTGAAATCTGCACATGTGACAAAACAATAGAACTTTCAAAGTACTAACGACAACACAATTTTATCCAAACACAAGGCAACACAACTTCAAGACATTGACAGACGATAACACAATTGAGTACTCGAATCGACAAGCAATATGCAGGACGACTGGTAGAAAATGACTGCTATCGGATACGGTAACATAGTTAATGTGTTACATGGTCGGTAACACATATATTTGTTACACGGTCGGTAACACATATCATGTGTTACCGAGCTGGTAACACATATTTAGGTTACCTTATAGTAACCTTGGTTTGCTGGTCGGTAACACGTATATCTGTCCACCGTTGTGCAATCATCTTATACATGTTGTCGGCCGGGTAACACTTGCACATTTGATCTTATCATATGTAAGCGCAATAATTATTATCGAGCGGTAAAACAAATAATTGCCTTGTCATCCAGTCAACACAAAATTAACTTTCCAGTCTACAGACAAAGTTCGGATTTTTCACTTATACTCTTGATATCTTTCACTAGGCTTCTTAATCTTTCAGCTTCTGGTCTTATGACTTTCATATTATCTCACATGCTTATAAATGTTGAAATAATATTGTACTACTACATTATGGTGAATTAATCCTATATTTAATAGTATAATGTTATAACATGAATGGCAAATATATTGACATTAGTTAGCCCTTAGCAGAAACACGAAGGCAAAATTATATTCAATTTTTTTTATTTTTTTAAGACCTCGTAAAATTTTGGTGAACGAATGCTACTACTGTATGGTATAACAAAATTTGCCAAATTCAAAATTCCAAAATTCCTTATTTTCACCTATTTAGGAATATTCACCCCTCAAATGAACCCTATCATAAAGCGGTAACATTAACAACTTGACATGGGGATGTCCCTCATGGGGGTAGACCTCCAATTAACCTCACTCATTTTGGGGGTGTCCCACATGTTAACCATATTTTACCACCACAACTTAGAGCTACTACACAAATAACTACGGACTATGATTTTGTTGACCAACTTAGAAATACCCAGAAAAAATTCTTGATCCTAGAGTTGCTCAAGCAATCTAATGTCTATAAGTTTATTCTTTATCAAACTTTAAATGATGACACTTTACCTAAAATACTAAGCCTATATATTTTGCATCAATTATTAACACTCTAAGAACAATTGTGTAATAAATAGCCTTTAAAAACGAAGACCAACCACCTTAACATATTATTGACCTAAATTTACCTTTACACATTTAGATTTGGGTTTCTAACAAGATCATCAAGTGTTTCCAGGCGATAATGGGTAAGGGTTGAACTTTAAAAAAAAAAAAAATAGGACCTTGATATCAACCATCTTGAATATTGGAGCATGTAATGTTTGTGGAGAAACACCTATTGTGGCCCACTTATCACAAACATGTCTCCACATTAAATTTTATTAGATAAACTTATAATATGACCTCTGATATCAGGATTAAACTTCATCTATTAAACAATATAAAGTTAATCAACTAATATAATTAGTTGAAAATGTGATTTGGTACAACCTATCAGTTATAAAAAATAGGGATTTTATAAACGTGTTTTTCCCATTCGTGGAGAAAAAATAATTGATATGATTGAATTTAATCATTATCACGTAATAAAAAGAAAGGAAAATTGTGTTGGGTTCTTAGCTTGGTTAGGAAGATTTGACATCATCAGACAGTTTGTAGGTTCGTAGAATTATTAATATAACTAGATAGTGCATTTTTCATGGGGTTTTTACCTTTATGGATTTCCCCACGTTAAATATTGTGTTTGTGTTATTTCAATTTTTTTATTGTATCATTTCATATTACTACAATTTAACATATCTATGTTTACTTTATTACCTAATATAATCATTGGAATACTATAATCTTGAATCCTCAATTATTTTGACATTGTATCATAGCTACTTGTTTTCTAAGATTTTTGCAAGTTAATCCTTTGTAGTTTATGTGTGGAATTCTAGAAAATATCTCAAGTTTGAATTGTGCACATCTTAAAAAAAAATACACTTATATACATCTACAAGTGCACCCAACTACCTTTGAAGCAAGTTGAATATGTATGTATGTATGTATGTATGTATGATGCATGCATGCATGCTTGTATGTAATAAACATAAGCTATGTATGTATGTATCTATGTTATGTATGTATGTGTATGTATGTATGACATGTGTGATAAGAATGTATGTATCCCTATGCAATCAATCTATGTATCCTATGCATTTATGTCAAAAACCAGCTGTCACATTTCACTAAGTATGAATATATCCATATGTCCCAAGTTTGTGTATACCCAAATACACTGCATAAATTTAATCTATGTTAACATCGATGCCACTTGAGAGGGAGTACAATGGGAATATGGCTAGCTTGAATAATAATAAATTTAATGTATTACTAGCATCAAAACTTTGAACGCTGATATAAAATACCTAGCAACTGCAAGCACATCCATTACATGACTTGGTGATTTCCTTATTGTGTAATTTTGGAGTTATCCAAGAGCATCTCTTTATACAACTCGTAAAATTATACTAATTGAAAAGGGACCAAAGGACAATGTTGGTGGATGGATTGTTGAAGACCCCTAAAGGGTATTGTCCAACTAAAACTCACCTCATTAGAAGCTCTAGTCGAGACATCATTAAACTCAACATTGCATTTCATTTGTCTCAACAATGTTTTTTTTATCCTCGAATCCAATCTGGATAAGTGCACAACTCTAGATACATTCAAGCATGTAACCTTTGAAATAATATTGCTAATTAGGTATCAAAGGAGAGTGATGGGTCTCCATTGACCAGATTAACTGCGATGGTCTCCAATATTACTACATTTAGAAACGAGTTTTATGAGCACTTGATTGATAAAGTTCCCACGGATACCCATTTCCTTAACTCCTTAAGATAAACCCGATAAAAAGTATTCATGAATCGTTCAATCCACATTAGGATCTTAATAAACTCATCCAAATTGGAGCTTTTTAACATCCCTCCACAAAAAGGAGACTGCACCAACTATATCGAGAAGATCACCAAATAAGGTACCACATAAAGTCTTAATGAGAATAGAATTGGTAACCATTTAAGTGTATGGTATAGAAATTGTTTCATCGTATGCTCAATACTTACTTTTGAAAAAAATGTAAAAAGGCGAAGATTGGTTTGACTCAGCGTCCCACATGGTAGCTCACTTGGAATTAAGATCCTTGTTAGCTCAGTAAGACTGGGATTATGTGGGGACCCTGGGTACCTTCGAATTTGTGGAATGTATTTAGCCTAAATTTCCTTGTGTCTATAACACACACTTGTCAATACTTGTAGCCCCATAAGTCCTCCATGGATGGCAGCACATTTTACTAAAGTTCTCATTTAGAGAGGATGTCAAGGGTTTGACCACTCCTCCCTAAAAAATCATAACCATTGTATTGTTACAAAAACGGAAATTTACATAGAAACATGTCTGTACTAATACAT
Organism: Taxus chinensis; assembly: GCA_019776745.2. Classification (NCBI taxonomy): domain Eukaryota; kingdom Viridiplantae; phylum Streptophyta; class Pinopsida; order Cupressales; family Taxaceae; genus Taxus; species Taxus chinensis. The sequence goes on along the minus strand of CM034152.1, from coordinate 597,443,360 downwards.
ATGCTTAGAGCGAATACATGTGTGTGTTTCTACTTAGACTCATAGCTTCTTTAGAATGTCCATTACTACAATTTGCATTTTGTTAGAATTAATATATTGACGATGATGTTGATAAAATATAACAATGTTTTTTTTTCGAAAGCTGTTGTAAAAATTAATTGTGTATGTATGTATGTTCCTATATATCTATGTGTCTAGTGTATATAATGTATGTATATGATTAGCTAAGTCATGATGAAAGTTTAGAGCACCTTTTAATCTTTAATGGGTGAAATAAAAATCTATACAATATGAAATTTTATTTAAAAATTAGTAAGTTTCAAGGTGTGGCATGAGACGTTAAGGTGGAAACAAAATAGTTTAGAATTGCATTAATTTAAAGTAATTCTAATTTATCTTAAAATGTTTAAAAAATTAATAGTTAGTGATTTTTTTTATTTCAATGACCTTTTTTAATTTATGTTTGTGATAATAATTTTTCATATTCAATAGTTTAGTATTTTCATGGTGCTTAGTCAATGTTGATTTCTTTTTCTTCCAAGTTGTATATTATTATTATATTTTTTAATCTTTATTTAGACGGATATTTCATGTTTCTCAAATGTAATGATTTCATATGAGCACTTGGTTTTATAAACAACTTTTTTTATTTTGACTTCAAATGGTCGTTTATGGGCTTCAAAACAATTCTATTTTTTTAAAAAATGTTCTTAATATATTGGTGCCTCAGTGTACACCCTTTCAATATAAGATAATAAAGTTATTAGACTTGTCTTGAAGTGTCGTACGTCTATCACTTGTGGTACCCTTCTCTTTTATGTTTAATAACCCTTACAATATACTTTCCCTATATTCTTTTATCTTATAATCCCTTTGTAACTACGTAATTTTTTGTCAAGAGTTATCATAATAAAAAATTGCAAATTCCCTTATAACCAGGGTCTTTAACTCTCACACTTCCTATGTTATGTGATGATGTGAAGATGTATGCAAATAAAGGTCTATGCGAATACCTTTTCTGTACACCCTTCAAACCAAAGAGCCACCCTCCTTACAAGTAATGAAGACATTTAAGAAGGGTAAATTACCTTCTGCCTCAACTTCATTGGTGAATTTTATACTCAACACTATATTGACGATATGTCGTCAATTTGCAGGAAAGAGGATAATTAGCGCAATTTAAGTATTTAAATTGCTCAAGTTAAATTATAGGTGTCTACATTTTCCCCTCTTTGGGGTGGCATAAGTGACGCCACTTCAAAGATAGTAGATAGATAAAATTTTGAAGACATAGAAGAAAAATTAGTAGAAGTGAGAGATGCCCCCTCAAGTGTCAATGGGGTGATGATAGAAGGCGATCAACAATCGAAAAAGGTGAGAGAAAGGAAATAGAAGAATGGGCAGGAGCAGGATAGACAGAAAGAAAAGAGCAAGCTTTCATCCATTGTATTGAAACAACTTTATTGTCATCATATTGCCAAAGATCTACGTCATTAGTCCTTATTAAAAATGTAAGCATACGAAAAAAATAGGATGACATGAAAATCCATACTAAAAACAATTGTCCATTGCTAAAATTCCCACTCAATGCAACATACAAAAAGCAATGCAATATGAGAAGGAAACAAGCTCATTTAACATGGAAAACAAGTACGAACACACATATTCTAACCAACAACGATCAAAACGGTTATACAAATGTTTTATTATCAAGTTGAAGATCCCCAAACATTCGTGATTGATGACAAGGGTTAAAAATGATGACCCAAGCAAGGATACATGCAAGGGAAGATGATGAAGGACACTAGATCTAATGAGAAAGCGTAGTGCGCTACAAAACAGTACCAAGCAAATATATGTGCCCCAGAGTACTGACAAAGCAAGCAGGATAGCTTTGAAAATGGTTGTAAATCTGATGATCCGTAAGTCATTTGATCTGCGAAGATGGGAAAATTCCAGCAAGATACGGAAAGAATACCATGCATAAGACATGAGTTTCAGCCACTATGAGCTGGTCTACCTATTTTTGCAAATTTTACCATTTTTAGGATTTTTGAAAAAGTTTTGAAATTTTTTTTTGGATTTTGAATCGATTTATTTGTTTTTTTGTTTTTGTTTTCTCAAATTTGGTGGATGGTGGATGTGCAAAAGAAAGTAGAAGAATCAATATGAATCTCCTAGACACAAAATAAATGCCCCAGGGAGAAGAAAGAGGTAGCAGGAGGCAAATAATGCCCCAATGTAACAGAAAGATTTAAAAAAATAAGTGTTTGATAAAAACAATTATTCGATGGAGTGCGTAGAGGAAGGAAATTGCCTAGGGGCAATAAAAATTGTCCTAGTGAGAAGAAAGGGGTACCAGATGGAAAAAAAATGCTCCATCACGGTGAAAAATGAAAGAAAAATAATTATTTAAATAAAATAATTATTCACAGTGAAAAGAAGAAGAATTAGAGTGACCACAGTGGTCGAAACAAGCTTCCAGGCACCACGATGGGCAAAAATGGCTCAATAAACCCCCCCCCCCGAGGGGGTAAATCATCACGACCAATTCATTTGTTACCGACCGCTGCTGAATTTTTACCACAAGATCCCGATAGTGACGAGGGCAATGGTGAGAGCACGAGACTACAGGAGATGTGCTGACAGAGTTTGAGAGTACACCCGACATGTTACTGATGGCTCCTTCGTGAGTAGCTTGACCCACTTTTGTCATTTTTGTATTTAATGCCTTAATTAATGTGAAAATAGGGGTATAGGTGTAGGGAATGGTGCAGGTACCATACATATGTGCGTGTGTGCATATGCCCTAAAAAGGTGTATGCACATCCGTGTACATACATATGACACATGCATGCACGTGCATGCATGAAAGCATTAGCGCACACACATAGTGACCAAAAACCATGGCACAAGCGTCCCTAAGTGTATGTGCACACACACATGCACCTAAAGGGAAGCGTATGCGTGCACACATTCAAAAGGGGGCACATGCACCTAGGAGAAACAAGAGGGAGGAAATGTCAAAAATGGTAGTTTTAGAAGAAAGAGAAAAATTAGCGGAGGATAGAAGAATGATAGGACTTAGAAGAAATTGTCAATGTCTAACATATATCATGTTTTTGTAGAGACGGTTTCCCGTGTTACAGATGCAAGAGCGACACACCCACATAGCGGAGATGGAGGGGAGCATGCGCCGACAAGATCAATGTGCGATGGTGATACTATTGGAGGCGATGGGCCTAGGCCCCGTAGCTCGCATGCCTTCTATTACACTAGACCATGGCCTACTGACCGCTTTGATTGAGCGGTGGCACAGCGAGAGCCAGTGTTTCAGACTCCTGATAGGGGAGGTGACTATCACATTGGAGGATGTATGGCAAATCCTGCGCGTGCCTATTACAGGCTTGATGATCAAGTATATGAGTGATTTTGGTCAGATTATAGCAGCGATCGGTGACCTTATTGGCCGTGACAAGATACCCCATGAGGGTATGACCGTTTCGTTACATGAGTGTATAGCCGATTTGACTTTGCATTGGGTGCCACTCTACTTGATGTCACTTATCAGTGGGTTTTTGCTCACTGATAAGACAGGGACATCCTTTCTGATGGGTTTGATCACGATGGTTCATGGAATATTCAATGGTGAGTGATATTGTTGGGGTTAGTGCATACTGGCACATTTATACTAGGATTTGCACTTGATTACCTACCACCGTCAGAAGACGGTGGGGCCGACCTCCTTATTATAGATTTTATCTTGGGACCATATAGCGATCGGGTGCACCATAGGTGCATTGCATGTCCGAGTCCCGGAGGAGTTGACATTTATGGCTTGGGTATCTGTGGGTGGTGATGCATGAAGGCACTTAGACAGTGTATACTATTACTAGAGAGAGTTTGATGGGTTGTTAGATAGAGACATTATATGGAGGCCTTATAGGCATATACAGTGGCCCGAGGATGAAGTGGATCTCAGCATCTGTGTGGTAGAGCACTTTCTTATAGGTAGCCACAGCTATATCACCGAGTTGTACAGGGTGGACCGATGTCTGTGACAGCTGGGCAAGGTTCAGGGGGTTCCACAACCAGATTTTTGGTATGCTCATTGTGATGCAGAGAGGAAAACCATGGGGATGCATATATAGGTGGCTCAAGCCAGGGCTATCTTTTTATAGGCGGTACCACATGCATGGGACCCAGCCCAACAGATCAAAGACTCGGGTATGACAGCTGACTACATGGGTTGGTATGCCACTATTTTATCGTGATGGTTGACCATACCAAATGAGGCATGGGTAGCAGGCGTTCAGGCCCCGCCAGAGATCCCTCACAGTAGTGACGAGGGAGATGACGTAGTATCACATGGCCTAGAAAATACATTTGATGGGAAGCCACATTATGGGAAGGGTCTAGTACAGGCTCAGAGATAAAGGTAGCAGGAGCCAGGATAGGGACATACACAGGGTCCGAGGCTTAGATTACGAGATCAAGGACAGGCCCCTGTACAGGTATAGGGATAGGATCCTATGGTGCTGTTGGGGGTACAGCTAGCTGCCCTATAGCTATAGCATGTGACAGCAGAGTGTGACTAGGCTCGATCTCATATTTTGGTAGTGATAGCAGAGCGTGACTAGGCCAGAGCCCAAGTTGGTCAGGGGGAGATGGGTCCACACATTTCCAGTAGATACATCAATGGCCTCTCAGATGGCTCAGTTGGCAAGCATATTACAGCAGTCTCAGACCCAGCTATGGCCAGAGATAGTCGAGAGAGATCGACTACGCGTAGAGCAATTAATGGGCTAGGCTGAGGTTTCCTAATTATCAGCAGAGGTAACGTCCTTCCAACACATAGATGGGATAGCAGTGACAGCTCGTACCCATCAGGACTTAGCTATAGTGGAGGGTAGAGCCTCATATTACCGATCGATTTACTATGAGGCAGATCTAGTTGGCCAGCGGGCACTGACCTATAGTCAGTAGTCGAGTGGATTGATGAGATCAAAGAAGCCGCAGGTTTTAGTGTAGCAGCCACAAGAGTGGCCTACAGGATTGCATGGGACACATGTTATGGGTCCTGTTATCAAAATTTCACCCCCCTGGGTAAATTTCGATAACATGCATCAGATTCTCAGGTCCCAGGCAAATTGATTGATTTGGGGCCAAAATTCATGTTTCCAGGGTCCCCTCAGATTTTTTCTAACTCCCCTGGTCAAAGTTGGAAGGAGAAAGCTCTGAGAAAGTGCGGAAAAGGTTACAGAAAGCAAGTAGTTTGGGCCAGATAAAATTGTGAAAATCGGCCAAGTCCTAGTCCAGCACAAGGTGGGACAAATGAGACAAAATTACGCGAACCGCCCGAACCGGCCGAAATGAGTCCAAACAACCCACTAAGCATTTGGGACAAATGGGACAAAATTACGCGAACTGCCCGAACTGGCCGAAATGAGTCCAAACAGCCCACTAAGCATTTGGGACAAGTGGGAAAAAAGTACGCGACAGGCGTGAAAAGCCGATCCAGACGAAAGAGGAAGAAAAATTGGCCAAGTGTTGCTCAGGACGTTTGGGACAAAAAGGCGCGAACCGGCCGAACTGGCCGAAAAGAGTCAAGTCAATCCGAAGCAAAGTGAGACAAGCGGGCCAAAAATGCCCGAACTGCCCGAATCGGCCGAAATGAGTCCAAAGGGCCCAAAATCAAATGGGACATCTGGGACAAATGGACGCGAAATGCCCGAACCGGCCGAAATGAGTCCAAAGGGCCCAAAATCAAATGGGACATCTGGAACAAATGGACGCAAAATGCCCGAACCGGCCGAAATGAGCACAAAGGGCCCAAAATCAAATGGGACATCTGGGACAAATGGAGGCGAAGGGCGCGAAAGAGCTGGTAGGACCGCGGACTAATCAAAAGCTGCCACGTGTCCTCATAGGAGTAAAGGTCAGAAAAGTCAAAGGGCGAATTTTCAAGCATCGAGCCGAACAAATAGGATCGTGCCACGTGTCCCATTTAGGGGCCCACAAGCAATTTCAAAAGGAAAGCCCGCGAAAGACGGAGGACAGAGAATTTCTCGTCCAATCAGCACGTGCCACGTGTCGTCCAGACGGTGAAGAGCGGGAAAACATTTTAAAATCCGTTTTGGTCTACTCCGTGCCCTAAATCTTCAGATCGCCATATCTTTTGATCCAGAGCTCAGATTTCCACGTTCTTTATATCAACGGAAAGCTCATGAAATTCTCTACATGATTCTGGGGTTAATCTCGAGTTTTGGTGCAGTTTAGAGAGATAAAATCAAGAAACATATCTGACGTGTGATACAGCAGAAGTGACGCTTCAACAACCAGCTTTAATGCAGCAGACAGCCTGCCGTTTTGCTAGGATCCGCTGCTTCTACCATAATGAGATGATTTAAAATATGACCTGGGGGTGGTTGGAGTAGATCTGACTTTCCTCTTTCTTCCTTCTCTCATTCTTCCTATATATTGTAAGGAGTGGCAAAATATAAGGAGGTTGTTCATTCTTTCGGCTCGGCCCTGCCTTCTTTTCTTCTCTAGGGTTGAAAATGGAGTTCGAGCCTCCTCCCTGCTCTGTAATGGCGTTTTTTGCCTTTTACTAATGGAATGATGTTCTGTGCAAACTTCTGGAGCAACAAAACATGTTCTGTGATGCATCTGTCCATCCTCTCTCGTTTTTTCTTGTTCTCTCCTTACCTCTCTTCATTTGCAGGTATCTGTGCATGTCTAAATGTTCATTGCAGGTTTGGAGCTGTGTTCATGGAGTTTTTGGGACATTTTCTGTGTGAAATCTATCCTTGGGCCTGTGATGCATCTGTCCATCCTTCCCATTGCTCACCTCTCTTTGTCCCATGGCAGTTTTGATAGATGTCCAACATCCTCCTTCTCTGGTGTATCACCGTTTTAGTGTAGGCTTTTGCTGTTTTTCCCTTCTCTCTCTCTCTGTCTCCTTGGCATGGTTAGATTAGGATTAGATTAGCTTGCTTGCACTAGAATATCTTGTGGCAGGTAGTTTAGGAGTAGGAACCAGCCTTCTCTAGATATTCCTCTCTCGGTTTCACAAGTCCCACGCTTGGAGAGAGGTTTCCATGTTGTGCAATCACATTGGATGCCTGAACATCAACCTAGAAGCCTGATGTGCGTCCAGGGGTGCTGTGATTTTGCATCAACAGTTTTGGCATGCCCGGTGGGACCTTAGAGGTCTTTCACTTCATCTTTTGCAGGTTGATGTGTTCCTGTGAAGATTTCAGCCTTTGGAGGCACTTGCAAACACATCTAGCGACTCCATCTGGTCAACAACCCATCTCTGAAGTTGCAGACCTTCCTTTCCATTTATTTTCATTCATTTTCCATTCATCCTTCTTTCCATCTCTTTCATTCTTTCCCATTCCATGAGGTTGTGCAATCATGACTTCATTTCCATCATGGATTTCACATCAACAACAGCAATATATTCCACCTCCAACACGTTTTACAAATCCTCCAAATCAGCATTTTGAGCAGATTCAAGATCAGTATGCATACCCATATGAACGGCAGTGCCAAAGTCAGTTTGGCTATGGAGCTTTCCAAGAGCAAGAGTATGCATACAATGAAGACAATCAGATCCAAGATGCTGGTCTGTTGGAGAAAATCCAAAAGATGGAGGTAAACATAGTGCGGTCCAGGGCTCAGGCACAGATGAAAGCTTTTAGAATCGGTTATGGAGCACCCTGTCCATGGGTGGGACCTTTTTCAAGGCATTACAGCCCTCAGGAGAAGCTAGACTTCATGATAAAGATGCTGCCCCAACTTGCACAATGGACAGCAGAGATAGAGGCCTACAGACTTGTTGTTGAACAACCTTGTCAATGGGTAAGTTCTACACCATCATTTGGTTTTTCTCTTTCCATTACTCAAGCAGCACCATCTCATTTAAACTCCCCATCTGCTGTCCCATGTATTGAATTCATCCCTCCATCCCTAGTCTTCCACCCCATCTCGATTCTTCTTTTCTTTTCCCTTCCAAACAGTCATCCCCTCCACAAGAGCTAACAGAAATACCCCCTCCTCCAAAGAAACAAGAGGTTTCACCACCTCCACCACCACACAAAATTGTCAAATCAGTTGAGTTTCAACCTATTCCTCCTCTTGCATTCCCAATTTCATATGGGGAAGAAGGAATTGAAAAAATTAGTCATCAAGGACAGCAAGAAGAGGAGCCCAACAGAAAAGAAATGACAGATGACTTGAAGGTTTGGGCTACCAAATTTGGGATGACAAAGATCCCCTTGATGGTTAAGCCTATAGAAGAGGCTAAGTTTGAACAAATGGTGGTTAGGACTGATTTGGTTGCAGCAGAAGAAGAAGATCTTGCAGTCCCAACTTGTCCTCTAGAGCAGCAAATTGAAGAGTTTGACTTGACAAACTTCATGCTGGAGAAGGAGTTCAATCAAGAGCAAGATTGTCTTCAAACATTGGAGGAAGGAGAAGATGCTCCAAATCCAAAAGAAGAGGAGCACAATCTAGCTGTGGAGGAGAAAAGTGCAGATCCAAGGGCTTTGAGCACAAAGCAGGTTATAGAAGAACCTTCAGTTCTTCTTTCCACTTCATCTCTCTCAAGTTCTAGTACTGAAAAGGAGTTTGATCTCTCAAACTCAATATTGGAGAGTAAAGGAAACCATGGTGGTCAAGTTGCAGATCAAGAGGACACCATGGAGGAAGTTGAACACGAGCAGCAGGACAGCGATGAGGCAGTTTACCTATCAGATTTGGAGGACTGTTTTGATGGAGAAGAGCTGGTTGAGTTTTCACCATTCTCTTTTTCATCATCCACATTCCAAACACAAGAGCCTGCTGCCATGAAGGAGAACTTTCATTTACAGCAGCCTGCATCTTATAGCAACCCTTTGGAATCAAAATTGGAAGATTCTAATCTTCCCTGTTCTTCATTGGAGGAAGAGAAAGGACAGAAGAATTCCACCATTTCTTCCATGTCATCCATTCAGGTGGGTCTACAAGAAGACTCCATTCTTGGAGTTGAAAATCAGAGCTATGGGCATATCAAACTGATCAGACCTTGCCCAATCAGATATTTGGCTTCATTGGAGCCAAAGGAGAAGCCACAACCAGTCATGCTTGCTTCTGAGCATGAGGATGAGCTACAAAGTACCAAGGATCAGCTGCCATACCTCTCCAATCCAAATCCAGAGCAACTAAAAGAGGTATTGGATTTTTCAGTTGATACCTTTATGATTTGGATAGAAGACCAGCTTCTTGCTGATTTTCCATCCATCCAAACAGCCATGATCAGTGCCAAATCAATTGCATGGCTGCCAATTTTGAAGAAAGGAAGCTATTTCTCACAACCAGTTGTAGGGTTTGTTTAGCTTGCCTTTGCTTCCAGTTAGAGTAGAGTAGCTAGGTTTGCTTTTAGTAGAAGAAGTGCTTGTGCACACTCTGCATGTTCCATTTGGGGCATGTATGATTTTCAGTTTTGTACATAGTTTTGGTGTTGCTAGTTCTGCTCTTGCACAGTTCATTTCAGTGGCATCTTGGTGAGAACACTCCAGGTTCAATGGGTTTCTTAGTGGCTCAGAAGGGAGATTTTCAAAGTTTAGATCAGTTGCAGGTTACAACTCATGACTCCATGCCCAATGGATTGCTTTAGGCTTCTGATCATTCATCTAGCAGGTAGATGACCCCGCTGAGTCGCCAAAACTGTTATCAAAATTTCACCCCCTGGGTAAATTTCGATAACGTGCATCAGATTCTCAGGTCCCAGGCAAATTGATTGATTCGGGGCCAAAATTCATGTTTCCAGGGTCCCCTCAAATTTTTTCTAACTCACCTGGTCGAAGTTGGAAGGAGAAAGCTCTGAGAAAGTGCGGAAAAGGTTGTAGAAAGCAAGTAGTTTGGGCCAGATAAAATTGTGAAAATCGGCCAAGTCCTAGTCCAGCACAAGGTGGGACAAATGAGACAAAATTATGCGAACCGCCCAAACCGGCCGAAATGAGTCCAAACAGCCCACTAAGCATTTGGGACAAATGGGACAAAATTACGCGAACCGGCCGAAATGAGCACAAAGGGCCCAAAATCAAATGGGACATCTGGGACAAATGGAGGCGAAGGGCGCGAAAGCGCTAGCAGGACCACGGACTAATCAAAAGCTGCCACGTGTCCTCATAAGAGTAAAGGTCAGAAAAGTCAAAGGGTGAATTTTCGAGCACCGAGCCGAACAAATAGGATCGTGCCATGTGTCCCATTTAGGGGCCCACAAGCAATTTCAAAAGGAAAGCCCGCGAAAGACGGAGGACAAAGAATTGCTCGTCCAATCAGCACGTGCCACGTGTCGTCCAGACGGTGAAGAGTGGGAAAACATTTTAAAATCTGTTTTGGTCTGCTCCGTGCCCTAAATCTTTAGATCGCCATATCTTTTGATCCAGAGCTCGGATTTCCACGTTCTTTATATCAACGGAAAGCTCATGAAATTCTCTACATGATTCTGGGGTTAATCTCAAGTTTTGGTGCAGTTTGGAGAGAGAAAATAAAGAAAAGGATCTGACGTGTGATACAGCAGAAGTGACGCTTCAACAACCAGCTTTAATGCAGCAGACAGCCTGCCGTTTTGCTAGGATCCGCCGCTTCTACCATAATGAGATGATTTAAAATATGACCTGGGGGTGGTTGGAGTAGATCTGACTTTCCTCTTTCTTCCTTCTCTCATTCTTCCTATATATTGTAAGGAGTGGCAAAATATGAGGTTGTTCATTCTTTCGGCTCGGCCCTGCCTTCTTTTCTTCTCTAGGGTTGAAAATGGAGTTCGAGCCTCCTCCCTGCTCTATAATGGTGTTTTTTCCTTTTACTAATGGAATGATGTTCTGTGCAAACTTCTAGAGCAACAAAATGTGTTCTGTGATGCATATGTCCATCCTCTCTCGTTTTGGCTTGTTCTCTCCTTGCCTCTCTTCATTTGTAGGTATCTGTGCATGTCTAAATGTTCATTGCAGGTTTGGAGCTATGTTCATGGAGTTTTGGGACATTTTCTGTGTGAAATCTATCCTTGGGCCTGTGATGCATCTATCCATCTTTTGATCGATGTATATTATTTTTTATGTACGCCTTTGATGAAGGTATTATTCTTGAGTTATGCCCCTTTGATGGCCCATTTTGTATTGATGATGTACATCTCTTCCTCCATTACGTAGACCAGCCACTCACTATGAGGGTTCCAATCAGCCTTGATTGTCATTATGTTCTTTGATTGTATTTGTATCAAGATATACAGGCCTCTTATGAAGGTGTTGTACTGGACAAATGTATATGATGTACCAATTTATTTGATGCATGCCTCTGATGAAGGATTTTATTCTTTTGATCGATGTATATCATTTTTTATGTACGCCTCTGATGAAGGTATTATTCTTGAGTTATGCCCCTTTGATGGCCCATTTTGTATTGATGATGTACATCTCTTGTGAGACAGACCTGTTATACTTGTATATATGGACATTTTGATGTGGCACCATTGTTATGAGATGATGGACCTTTATTGTTTTGGTGATTGATGCATGGATGGTGTATATGTCATGATATTATATGATTTGATTTCACATTGTGTACGTATTATGATGATAGTTGAGATGGTTGTACCACATGTGTTTTAATTTTGATATGATAGACCCATAGATAATATCAATTAATTGTACTTGTGATGCTTTAGAGTAGTGGACGAGATGACATGATGATATTGGTGCGGGGGGGTAGATTTTGATATTTTCGATCCCTCTTGCCCCCATTTGATGATATGATATGTGATGATTAGCTTAGCATTCATGTGTGATGTATACTTAGCTTTTTATTTATATGATGTATAGATGATGTTATATGTGATGATATTGATGAAGAGATGATGTTGCGATAACAAAACAATGTACATGCAACAAGCAAACACAATCAAATGTTAACAAAATACACAGTTCCAACTAATCATGAATTAACACAACTATGTACAATTATGTACAAGTATGCAAAAACACACCACATATGTACAAGTAAGAATTAATCTAATCCAAGCAAGAAAAGACAAAACTTACCAAAGTATGTCTAAACAACAACTATACAAGCAAACAATGTACACAAACAAAGCAAGAAACAAGACAAAGTAAGGAAACTAATGTAATGTTTTTGCAAGACTATTTTGTGAAACAATTTTCTATTGTTTTTGTGATTTTCTAAACAATTTTCTATTGTTTTTGTGTTTTTCCAAGATTTTTGAATGTTTTTGTGTTTTTCTAACATTTTTGAATGTTTTTGTGTATTTTCTAAGATTTTTTAATGTTTTTGTGTTTTTCTAAGATTTTTGAATGTTTTTGTGTTTTTCTACGATTTTTGAATGTTTTTGTGTTTTTCTAAGATTTTCTGAAGCTATGCACAGGTAACCAAGAAACGTGAATGCCCCCAGATTAGACAAAGAATATACAAGGGCAGACATCACGTGTTTATGAATAGGAAGGTGAAGTCGCGTAAGTGCCCCCAACGTTAGATGGGGAATAGAAAAAGACCATCCCTTCACAGATTAACAAGAGAAAAAGCCGGATCAAGGCTTAACAAGAATAGGCTCACAGGGAATCTCGGATGCAGATGTGGAACTAGCCCTAGGATAAGTAAAAGTACCCTCCAGATGCAAGATTCTTGTGAACAATGAATCCTCTCAAGGTTTTGTAAACTGTTTTTCACCCAAGGACGTATCCAAAGTGCCACAATTGCATGGTTTTCACTTATGAATGACCTTTTTTCACTTTTTCTTTTTCTCTTATTTTATTTTTTTGTATTTTGATCATTTTTTACTCTATTTTTTTGTTTTCTTTTTTATTTGTGCACCATGTTTAAGCATAGAACCATTTAAGGTGCATGGCATTCATAGGTTCGCTGATCTCATCACCATTGGGATGGGCAAGTTTGTATGCTCCCATACCATATTTGGCCACAATGACATAAGGTCCTAACCAATGCAGTTCAAACTTTCCTTTCTTCTCTCTTTCCGCCCTTGTGTTGAACTGATTTTATTTCATGACCAAATCTCCGACCTCAAACTGACGAGGTATGATCCTTTTGTTGTAATGGCAAGAGAATCTATTCTGATACACTTTAAGATGATTTAGGGTGCGGATGCACTTCTCATCCAGGATTTCCAACTCTACCAGCCCAGCCACTTTGTAATCCTCATCCTTGTCTAGATAATCCCTAAGAGAAATTCATAGGGAGGGAATCTCGATTTCTAACGGGATGATAGACTATGTTCCAAAAACCAGGGAATATGGTGTTGCCCTAGTAGGAGTGCGAATAGAGGTCTTGTAAGCCCAAAGAGCTTGGGTGGATTTGCAAATGCCAGTTGCGACCTGTCTTACTTACCATCTTTTCCATGATTCGAACCAAAGTCTTGTTAGTGGCCTCAACTTGTCCATTACCTTGGGGGTAATATGGTGTAGACCATTTTAATCTTATTTGAAACCGATGACAGAGATCTTTCACGGTCTTGTTCTTGAATGATTTTCCATTGTCAGTAATTATGGCTGTAGGAATGCCATACTAGCAAATAAGATGATTCATGATGAACTTTGAGATCTGAGCACCCATTACATAGGTCAAAGGGACAACTTCCACCCACTTGGTAAAATATTCAGTAGTTGTAATGATGTGGGTGTGGCCATCAGATGAAGTATGGGTAAGCTTCCCTATTAAATCAAGTCCCCCTTTGTAAAATGGCCATGGGGTTGTGATGGGTCGTAATGGATGTGACAGGGCATGAATGAAATTTCCATACTTTTGATAGAGTACACACTTCCTCACATAGTTATCAGCAAACAGTTTCTATGGTAGGCCAATAGTAGCCCACTCTCAACAATTTCTTAGCTAGAACCATCCCATTTATGTGAGCCCCACACACCCCTTCATGCACCTCTTTAATTTCTTGGACTGACTCTATTGTATCGAGACAACATAACATATTCCCATCGTAGCCATGACGATAGATCGTACCTCCTAAGAGGGTATAACGGGCTATCTAGCGGATAAGGCTTTATTTTTTTGAATGGGAGATGTTAGGAGGGAACGTGTTGTATTTGAGGTAAGTGAAGATGGGCTCATACCATGGGGAATTGGGACCAACAACATCACAAGCCAAACAGGATTTTGGCATGTCATACGCAGGCTAGTGTAGATTTTCAACAAAGAAAGGCATATCATTACTTTCTGGTGGGATGTGTAGCATAGAACCTATAGTTGCCATAGCATCTGCAGATCTATTTTGTGCTCTTGGAATCTGTTCAAACATGATACGCACAAAATACTCTTTTGAATTTTTGACCAAATTTTTGTAAGGGATGAGCTTCTCATCCTTGACTTTGTACTCATCATTGACTTGTTTGATGATTAACTTGCGATTCACCAACGATCTTAACATGATGAATGTCCCATTTGATTGCCAGTTTCATCCTTACGATGAGCACTTCATATTCCGCAATGTTATTTGTACAAGGAAAACCAAGGTGAAAATCTTGAGGTATGGTGTTGTTAGAAGGAGTAATTAGTACAACACCTGCCCCTCAACCATGAAAAGTAAAAGATCCATCAAAGTGTACCTGCCACATGATGGATTCCTCAATGTACATTAATGAAGCATCTAGTAGATCCAGATTCACAGGTTTTGTTCCTTGTAAAGGTTCTTCTACTAACTGATCAACAAGAACCTATCCCTTTACCAAATTTTGGTCCACAAACTCGATGTCAAATTCACTCAGCAGAATGATCCAGTTAGCCATTCTACCGGTAAGGGCGGGTTTAGATAGCAGGTATTTAAGCGGGTCAACTTTTGATATAAGCTTGTTTTTAGTATTTAACAAGTAATGGTGCAGTTTTTGGAAGGTAAAAACTACATCCAAACAAGCTTTTTCAATCGAAGGGTAGTTGAGCTCATAAGTGATGAGAGTATGGCTGAGATAGTAAACAGCTTTTTCTTTATGGCTGAGGTCATATTGGGCTAGCAACGCACCAATAGCAAATTGTGTGGTAGAAATATACAGCAGAAGTGGCTCACCAGGAGTTGGAGGCATGAGGACAGGTGGATTGGCTAAGTATTGCTTAAGCAAGGTGAAATATTGTTGTTTCTCTAGTCCCCAGATAAAGGCAACATCCTTTTTTAGCACATGAGTGAATGAATGACATTTGTCAGTAAGTTAGGAAATGAAACGGTGAATAGCTTGTATCTTTCCCTGCAAGCTGTGTAGTTGTTTAATGTTTTTGGGAGGAGGCATTTCAGTAATAGCAGTAACTTTAGTTGGGTCTACCTCGATCCCTCTTTGTGATACAATGAAACAAAGAAACTTTCTTGACAGCACGCCAAACACACATTTCTTTGGGTTCAAATGGACCTTGTACTCCCAAAGGCATTCAAAGATACGCCAAAAAATATCAGGGTGATCTACCCTTGTCTTGGATTTTTTGAGGATATCATCCACATAGTCTTCCATGATGTCTTGGATCATATCATGAAAAATCACCATCATCGCCCTTTGATAGGTTGCTCCTACATTTTTAAGGCCAAATGGCATTACCTAATAACAGAAAGTACCCCAAGGAATTGTGAAGGTCATCTTGTGTTGATCTTCGTCAGCTATCTTGATCTGATTGTACCCTAAAAAGCCATCCATAAGAGATAACATTTCGTATCCTGCAGTTGAATCAACAATCATATCGATATTAGGAAATGGAAAATCATCCTTTGGGCATGCCTTATTTATGTCTCTGAAATCAGTACAGATTCTGATCCCAATAGGCTTCTTCTGTACAGGGATGATATTTGATATCCATTCAGAGTAATCAATGGGTCGAATGAATCATGTCGTGAGCAATCTTTCTAACTCTTCCTTAACTAGGAGAGCCACCCTCTGGTGCATCTTTCTGAGCTTTTACTTGATGTGATTGGCATCTACATGTACAACTAAGTTGTGCACTACCAAATTTGGATCCAAGTCTGACATATCCTTATAGGACCATGTGAACACATCTATAAATTCCCACAGAAGCATGATGAATGTTTTCTGTTCTCGTGTTGAGAGAAAAGCTCCCAACTTGACCACTTTTGGGTCATCTTCCGTGCCAATGTTTACATCAATGGTCTCTTCTACTAGCATTGTTGACAAATCCTCCATACGCGTAGGATCGGGAGGAAGGTTGAGATCTTCTTCCAAGGGTGTCTCTATGATATTTTCACCCTTGGCATGGTCACTTTTCTTGTCCATTGATTTTTATACTTGTTTGTCAGCCAACGCCTCAAAGAGGTTTCCACTGTGTGACTTGGACTTTGAATTTTTCCGAGGCTTTTCATTGGAAAGTATACCCTTGCTTTTTCTTAATTTTTTCTGACCGCAAAGCTCAGCTTCTTCTCCAAAGTAGGTGCAGGTATCTAATTCAATGTATAAACCCTTTTTGTGATCTCCAATGGGGATTATATCTTGAATTCCCATGAATTCTACAATGGCTTCATCATTTTCAAAGAGATCCAGTGGCACATGACGTTTTTGGTCCCATTTTACAAGGAAAGAGTAAACAAGGTCAATTTTAGGTTCAATAGGGGTTATGGTGAGGATAGCGGTATTCAAGAATAGGTTCTTGGAGGAAAGATACTCATATTGGCTACAGTGGGAATCTGTATCGCTATCTAAATAGTCAGAGCTATCTTCGCACTCAGAACAGGTGGCATCTTGATCATTGGGGTGTAATCCATAGGGTCGAATTTTGATGTCATACCTTTTCGTCTTAAAATGTGGGAGAGGAACTAGTTCTCTCGGTCCTTTCTTATTCTTTCTTCATCCTATACCTTTGTAGCCCATGGAATACATCATTCAGATAGACTTCTCATACTCAAGGATTTGATAGCAAGTTGGTTGAGTATCTTCCAGGACCCAAGTCATAGGTGGATCCAACAATTTCTCTTCACCAAGCAACCCTCCAGGTAAAAATGACCCAATAGTTCATCTCTAGGCCGTCTGAAACGATAGTTGGGTCGACCTCTAGTTTTAGGTGACAATGAGAAGTTTTAAACTAAAAGAGATTGTTGCACATTATACTCCCCACAACCGTATTCTAGAACCTTCATCTCCCATGAATCAAAAGGGAAAGTTGATGTAGAGGCATCACATGTGCAAGAACTGAGGAAATATGAATCTACTCAAGACTCCATGGCTTCGGATTGAAGAGAAACAACTATATCAATAGAGGGACACGTATAGGCACCCTTACACATAAAAATATTGAGAGCTATGCAGTGAGTGAAGGGATCTATACCTCCTTGTATCGTGACAGTGTGTCCCTCGTGTTTTAGTTTGATGTATTGATGGAATGTTGATGGCACGTCCTACATGGCATGAATCCATGGTTAGCCTAAAAGCATATTGTATGGGAGTTCCAAGTCCAAGACATGAAACTTCATGTGATGACAAGTGGGTCTGACTTCCATGGGTAATGTGATTATGTCAGCTGACTCTCTTTCCACGTTGTCGTAAGTGGTTATGATAATGATGTGGGACTTAAGGTCTTCTTCAATATGTCCAAATTGCTTAACTAATTTCAATGTGCATATATTCAATCCTGATCCATTGTCCACAAGCACCCATTTTATCTTTTAGCAGGTAATGAATACCTCAATATACAAGGGGAGATTATGTGTTGGATCTTCAATAGGGATCTCCCTATGATTAAAAGAAATGTGCTCAGTTGGTACAATACTTGCTACCGTAGCTTGAAGATGCATAGGATCTACTTCTAGTGAAACTCCTGACCCCTTAAGAGTTTTGTACAAAATGTCCTTATGTACATTCGATATTTTGAAGAGATCCAAGATTGAAATCTTGGTAGATGTCTTCTCAAGCTGTTCTAAAAGGTTGTACCTACCATTTTGTGGGGTCGATGGAGAGGGTTTAGGAATCGTGAGGTGGGTGTGCCTTGTTATCACAGCGTAATCTTTTCCCTTGATTCGAATGGTGTTCACATGGTCACTAGGAGAGTGGATACACACAATGAGCTAATCATAATGATTATTTTATTTCTTGGTGTATAGATAATTCATCACTTTATAACTCTGGGATGACTCTCCTCGATCCAGCTTTGGCTCATCTGACTTACCATGTTTAGGGAATGGTTCTTTGTATATTACCATCTTTTCATCAGGCGTCTGAGTTTTTTCTGGGTTGTCCACTTCTATCTCCCCATTGTCGATGAGGTCTTGGATGTAGTGACGAAGTCATAGAAATTTGTCTATTTTGTGTCCCTTGACATGATGTAATTCACAATAGTCATGCTCTTTGTACTATGATGGTTTTGGAGCATTGTCATCAAAGGGTTGTGTCATGGGATAAGTCACCATGTGAGTTGCATCCAATTGTTTCAATATGACTAACAAAGGCTCATTGAGAGGAGTGAACATTCTATGTTTAGGTGGTGGTTGAATAGGTCCTTTGGTCAGTTTAAAAGGTTGACCGGTTTGAACCGTTTGCATGCGTTTGGAATTTGTGATTCCATCTCCCACCATGTTCTTGTTTTTGTTGAATATTTTCAGCTTTTCCGTAGGTTTAACACTTTGTTTATCCTTAGATTGTGATTTAAGAGTTCCTTTGGTAATAAGGGCTTTCTCTATTTGAATGCCCTTTTCAATAACCTCCTCGAAAGTGTGAACACAATGCATTTGAAGTTGGAAAGTGATGTTTGGATTTAGATTGGGCACAAAGATACTCACAAGCTATTTTTTAGGGAATGTACAGGGGAAGCGACTGGCTATCCCTCTCCATATTTGTAGGAAGCTAGAAAATGTTTTGTTGGGACGTTGTTTAGTGCCACACAAGTTTGCCATGGTTATGTCACTTTCTATATTGTATGAGAAGTTTCATACAAATCTTTTGCCAGTTCGGGCCATGTAAAAATAGACCCCCGAGGTAAGCGAGTAAACCATTCTAAGGCTTACCCCCTAGACTCTTTGGAAAAAGTCATATGAGGTAGTTGTCACTGTAGGCCACTTCTTGGCATGCCATATAAAAATATTTTACATGGTCTCGTGGGTCACCCTTCCCTCTGTATTTTTCAAATTTCGGCATGTCAAACATTTTTAGGGAAAGGTTGAAGCGTCATAGTTTTGTCAAATGGATAGGGACATAGTTCTTCATATTGATATTTTTTGTTATTCCCCACAGTACTCTCTTGGAGGCTTGTAAGTGTCACTTTCATGGATTGCATTTCTTGAGCGAGTAATTGTTCTTTGGTAGGAGAAGTAGGGATATATACATGATGATGTTCCATATTGTCTTCTCCTTGATTGTCCAGTTGAAGTTTGTTAATTTTGACCTTAGGTTTTGTCTTTTGTACATTCTTGTTTGTTTCTTTTTGCACATGAGATGTTAACAAGGCTAATTGTCGACTAAGGTTGCTAATTTGTTGTTAAATAGTAACTTCTTCTTCAAAAGGTTCCTCTTCTTCTTCATGTTGCAGAGGTTGTTCAACATTTTTCGTGTTCTATCCTGACTTTACATGGTACTTTAAGGAAAGGTATTCTATATCCCACCCCATTATCGTTTCCTATGTTAGAAGTAGAAGCATGCCCATGCGTTAAGATATCATCCATGTATTAATAAGAGGTTACTCCTCTTCATTAGCATCATTTGTAGGTGGGATTGTTTCTTGTTCAATAGGAATTTTGGCTCCCAATTCTATAACTTGTGCCAACACCTGATCCTTATTTCTAAAAAGGAATTCATCTAACAAGGTGGGGTTCGAAGTCAAACTCCGCATGTGGGGATTCCAACTCGTCACCACTATGATCTATCATTTCTTCTACCTCTTTTTCCACAAGAATAAAGGCCCAAGATCATGGCCAATAAAAGGGTTTGACCCTTGTTTGTTTGAGGCTTCCCAATTTTGTGCTTGTCTAGTTTCCAAAGCCTGCCTTTTGAGTCCTAATCTTGTTTTAGGAGCCATGATGTGAAACAATTTCACTGAAGGTATCTGTGAATGTGTTCAAATATTTTCTATCAAACCTAAGTGAAATGTAAAAAGAATGTCAAGAATTGAATGAGTATAATGAATGTTAAAGTACCAATGTGATAAAGTGATGGCCTAAAAATGTGCAAGTCAATAGTGATGCAATGTTTGGTATCAAGCCTATCAATTGAATGAGATACTTCCTAGGTTTGTTTCAAAAAGGTAGTCGATGTCGTAAGATAATTAACAAGATGTCCCTACTTATGTCGAGTTCAAAGGCATGAACAAGGCATAATTAATAACAAGAAGTTAATGTGACCTCCTAACAAGGTATACTAGAAGCAAGCCCAAATTCAATTAATACCTATCTCTTAAAAAGTGTGAGTTATGATTGTGAGTGAAACAATAATGTCACCAAGATATGTTAACCAAAATTTGCGAGAAAGTAAGGTATTGATATCAAGATGATATTGATATAACACACACAAGTGGTAACACGTAGCACTTTTCAAAATCAAGGTAGTAATGGAATCAAACTAAAAGCTTATAGTATAACTAAGAATTGTTAAAATGTGTATAGTGTAACCTTACAATGCAGATATTTAGGTCAAGTTTATAAGAAACAAGACGTAAATAACAAAATTGTAGTGATACGATATAAACAAGGTAACCTTTCTGAGGAAGTTCAAGATGATGAATCAAGCCTAACTATGATGATGATCCTGAATTGGGTATCAAGATCACAAAGGCTACCAATGATGTGAAAACGTCTCTACACACTTTAGATGTTTAACTAACCCAACCGCAAACATGGATGGGCATAAACAGAAAAAAAAAAGTGGCAAAAACAATCTATTTGATAATGCAAGGGTAGTCACTCTTCTTTTGATCAACAAAGTGTCAAAAGAAAGTGAAGGAAGTAGATCAATTGGTGGTGAAAAATGTTGGCCTTACTTCGAAAGAGTTTCGCCTTACCTTAGGGTAAGCTAAAAAAGTAACACTTCCCATGTTTCATGATGAATAATGGCTCACAATTCAAAACTATTTTGAAATGGTCAAAGTTGGCTCCTGGTCAAATATATCTTCCTAGGTGGTTCTCTCAACTAGGTGTTACAAAGTTGTCTTAAGCGAGCTCGATTTACCCAAAAATTCACAATGACTAATTTGGGAGTATCTCGGCTTTACTTTACCCCCTTCAAGCATAGTGGGAAACTAGTGCGTCCACATGTACTATCACTGGGGTTGCCATACAGACAACAAGTAACACTAACTCATAAGGAAAAACTAGTCAAGTAGGTTGTGCGGAGCACTTCCCGTTTCATCCACAAGGTTCCCTCTCATGTGGACTACTTTGGGGTTCCTAGGACCACCCCCATTGTTGTAGCTTAAGGCTTATATAAAAGGGGTTATGTCCTAGTTTTAAGTGGATGGGACGTACCCTTATCCAAACCTACAAATATAATGTTTTGAATGTGGTGTGTTTTTTATCTTGTTTAATTTGATGTGGTTTGTTTGAACACCTTTTGGTAACCTGCACAGAAACTGTATTAGTAGTTTGGTTTTGTTTCAACTCCACCTTTCTTTGACAAGCATTTTTGGTTATGTATAATAGATTAGTAGTTTTCCATAAAACAAATAAACATCATATTTTATTCTCAAGATTTCCCTAAGATGCAAGAGAAGAGCATACGTGACGCAAAATTCAAGAATTCAAAAATGGAAACACTTAATTCAAACACAAAATATATCTTTGCTCAATTTTGGACATTCAACATATTCTTAAAGCAAAAAAAGACATAAGAATCATTTCTGATTCCCAAGATCACCCCAAAAGGCGTGAGGGAAGAGCATACGCGATCTTACTCTTATAATTAACATGCAAGGTTCATTCCATGTTTAGTCTAGCATATCCATTCAAACAAAATAAAACCTGCAATGATGTTAGTACCTTAGGAAACCAATTTTTCAACAAATCTGAAAGTAATACGTTACCATCTCAGACCGAAGCACCTGTGCATGGTTTAGGACATGTGCGCGTGGTTTAGGGTGTCTACGCCCTCTGTGTAAACCAAAATCCACAGTGCACCTGTGCCACCCGAGAGATGCCTATGCCAGGATTATGGTATGTGCGTTAGGGTTTAGGTGTGTGCGCTAGGGTAGCAAAAAGGAGGTATGAGAAACTCAGACCAGTGTGCCTACGCCACCCGAGAGATGCATGCGCTAGGATTATGGTATGTGTGCCAGGGTTTAGGTGTGTGCACCATGGTTTAGGCATGCGTAGCAAGGTTGCAAAAAGGAGGTATAAGAACTCATACATGAAAGTGTACATGTGCCACCCGAGAGATGCATGCACCAGGATTATGGTATGTGCGCCAGCCTGACAGGTTTCCAACAACAGTGAAGGTATAATACGAACAGAGTGTGTGTGCACCGAAATGTGTGTCTGCACCAGGTTTAGTGTGCATACACCAGGGTTAGTGTGCCTGTGACTATGTTTCATGTCGCTTGCGCCCATCCTGCAAGTCAAAATATGGACAAAGACACCAAAAAGCTCAAAAAACACTCCAAATTTTAGTAAGTTAGCTCAAAATTGACAACAACCCATTAGAATGAAATCTCTAAATGAAAACCTACACATATAATACTAGCTTACATCAAAATTCTAAGAAATTGAACATTATTTTCCATATGTGTATATCAAAGGTTAGCCAAAAACAATAAAATTTGAGCTAGAATGTTAAGGGACTAAGGACCCGTCCCACCGGGCATGCCATATGTATGCATGTATTTGTTTAGCTAAGTCAAGACAGATTAGAACTAACACCTAGTAGTCCTACAACAAAGCTAAATCAATATCAATACATCATCATGCTAAGAGCTAAACAAGTAATAAACATCAATACTATGCATTAGAATCCTGAAAACAAACCTCAAGCTAACATGCTAACATTTATTGCTCTACTCTTTGGAAAGCTAAATTAATAAACTAGACCTATGTAGATCTTTTAGCTATCAAAAGGAAATAGTGGTTGCTTGATCCAAGATGATGATGTAGGTTCATCAAGCCATGGCTTATTAGGCCTTTCTTGATTAACTCCATTTTTCCTCACAACACTAACTTGGTTGTTTGAATGCAAAGGATATATGGTTAGCTCCACTCTAATGGAGAGATGCTCAAAGATGGCAAAAATGGCTATAGTGTATTTACTACATGCTCACTTTTGCTTATCAAGAAGTAGGTGTAAGTGTGAAGGTAGGAGGAGGGCTCTTTATATAGCCTAATGGATAGAAGAATGTCTACATCCCTTTACATGTGGGATAATAGATATGTTGGGTTAGTTGTGGATAAGGGGGGTTTAGAAAGGGTTGAGTCAACCTTAGGAGAGTTTAGTTTGTCCTTTAGTGACCCATGGGATTTGAGGGGCTTTATTAATTAATCAAATGGATTAATTAATAGATGTGCAAGCTTATAGAAGCTTTTTAGAGGAATAATTAGCATGATTTAGACTATGAGAGGGATTTAATCAAACAAATGATGATCCATTGACTTAATGGAAGAGGAAGCTAATTAATTAATAATAATTAATTAGTCTAGATAGAAAGGGGGATTAATTAGTTAATATAGATAGAAAGGGGAGCTTAATTAATCAGAAATAATTAATCAATATATATAGAAAGGGGAGCTTCATTAACAGAAGGTCGTTAATTGGTACATTTGTTGGATAGAAGGGTTAATTAACTAGCGTAATGTAGCTAATTAACGGTGATAGAAGAGGAAGTATGATATATTGACAATATGTCATCAATTTGCAAGAAAGAGGATAATTAACGCAATTTAAGTATTTAAATTGCTTGGGTTAAATTATAGGTGTCTACAACATGTATGTATGTATGTATATGAATGTATATATACATACATACATAAGCATATATATATATATGAACATACACAAATATGTATATATGAATACACACACTCACACATATATACGTATGTATGCATATATATACATACACACATATACATACATATAAATATGTGTGTGTGTATATATATACATACATATGTATGTATGTATATGCAAATATTTATAAATGAACATACACATATATGTATATACGAATATACACACACATACATATGTGTACATGTGTGTAGTTGATTACATGTGTAGCTTAACTGGTTAGATTACGTTTTGCTAAAACTTACAACTAAGCCATTTATGTGTTAAAGAAATTTTAGAAGAGAATTTTTTTATTAAAAACATTTAAGAAAATTTTAAATCAAAATTAAAATTTGAATAATATAAATTATTATATTTCTAGAAAAATAATTTCTAAGTTTGAAAAAAATTTAATTCCAAAGAATATTTGAAGAACATCGAAATTTAATTTTTTAAAAATTAAGCCCTAAATGTTTTTTTGTTTGTGAATTTAAAAATTCATTATAAATTTAATTTGAGGTTTTGAATTTTTCTTATAAATACCAGGAAAAAAATTTTAATTTTTAGAAAATTATTTATAGGCCTTAACCCTTTATTTTAATCCTAAAAATTGTTGTTAATTTTTAGAAAATATTATTTTAAGGCCCTAAAAAAAAAAAATTTGATGCGAGAAAATTTATTTCAATTCCTAAAAAATTGTATTTAAATTTTTATTTTTAGTTTCTAAATTTTTTAAGCTACTAAAAAATAATTTCTAGACTTTAAAAATTAGTTTTAGTCCTTAAAAACTTAGAAACTACTCTTATTTTTTCTATAATTTCTTGGAAAATTTTAGAAAAATTAAAAATGACTTCTTAAAAAATAGCATTACTAAAACCCATATGTTAAATGGGTCGAGCTATAACATATGAACAATTCATCTTATGGCTAAATTTATAGCCCAAAAAATATGAGGCCTTGTAAATTGAATTAAGAAACAACCAAGTGGTAGATAAGCAACTGCTGATAACCTAAATGCTTTCCAATAAAAATCCTAAAAATCCATGCCAGTTATCTTATGAAGTGTTAAATATGAATTCCTTCTCCACATCAGAAATCAATAATCCCCTAGTGGCACATGGAAGCAATATGAATCCATGCATGAAAGAACTAGACTTTATGAAATCATTAAACTCATCTTAGAATTGATGGCCATTCCTATGAAGGAAGATGAAAAATTCGTAAACTTCCTTGCTAAAATAAAAAACATAAAATCTCAACAGGATAGCTATAATTGCAATCTTATCCAAGATCAACTTATGTATTTTTTTTATGGATAAACGCTTTTGACTGGAACTTTGAACCAAGGGGTTCTTGGGTCCCCTCCCTTACAAAACATTGTATACATAATATCGAGAAGGTAGGGCAGCCCATATACAGGAAAGTGAGGAAAGTCTATACTTGGCTGCCCTGATACAATGACATACAAAAAACCATACTAAAAACTATACTATATAGCTAATGATATTGGAGCAAGATTAAACTGATAAGTTCAATTACTTCTTCTTGCACCTGCGGGCTACTGTGGCATCCACTGGAGTTAGAATATTTCTGGGACACATGTTGGAACGAAGACCATGACCACTAGCATGTGCTGCCCTTAACAAGAAGGTATAAGAGAGCCTTTCCTTTTACCTTCAGCTTGGCAATGTGGTCTCGAAACATGGCCGATTGGAGCTGAGAATGCACTTCCATTTCGGGCCAAGAGGCGAAATGAAGGTTGGACCTTAATCTTTCATACAACATTTTTTAGTGAACGGACAACAACAAAATTCCACATATATCTTATTCCTCCTTTCCAATTCTAAAACATGAGCCCAAGCAACCATATCCCCATCCCTTGTAAAGGAGGCCTGCATAAAAGCTGAAGGAAAGCATAAATTGTCCACTACTTCCACTAATCCTACCACATGTATAGGTCCAGGATTAAATGTTGAGCAATCTTCAAGGTTTCCTCCTTGTTACCATCGAGAAACAACAGCTAGGTAACGAAAAAACAGAGGTAATCTATGTTAACATGAGTTCGACCACTACCTTGGACATAATCCTCTCCCAGAATGCGTACTACAACATTCTTCCACCAAACTTGATCCTATGAGAAATACTTTTCGTAGTCTGACAGAGGTGATGGGGCCATAGCAAGGCCATCTCTCTCGAATCCCCCATGAGAAAAATGCCCAAGAAACAGAGAAATCACTGTGACAACTCTGCTAATAGAAACATGGCCCTATCGCACAGGAAAAGAAAAGACAGAATGAAATTCCGAATAGAGGAGGGCGTGGAAGCACTTAAAAATATTTCTTCACACGATTCAGATCTTATTGATTAAATGGAATTGAACTTGCCCCACTCCTCGTAATGATGGCTAAATTAGGCCATTTTGCAATATCATTAGCGAGTAAGGCTTCCTCCTTTTGCATCACCCCAAATTTGGTGAGGTAATTTGTTACTACATTTTCTTGTATAAATACGTGACCAATCCTCCACGTGTCCACCTTTTCTAACCAAAAGAGAGTAGTTGAAATATAATAATTCTAAAGACCAATGGGAGGCCTTACTAGTTTTGATTGCCTGAATTATAATATGTGAGTCCCCTTCTATAAGGATGACAAGAGCATCCACACTCCACTAGCATTTTTCACCCCAAAGATGAGTGTCTTGAGCTTCTGCCTGGTTGAAAGATCCTTCTTAAAGGTGATATGATCTAGTGTTGATTAACTCTCCCAACTCATTGTGAATGATGCACCCTGCCCCCGAAAGCCTGGGGTTTCCCTTAGAAGCCCCATCGAAATTAACCTAGAAAAACCCGGAGGGGGGGGGGGTGGAGACCACTTGGCTTCCTTCCTCTGAAGACATTTTTCCCATTTGGATTTACAGTGCTTAAGAATATCCCCCAATCTAGGAAGTTTGACAAGGGGCTAAGCCTTTCTGATAGAGGTGTTTTTTCTTGAGAAATATGCTAGATTTGTACAAGTAGAGCTAACATTCTTTGAGATGGCAACTTCCAGTTTTCTGATTACCTCTTGGACATCTAAAGAGACATCCCTAAAAAGGCAGAAGATTCCTTTCCCACTAAATGTGCCATAGAAGGAACATGGGACTGTAAATCCAAATGCAGCTGAGAAAATGTCCTTTTCCTAGAATAGGCCAGGATTCGAGGACACTTTTAATGGTAGCCCCTGGATCCTAAGCTAGATCCAATTTTAGGCACAACTACATCTCCAACACTGAGAGGAGAAAGAGTCAGTGAAGAAACAAATGATCAATATCCTCCTCATTTTCACATAGCAGACATTGGGAAGGCCCCTGATATCCCCATTTTCTCCTTCTAACATGAGTGAGAATGTTTCCTTTATATATGATCCAACAAAAGGCTCAAACTTTGGGGAGAAGGTTTATGTCCCAACATCTGGACCAATAAATGATGCCCCTACCTTCCTGATGTAGAAGAAACACATAACCCACTTTAGCTGTGTACTACCCTGACTTATTCCCCAACCAAAGGACTTGATCATCTTTATCTGTAAAAAATGACTTTCCACTTGCTGAGGATGCTTGTGAGAAGAGCCTTAGTAACTTGAGGGACTTCTAAGGTTTCCACTTCCTTTCAAGTGAGAGAGGGGGAACCGTCTGAACATTGAAACCCATAATCAGCTACCAGATCACCCCAAATAGTCTTTGTGGCTTCTTTGATTAACTCTAGGCCAGGGGTCTCCTGAAGGGTAGGGTGGCCAATCCAGGAATCCTCCCAGAACTTGGTGGAGGCATCATTACCAATTTTCCATGAAGTGAGGGAAGAGAATATGTGCCTGCAGGAACAAATGAAGTTCCACATATGTGACCCTTTTGGAAGCTCTTGAATCGTGATGATGCTCTCAGGTTTTCTATTGGAAATATATTTGCAAATCAGGTTGGAATTGAGAAGACTAGAGGGGTTGGATATTAGATTCCAGATATGCTTGGCTCCTAGCGCAATGTTTTGAAGGCCCAAGTCCAAAATTCTGGCACCCCCAAAGCCTTCGGTAGCTTGACATCTTCCCACTTAATAAGGTGAAATTTTCTTTCATCACTTGTCCCTTTCCATAAGAAATATTTGAGCATTTTATCAATTTTTAGAAGGACCATTTTAGGTATTTTCAGGACAGAGAGCATATAGATTGGAAGAACAAAAAACACATAATTGATTAATTGAATTCTGCATACAAAGGTAAGCCATTTTCCTTTCCATGAAGACAACTTGTGGGAAAAGGAGGACAAAAGATCTTGCCATAGAGAATCCCACCCCACTCCTGAAAAAAGAGGAATGCTGAGATATTTCTGTGGGAGAGAACCCGCAGAGAAACCCATGATACACTTGATCCGCCTTTGAAGTCTGGGTGAAGTATTAAAAAAGAAAATCAAGGACTTAGGAATACTGATCACCTGACCTGCAACTTGGGAATATGTATCTAGGATGCTTCCAAACTCTCTAGCCTCCACCACAAAAGCTTCTTTGAACAAGAAGGTGTCATCAACAAACTACTGATGAGAGAGAGGAGAACGCCATCAGCTATTGAAAGTCCCTTTAGGAATTTCTCTCTTATGGCATTGGACAAAGCTCTACTCAATGTGTCTATGAAGAGGATGAAAAAATAAGAGGACAAAGGGTCCCCTTGATGGATCCCTCTATTTTTGACAAAATGACCTTCCGCCGAACCATTGACCAAAACAAAAAAACATGGAGACGAGATACAGTTGAAAATCCAATTACATAAGGCATAGTTGAAACCCAAATTTATCATTACTTGGATAAGGAAGTGCCAGTTCAGTTTGTCGTAGGCCTTGCTGAAATCCAACTTGAGTAACATCCCCAGACGGTGGCTTGAAGAAAGAGATTGCATTAGCTCGTGGGATAAAATGACACCATCAAAGATTGAGCGCACAAGGAGAAATCCCATATGTTCTTGAGAAATGAGAGATGCCAAGAGAGGACTAAGCCGAAGGGAAATTTCCTTGGAAATGATTTTATAAGTTGTGTTGCAAAGGGAGATGGGACAAAAATCCTCCAAAGCTCCAGCTGGTGATTTCTTAGGGAACATAGAGATGAAAGTATGATTAAAAACCCCTAAGATATTCCCTGTCTCCCTAGACTCCTCTACTACTGCCCAGACATAAAACCATCAGGTCCAAGGGACCTATGAAAAAGGAGCCAGAAGATGATTACAAATCAACTAGTTCAGGCAATCCTCCTTCCTTAATCATGATTTTTCACCCAATCACCAGTTTTATCTTGGAAATATGGTTGGAATTTCTTCTAGCCTTTAAAGAGGAATGGAAGAATTTTGTGTCTCTGGTCCTGTACGATGGAAAAGTGACAAGCGAGCATGGGAATCTACAAGTAACTATTCCTCGCACCTGACCTCCCGAGGTCGTACCGAAGACAACCAGTGGGGATGGATTATATGTGGGGTATAGGGCAATCTTATGTCTTCGACACACAACCCTCCTATAATTGGTGTGATAGATCGGTCGGTGAGGATGACTGCTCGAAGGCTCCAATCAATATCGAGCTTTGGCATGATCTGATCTATAGGTTGTGGGATGTGAGGAAAATGAATTGGAATTGTTTCGTATATATCTCTAGATAGGGTCATGATTGATGGATATATAATGGATTCTATGGTCGATGGTCTAGTCCATGATCTCATTATGTCTAACAAAGATAACTGTGTGATGATGATAGGTGGAAGTGGAGTGGATCTGAAACTAATGTGCAGTATTAATGTCAGATTGCCTCGTGGGTCATGTTGGGTTATGGGATTTTTGGATCACAACCATAGATTCGTGGTTGTTGTGGGCCTTCAATGGTCATATGTGGAATCAATTCCTAATCCCTAATATCCAGTAGTCGTATGCCTTTTCAGCCTCTATATTTAGAACTGCAAGTTGTGCAATCTTCTCAGAGTACCTTATAGAATTCTTAAGCTAGTGGTCTATGTTGAGAATGTCTCCTGCGTTTGGCTGTGGGACCCTCTCTTTCAAGCCCTTCTACAGTCATGTGGATATTTATCTATGGTCATCTTCTATGTTTAACCCTCTTAACTGTCTGATCTGTTGTAAGCCTACTGTTGTTTGGAAGACTTGGTTTCTAAGATTCTGATCTATATTAATTAGAGGCCTTATCTATATAACCCTCTCTATTTTTGTGTTTTTGATGACCTATTTGATTTCCATAGAAAAAAATACTGACTTGATTTCTCGATTCCCAAAGTCGAAAGTATTAAATATGTTTTAACTAGAAATTTGAAAGCTTGAACCTAGATTTTGCTGGCGAATCCGATATGTGGCTTTTTCCAGATCTCCTCGTTTCTTTGTGCTCACCAGAAGTATGGATCAGACTAAATACAATGCAAATGCAAGAGAAACTTGGCATGAATTTTGATCCCATTCCATAGAAAAAAAACTATCCTATTGATTGAACCTAGCTAACAGTGCTTCCAAAGAAAAAGGAGCCAAAAGATATTGTTCAAGATAAAACTATGATCAACTAGTTCAAGCACAAATGACAACAAAGAATTTTGTGCCTCCCAATGGGAAAAAGTGTCAACCATAAACTAACAGATCATAAGAAGAAAGAGATTGAGTGAGTTCCTTAATGTGATTCTGATTTTTCACCCAATCACCATTGGGAAGTTTTATCTTGGAAATATAGTTGGAATTTCTTCTAGCCTTCAAAGAGGAATGGAAGAATTTTGTGTTCGTGGTCCCCTTCCTTTAGCCAGGTTTCTTTGGATTTCTGCTTCTAGTAGATTTCTTCCCTTAGAAAAAGCTCCCCTAATTCTGTCAGCATGGACCTTTCTTTCATGAATTCTGTCTGGCCCATCCCCGATCTGAAAAAATTCATTCAACTCTTTGAGCTCCGATTCAACCCTAAGATTTTCCGAGAAGATATTCTTGAAATGGATCTTGTTCCAGCTGAGCAAGATTACTCTTCAACCCAACAAGATTTTTGGAAAGAATGAACATATTGGTGCCTTTGAATTGAAAGGTGGACCACTAATCCTTAACCAAGCTATGAAAAGGGAGGGATCCCTTAATCACATGAGCTCAAATTTGAAGGGGGATTTTCTAGGAGGCTTGTCAAAGGAGAGAAGAAGAGAGATGGGATAATGATCAAAACCAAAGATGGGAATAATTGCACTTTCCAAGATGATGTTTTGTTGGAGCTACTCCTCATTAGAAATAAATCTATCCAATCCCTCTACAATTCTGCTGAAGTTGAGCCTTTCATTAGACAATGTGAACCATCCCTGCTTAGGCTCCACATCCACCAAAGCAACAATTTGGATAAAGGAACATAAATCATTATGAGATCGGGGGTTTCTAGAAATACCACCAGCCTTGTCTCAGTTAGAGGAGATTGCGTTAAAGTCCCCTGTAATGAGAATGAGAGCATCTTTAAAACTTTCCATATCTCTTGATAGAGCTTGCTAAAGATTCCTTTTGTCGATCAGATTGTTGGGGGCATAAATATTGCACAAAAGAAAACATAAATCAGAATGGAGAACCTAGACTTGACACCATTGACAGTGTCAAATTTATTTAATATGAGAGATAGTCACTTTATGGGAACACAAAAAAACCTAAACCACCAGAAGCTCCTTCAGAATCTAAAAAAAGACCCTGCCATCCTCTTACTTTTGTCAACCCACTGACTTCAATTTCCACTTTGCTCATTTTTGTCTCATACAACATACATATATCTTCTTCTTGCTCTATAATACAACGCTTAACTAAGTGTTGCTTGTTAGGGGCGTTAAGTCCCCTAACATTCCAAGATAAGATCTTCATTGGTTCTTTAGGAGGGATGAACCCTCCCTACTTAATTTTTGGAATAAGGAACTAATTTGACCTTGCTTATCTTTTGCAATCTCTTTATTGATATTGGCCTCATTGTTTGACCTGCCCACGGAGCGCGGAGGATCTAACATTGGGAACCTTGGAAAGATTGGGGGTCTTTGTTAAGGAGCAGGAAACCATAAGACTTGAAATAATTTCTTCTGCAATGACGTCCTCCTGATCAGGAGCAGGGTGTGAAGTGAATTGTGCTTCCTTTTCTTGCACCCATTTTTCAAAGGCCTTCATGGTATCTCCATGACCTGATTCCATGCCAATTTCATATGAGAGAGGAGACATAAAGATTCTTCCACAGCCTCAACAACATCTCTTATCATGGTCCACGGGGACAGAGAGGGGCCAGCTGTGGGGGAAGGATTCTAAGAAACAACAGGAACAAAGTGGTCCTTCAGGGAGATCGAGACTGCAAAAAAGGCTTGGGGATCCACTTATAACTGAAAGGTTTCGATGTGGCTTTGCAATTAGACTACACATGATCAGAAAGACCACACTTCAAACACTTTTGGGATAATCTTTCATATTCCACTACTTGAATCCAAGTGCCAAGCGAACTCTGAATCAAAATTGACTTAGGAAGCGGCCTACAAGGATCATAGGTGATACATACCCTGACAAAGGCTGCCAAATATCCCTCCAAAGTTCTGGAGTCAATCTGGATAACATTTCCCAAGCTACTACAAAATTTGGAAAGAATCTTGAGATTCCAATATTCAACCGGTAGAGCATAGAGGCAAACCCATACCTGCTGAACCTCTACTTTGAATGAGGCTGGTTGAAGTTGGGGGACCAAGGATGGAGGAACATGATCTGCTTGAGTAGGAAATTATTCCTTCTTTTAAGAACTTCATCCTGAAGCACTTTGCCACAAAAATAATTAAAAAGAAACCTTTGGCCAAAAAGTGAATTTGCAGGCCTTTCATTATATTTTGTCGTTAGAAAGGGGCCACATGACACCTAATATTCTAATTTTACGTTGAGGGTCACTTTTGGACCATGGTGACTTAAAGGGGAAAAGTAACTTAAGTTACTTTTATTTTATTGACCCTTCTAAGAGAAAAATGCGACTAGGGTTTATTGGGGCTCTTTTTCCATGGAGAAATTGTATAAGAGTTGGGGGAAAAAGAAAAGGATCACTTTTGCAAACATTTTTTTTTCCTTCACGTGTAA
Source organism: Taxus chinensis (assembly GCA_019776745.2). Lineage (NCBI taxonomy): Eukaryota > Viridiplantae > Streptophyta > Pinopsida > Cupressales > Taxaceae > Taxus > Taxus chinensis. The sequence goes on along the minus strand of CM034152.1, from coordinate 597,410,295 downwards.
CTGTTGTTTGAAAATCTACAGCTTTTGGAGTGAAATCCCACAAGGACCCTAGCTTTGGTGGTGAGAGATCCATCCCTAAATACAAGGGCATTCTTTAGTAGTGAGAGATCTACCCTAGCTGTCATTTTGGAGTCGCTTTTAGGGTTGTGTTACAGATATATTTTTAGAGGTTTTAGAGGAATGATTTTAAGGTTTTTGGGGGCATTTGGGGAATATAATCAGAGGGTTTTCAAATCAGATTTACGGCAGCCATTTTGGGCAGGGCTCAGAATCACTTTGAAGGCATCTTCATCAATTCCCAACCCTTTTCCAAGCTAGGTGACTTGCATCCTTTATTTGGAGGATTTTCGTTCAACCATTTTCAGATATGAAGGTTGAAATATCATTTCCTATATGTTTTTATGTTATTTTCAAAGTCTCATAATTTTTGCTCTTGTATTTGGAGAGTTACAAATTTTAGAAGTTTTCCCAGCTATCTAGGGCAAGCTGTAATTTTCTGGCAGCATTTTAATTTCTGTAAAATCCCAAAAATAGTTTTCTAATGTCCTTTATAATAATATCAAGCTCTCTTTAAATTTTCAAGTAATTCAGGTGGATATTTTGGGAGATATTAAGTTTCTTTAGTTCGCTGCCCTAACTGTAAAAAATCTGCAAAAATCAGTATTTTATGTGGCTGCAAATTTTCAATATTTTGGTGCATTTTTAAGTGGTATCCCACAAGAGATATTTCAGTGGTACTCAAGATCATGGGATTCCTTGAGATCTCGATCCTATCGTGGGTTACATGGACTGTTAGTAATTGGTCCACATGAACTCAATGCGCAATTTTTTACGATATCAACCCCTGTTCCACCTCTCGATCTTGAACCATTCAGGATCTTGGTGACCAATTTGAGCCATGCTCACTCAAGATTTCTAGAGGATCCAGAGCATATCTAGGGATCTTCCCTTAGCCAATTGGTGACAACTTCACAGTGATACCCAAGCTCTCGAGAACGCAATAGAGTGTCCCTTGATGCAGGACCCTCTATCTCAATGTCTTAGCCAATCTTTGGACTTGGGAAAAAGTTTTAGAGTGTAATATCCTTCACTTCCAGATTAATAAATGATGAAGATCCATGGCTTATAGCCCAATGTGACCCGATCCTTTCACTTTACGAATGTGGGATTAATCGCTAAGTGATCCAAGTGACCAGCAATCCCCACGTCCCTCCTTGTGACCTGATTAAATTTGATAGTCTGGATCGTTAAGAAAATGGGTGATTTAGAAGTCACATCTTGTCTTGAGATCAAAACAAGTGAATTTGATCAAGTTTTTTCCTATTTAGAATAAGTCATTATCATATGGGATGGATTTACCAAACAGCAATGAGCATAAAGTTGTGAAAGGTCTAAAATCATGAATCATAATAGGGATGGTGTTTTGGAGGTTTCTAAATCAGCAATAGAAGGTGAACCTTTTGATGATATTCTTTATAAGGAGGTTAGTAGTAGCACGGATTTATTTCATCATCTTCATCCCATATCATTACAGCAGTTTTATCATGATGGTATTCAGCCTATTGTCAATAAGAATGCTAATAATTTGGTACATCAAAGTCAATTCATCATGAAGACAAAGAGTAATGATCTTCTTTATGAGGAGATACAAGAGAAGCAAAGATGGAAGACCTTACATGATACAAGGGTTCATGGGCATTATAAGGTATGGGATCCTAGTAATATGTGGCAATTATCCAAAACTATCAATTCTGATTTTGAAAACTTTGTGACTGATTTCATAAGCAAAATAAGGAATTCAAATGTGTCTTTTGGGATTACAAGTGTTGGAAAGCATGATTTCTTCATTGGAGACTCTGGTGCAAGAAGGGAGAGTACCTCTCAAGGTACTAGCGTTGGTTTTCTGATTGCTAAAAAGGGTAAGAGAATATTTCTTAATCATCTTCAGCCTGTTGGACTATGTATAACATAATTCATAATGAGAGGAGAAAATAGAAATATGGGACAATACAGTCAAAGAGATGAGAGTGGACATTCAGGGCAGTGGCCTCCCCATTCTTTTGCCAGGCCTTTGGGGCTTCACAAACCTTCTTTCTTGAAGGATCCGGAAGTTTCACAGGTACAGTAGCCAGTAGATATTTTGAATGAGGAGTATTGTTAGGAGAGGTACCAGACCTTGAGTGAGGGCTTTCGTAACATGCCATTCCAGAAATATTACAAAATGAAGATTGGGAGTAGACCCAAGAGAGATCATCAGATACAAGTACCAGAGTTACAGAGGATATTGGGACAAATTTCCATTCCACACTTCGATAGTTCTAAGAAGTGTACTGCACAGTCTTGGGTTTAGAAGTTGAAGACATGCTCCGACTTGAATCCTATGCGTGAGGAAGATGCAATTAAGTTTGCAATCTTACATCTTGAGGGAGACACTCATGATTGGTGGCATCATGGGTTGATTACACAGGGACACGTACACATTACTACTTATGCAGAGTTCGCGCAGAGGCTGGTGAGTAGATTTGATAGGAGGGACCCTGACAAGTATTTCAGGGAGTTGACTCATTTGAGACAAACTGGTCCCCTGGATCAATATATCGCAGATTTTCAGAGACTATCAGTCATGGTACCTGATATCATGGAGATGAGGTTGATTTCACTATCCATAGCAGGTTTGATAGATGCTCTCGCTGGGTTTGTGAAGGCATTTGAACCTTCTTCTTTACACGAGACTTTTTGGAGAGATCGGGACTTGGAGTTATCCCCTCCAAAATCGAGGGTTCCACCTTGTGTTCAGCAAAGGGAACCTCCATCTGAATCAGACGAACTTCAATAGAGGGATCCTCCACCAAGGTAGGAGGTGGCTAAGGAGCCAATCATTTCCCGAGAGGACAGATATGAGTTGAGGCGAAAGAAACTATGTTTTGATTTCCACACACCTTGGGTTCCAGGACATGATTGCAGAGGTAGAGGAAAGGCCCAATTAATTGAGGTATTCAAGGAGAGTGGAGGTGATAGAGGTGAGGAGTTAGAGACTTGAGAGATGGATGATGGAGATGGGGTTGTGTTCGAGAGTGCTGATGAGGGGTAGGAGGAGGAGACTTTTCCTTGAGAGATTATAGCCAGGTTGTCTAGTACTCTGATGTACAAGGCATTTAGGATTAGAGGAGTTAAGCAGGGTCAACGAGTTGGGGTACTCATTGATAGTGGAGTAACCCACAATTGTATTGATGCCTCATTGGTTGAGAGGTGAGGATTACAGACAGAGGATTTTGAGGGCTTCAACGGGGTTGTAGCCAATGGAGAATCTATGAGGTGCACACAGCAGGTTCCCCAAGTGAGCATCATGATGGGTAACTATATAGTTACCGATGATTTCCACATTGTTGGTATGGGAGTGACCAACATAGTGTTGGGAGTGTAGTGGCTTCACTCTCTTCGTGAGTTTTGGACAAACTTTCAGACGAGAGAATTGAAGTTTAAGTCTGAGGGTAGGAATGTGATTTTGAAGGGATTATCTACAGGAACACCTAGGGTGTTTACAGTTGAGGGCATGGAGAGGACGTTCTAGTATGGTAAGGAGTTTTATTATTTTGGATCGATGTGGAGTATAATGGATGGGGATGTGACCAGAAATGTTGCACATGAGATAGTTACAGAGATTGAGGTTACAGGTTTAGATCATCTGAGTTTATCATTATGTTGGTTATCTAAGGGTTAAGGCAACATGGGATAGCACTCCTATGTATTTTACTGCTTCTAGGCACAGTGGGCATTTCACCCATGTGCTAGTCAGTGGAGGGATGGAGTTGACTCAATTACGTGGTTATTTAGTAGGTTATCACTCATCACAGGGGATGAACTATGTGGAGTTGACATTCTCGATTGACCATGTACTGGAATCTTGAGATTTTTCCCCCAAGGGACACATTGAGATACATTATGAGTTGTACTCTCACAACAATGTGGGTCATGTGGGAGAGTTGGCACACTTTGTGCATATACGGGTTATTTCACAAGTTGATCTAGGGAATTCTACAGGATTCAGAGTGGACTTTCATACCTAGGAGTTGATCTGAGAGATAGTGACGAGTCTGAGGATGATGGCATTAGAGTGGCAGGGATTGGACAGATTGGCAATCCTGATGTGGGTACCATTGGAGAGTCGGTTTGGGTATCATTCTACTTCACGGACAACATTGCTCTCGATACAATATGGAGGTCATGATGACTACATGGGGTTTCTTGGTTACTTCAGATTACACCAATCTTTTCTTGATGGCAGGGTGAGGTGAAGAAACTCGCGGCGTGGTATTCAACTTTTGCAGCATGATGGGATAATGCTTGGGGTCAAGCATTTCTCGAGAAGGGAGGATTGTAATGTCCCATTTTCCTACGCCTAAGACCTAAGGGCCAATTCGAGTCTAGGCCTTGGTCATACCCAAGGGGCTAGGGATACGGGGAGCTTTTGGGTATGAATATATAGTCCATTTTGTTCTATTTCTTCATTGACATAAGCATAAAGTGTTTTGGAGGGACTAGATATTATATTTTGTCATTAGGAAGGGGCCACATGACACCTAATATTCTAATTTTGCATTGAGGGTCACTTTTGGACCATGGTGACTTAAAGGGGAAAAGTAACTTAAGTTACTTTTATTTTATTTACCCTTCCAAGGGAAAAATGTGACTAGGGTTTATTGGGGCTCTTTTGCTGTGGAGAAGTTGTATAAGAGTTGGGGGTAAAAGAAAAGGATCACTTTTGCATACATTTTATTCTCCTTCACGTGCAACTGTTGTTTGCGAATCTACAACTTGTGGAGTGAAATCCCACATGGACCCTAGCTTCGGTGGTGAGAGATCCATCCCTAGCTAGTAGGGAATTCTTCGGTAGTGAGAGATCTACCCTAGCTGTCATTTTGGAGCCGCTTTCTGGGTTGTGTTACAGAGATATTTTCAGAGGTTTCAGAGGAAGGATTTTGAGGGTTTTTGGGGAATTTGGAGAAGATAATCGGAGGGTTTTCAGATCAGATTTACGGCAACCATTTGGGTAGGGCTCAACATCACTTTGAAGGCATCTTCGTCAATTCCCAACCCTTTTCCAAGCTAAGTGACTTGCAGCCTTTATTTGGAGGATTTCCAATTGACCATTTTCATATCTGAAGGTTGAAATATCATTTCCTATATGTGTATATGTTATTTTCAAAGTCTCATAATTTTCACTCTTGTATTTGGAGAGTTACGAATTTTAGAAGTTTTCCCAACTGTCTAGGGCACGCTATAATTTTCTAGCAGCATTTTAATTTCTGTAAAATTCCAAAATCAGTTTTCTAATGTCCTTTATAATAATATCAAGCTCTCTTTAAATTTTTAAGTAATTCGGGTGGATATTTTGGGAGATATTAAGTTTCTTTAGTTCACTGCCCTAATTGTAAAAATCTGCAAAAATCAGTATTTTATGTGGCTGAAAATTTTCAATATTTTGGTGCATTTTTAAGTGGTATCCCACAAGGGATATTACAAATTTTCACACCAAGCAATAATCTCTGTCAAAATCCATTTCCCTGCAAACTTGGCTATCACCACTCGAATCTTGAAGAGATTTATTTGGCCATCTACCCCATCTTATTTTTCTAGCATCACCTTTCCATCTTGAGCCAGAGCGGAAGAGAGACACCCCTCCTCATCTGTTTCTGAAACCACCCAAGCCTCATGTGAAGAAGGATGTCATGAAGAAGAATCATCATATGTGATAGATGAGACAAGTCGAACCCTAGACCTTGGGAAAGGAAAAGAGTGGAAACCATCTCCAAACCGTTGCGAATGGTTACGGAGGTGAAGGGGAAGTAGGGCTTCCATAAAGGAGGAGGTCGTGGATAACTGATTCTGCTTTGAAAACGTCTCCCTTGAAGTTTTAAAATTATAGTGGGAAAAATGATGAAAAGAGACCTCTTATTACCCTGATGGAGTCCATTTGGAGTGGCTACGCTAATCGACAAGGATGGAATTAGCCCCGGTGAGGTGGCACTCAACCGTCAGGTCTTTTCTGAAAACTGGGCCCCACCACGTCTTCCACTTGCCTGCTTGTCCTTGAAAATATCGGTCACCTTTACCTTTGCCACCATTGCCAGACCCGAAACCCTGGACACATTTACTCCCACCTTCGCACTTTTCACAAAGGTCGCTTCTTTCGCTCCTCTCGTACTCCATCCAATTTTAACTTATGTATTTTATTATTCATTTGAACATTCATGAAAAAATTATGAATTTCATTTCATCCTTAAAATATAAATATCAAACTTAAACTGATAATCCTAATTTTTATAACCAAACTAATTTTCTTATCCAAGAAGAATATGTGATGATAAATTTTGAATCTAAAGAAAATGCCACTCGATCTCTTCTCTCTCAGAATTAGAGAAATTTGTTCCTAAAAATAATGGAACTCATAATTTCAAATCAAATTTTAAATCATCATCTAACGATAACAATAAAAATATGAATAAGAACTTGAACAAATATAAGGTCATTAATAAAAACTACAACAAATGTGGTAAATTTGACCACAAAGAGAAAAAAATGTTATCACAATAAGAAAGGGTCAAATAACAAAAGAAAAAAATTTAATAGTCGTGATCACAATCAATAAAAAAATTCAAGTGAAAATATTGCTTTGTAAAGGACTTGAAGAGCTTAGTTAAATAACATTGTGTGTAAATTAAAGGAATCTCTTTATGGCCTAAGACAATCTCATGTAGCCTGATACTAAAAAATAAACAGTTACTCTAAAACTCTAGGATTTTCAATTTATTTCTTTGGCTAATGATTTTTTTGTAAAATTATAAGATAATCATATTATTTGTGTTGAGTTATATATTTACGATCTTCTCATAACCAACAATAACACTGACCTATTTCATAAAATCAAAGTTAAGTTGAATCTTTTTTTTGAGCTAATCGATTTAGGTCTTATTCTCAAAATACCCATAGTCTACCATCATAACTCAAGTGTGGTATCTTTATAAAGATATACACATGATCCTCTCATTAAACTCAGTATGACCTACTATAATCCATTTTTCATCCCTATTGAAGTTAGAATTACACTATAGCATAAAGCATCTTGTGAAATGTTATATCCTATATTATACAAGCAACTTGTTGGCAATTTAGTTATTTAATTAATATTATGTCGAATATTTCCAAATTTATGTAGGATCTCTATTTAGATCATTAGAAATTCAGAAAAAAGAATATATATATATAACAAAGGTATACTTCATTATTATATTTGTTATTTCTTGTACAAATAATGCTAAAATATTTCCATATTGTGATATTAATCATATTGATGATACTACATATAGGAAATTTACTTATGGATGTGCGACTGAGAATATTGTTGGAAGAACTCCATATGAGTGTTAATGAAATTACTTCTATGTAATAGTTAAAGTTGCATAGCTCTGGACAAAAATTCAATTCAACGTCAAAGAAATCAAAAAGTTATATGCAATATTTTGACAAATGTAAAATAAGATACAAAGTATAAATGGATATGGAGCCACACCAAAGTGTGTTTGAAAGAAATATCAATGGATTCCTATCATATGATAGTTGGGGATGCCCATCTTGTCTATATTGTATATGTTGAATAATGAATTACATCCAACTATGCTTTGCATGTTTTACTAATTCAAAGAAATGCTATGTATTTCAGAGCTTCCATTGAGGGGGTGTATTACAATGTTACCTCCTAACGACCTTATTGTATGTTTTATCTCTATACTTCTCTATATTTTAAAAAGTAATGTAAAAGATCACCTTATGTTATTATATTGTAACAGATCACCCTTGTAATTTTGTGTAAACATCGCCCTATGTGAGTTTAAAAAGAACCCATAGAAAAATTGTGTTATGGAGATTCCTTGTTTCATAAAAGGCTCCAAAAGCTGATATAAGGCTTCATGTATGCACTTATTTAAGAGGAACTTAGTGATGTTATCTAGTAGATGATCTCATTGACATGTTAGCCTAAAATTATCCTATATGATTTGAAGGATTGTAAATATCTTTGTATAAAAGCACAATTTTGGCATGTATCCCCACTAAACATTAAATGGAAGTGTTGGATCATGTAATATTTGTGGGAACACACCTAGTATGGACCGCTCATCACAAAAACATCTCCACATTATAGTTTCTTAAACAATAAACTCATAAATATAACATTTAACATAAGGTTTGAAATACACACACACAGACACACACACATCATTATAAAGTTAATCAACCAATATAATTAGTGTAAAATATGATTTGGTACAACATTTTTATCATAACCGGTCACACACCTTTATAAAGATGACTTTCCCATTTGTAGAGACAACACAATTGAATAGGATTGAATTTAATTATTATGCGTAAGAAGAAGTCGGTATGAAGGTTATGATAGGTTATTGGCCTATGATGGTCAGTCATGTATGAAATTTTCATACATTTTTTAAGTTCCGAGAATTATTAATGTAATTGGATGGTGTATTGTTCGTGGGGTTTTTTACCTTTACATTTTTCTGCACGTTGATTATTATGTATGTGTTATTTGAATTTTTATATTCCATCATTTCATATTACTATAATTTTACATATTTGTACTTAATTTATAACTTGTCATAATTTTTGGAAAATTATATTCATGAATCTTCTATTATTGTGACATTAAAAACTTTGATGCATTGATAAAAGGTTTTGATAATGTAGTATGGTTGGCACTCGGTACTATCACCTTTCCCATAATAATAGGACTATAAATTCTTTAAAAAATTCAAATAATGTCTAACAAGTAGAAATATAACCTATTTCTTGTGATACCTTGGATTCACAATATGGAACTCATCTCATTTAGGTTACATAGATGCCTCAAATACATACATGAGGGGTATGAATATACATGTCATGAAGATACTAATCCTTATAAATATTGTAAATTTGTTGATTCAATAAAGAATTCTATCTTGTATACTAATATTCAATAGCCACACATCATACCATCATTGAAAATTATCCCATTGCAAGAATCCAGAGCATTACAAGTAAATAAGGGATCCCATGATGAATTTCCCAACCACACTATCCAAGAAAACCCATTCGTATAACAAGTATACATATGCACACTAGATTATGTAATAAGTCCTAATGATAATGATGAGGATGACTATGATGATGATAAATACATAGAAGACAATACTAATAAGAAGTTGGTTAAAGTCAATTTTACACATACAAGACCTTATGAGTACAAATACGATTCAAATTATTTTGGCATTCATAAATTATTCAACATCACTTTAAAGCAATAATTACTTATTAATTTCTTTGTAAATGACCACATAGAGATAAACATAGTTATCAAAGACTCGATCAAGTATCACTATCCGAAACTAGTTTAATGCAATTGATAGGAGTTATTGCCAAACTTCAATGGTCATATAATCTAGTTCTCATAACCTTGATCGGAAAAATTTGTTCCAATGAAAAAATACATGAAACATAAAATCCAACTCATACCACTAGTAACAATATTCTACATCTCATACCCTTACTCATTCTACCATAGAACAACAATGACAATTCCAACGATACATTGGGTATACTCCAGTTAATGAGAAACATGTGTAGCACATGCAGTCTCAACCTCAATGGATATTTGATCCTATTCCTCAAAAAATCATGTAACACCCATTTATATACATATCCATCTTGATCGAGCTTTGACAATATCTCCTCATAGATTTCTCCTTATGTTACCTAATTATGCAAAACGTGTAGTGGTTATACAACAACCTTGCAAGTGTGTCACATACAAGATATTTTACAGTCTTCTGATACACATATGAGGCCTCAAGTTATTGTGGTTACTCACGACCCATGGCTTGATTATTCACATATTACTGACACTAATGATTATGGATAACATATTGTACACAATAAATTCTCTAATTCTAACAAAGATTCGGCCACTTATCCTACTTCGAACCCATGACATATGGTACTTACACTTATTGATCCAAGACCCATGTAAAATGTAAGGTCCCCTTTTAGGGCTGAATCTAAAAAGCCAAGAAATATCACAAACTCAAACTGAAAGTAATCTACTTTTTATAACAGCCAACTGAAAATTATAACAACAGTCTGATTTTTAGAAAAGTAGCAAGGTTAAAGTAATAATTCATCAAAATTGCACCATTAACACCATCCAAAATATGTAAGGACACTTATAAATATTTTAGAGCCAAAAATAATCAAGAAATCAACCTCTTAACCACTTATAGAAATTAAATAAATGAAAAAATTGCATATCCAAAAATTGAATGATTGTAATCCCAAAAAATGAAGTACAATGTAGATTCCAACTGCCAAAAATATGAAGTATGATATGATGGCTGATTTGAGTTTCATCGTGCCCTAGAAACCACCCAACACTTCCTCAAGGTGGGTCACTCCCCTAGGAGAGGGGCTAAAAATCATTATAGGATCAAACCCTTGCTAAAAATATACAATATCAACCTTCTTGAAGCACTAGGAACAATTAATTGAAGATTTTTTGTTCTTCAATCAACAAGGAACGGTTTTGTCCTCTTTGTGTAGCCACACCAAAGGATTTTTTACCCCTTAGTGGAAGGAATTTGAGAAATCATCCCAAAACCAATAAAATTATAATTTTATGATAAGAGATCATCCACAAATGAGTTCAAGCATCCCCTTTTGTACCCTTTTGGTGGTGCCAAAACCAATTAGGGAGTTTTCCCCATAAACAACCTCATAATAATGATTTCTTTTAATTTTATCTTTGGTTTTTCCTCTTCCACCCAGTCGACCTAACTTATGAGAGAAACTATGAAAGAAAAATGAAAATGCTTACGAAAAATGACAAAAACCTCCCTTGTCCACTTCCTTCTTGCCTACGAGAAGTGGAATGGGATAGAATTCCTCCAATTATACTAATTTGAAAAAGGGGAGATTATAGTTCTCCCTTCCCAAAATTGTGTTCCCTCAAGCAATTTTAAGTTCTCATGCCCAAGTGCCATCATGCTAAGATGAAGGAACATGTTGTATTGCTCCCATAATCTAGATCCTGTGCATGTCAAATGAAGGATATTTTTCCCAAACAAACTCAGAAACCCACTGCCACTTTCTTCATTAAATTCCTCTTCATCTTCAACTTCAAAAACAATAGTAACAACTTCTTCCTTTGCATACTCATCTATATAAAAAGCTTTCTAAATTGTTGTAATATCAATCATAGAGCAAGAAGTTGATGAATAATCAACAACTTGACAAGTTAATCCATGTCCCATGGCATCCTCATTCTCTGTCACATCCTTTTCAAAAAATGTGGAAGAACACTCCATATTCCCAAATACAAATGCAACTAAAATTAGGCAGGGGTACTAGAAATGATAATAGTAGCATCAATAATGATAGTTTGGCTCATGGCTGCTATAAAAACACTTCCTTTCTCACTCAGGGTAGATAAAACCTCATTCTCCAACTCTTGATTCCATTCTTCACTCAATGGAAAACTCAAAATGGAAAACTTGAGCATCATGCAAAATTGATCCAAAGTCAAACACGTAGAGTTACCTTGTTGTAGTGGCCTCTTTTGCTTCTCAAAAGGTGGTCTAGGTTTCCCTCTTCCCATTATCTTAGGTTTGGTGGTACCTTCCTCAAATCCTTTATGTTTCACTCCCAATCCAAGTATTGGAGGGAATTTATTTCTATGCAAAATGAAACCTTTTACAATCACAAATATGTCATCCTCCATTATAGCATAGTCTTATTTAGCTGCAGTCACATACTCTTCACCATATGCTCGGGTGGATAACAAATTCATATGCACCTTCTTCTTTATTATTGTTACTACACAAATAAAAAATACATTAAAAGAAACAAAAACTCCCAATATCATTTCTTCATGCCTCATAGGTGTGGAAGCTAGCTCTCTCCCATGGATTGCATTCTCTTCATAATTTTATTTCAAGTGATGGAATCTGAAAAATCCTACCATGTTGTCCCAAACACAACTTTGCCCATGCATTTTCTTCCCCAAAATCAAAAGGATAGTTATTTGGATCCTTTTTATGACACTTGAAAACACATAAACAATGATAGTATATTGGAAACCCTTCACCCTCATGGATGGATACTCATCTTTGGGTTAGCCTCCAAAAGATGCTTCCAAGCTACCCCAAACTAATCTCTTCAAATTTTGGTTTGGATTAGAACATGTGAGTGTTGGAATGTGAGAATCAAAATCATACTTTTTCTAGAATTTCTTCCTAATCAACGCTAAATATGTTGGAAAATTTCCCTTAATTGATCTTAATGGGTGAACCCTCTTACATAAAATTTTAAATGAAAATAATGCCTTCAAACATGCCCCTTTATTGTTTTCCAAAGAATATATGCACAGTTCAACACATGAAATTGGGGAGAACATCATATCATGGTTATAGCATTGCATTTCATTACTCAAAATTGTAATATTAGTGTCCAGCAAACATCTTGTGATAGTTACACATATATTATCAATATCACTAATAGGAAGAGCATCTCTTCCTTGTGATCGAAATCCACTTGGTGGCTACAAATAGAACATGGAACCAATTGGAAATAAAATCCACAATATTCAAGACAACTCCCATAATGATTCGGGGTTCATGATTCACATTTTCCAAATTCATCTGTCATGTTAGAATTATAGCACAAAACTCCCATGGGATCCATGTCTTATTAGGCATTCATTATTAGGTGTTGTTTAGAGAATCAAACCCAAACAATAGCATGATACATTACTTCACCTTGGTTCATGAAAATTTAATTATTGCATACCTTATAACAAGCTGAATTTATATTTTCAGTGGATGAATAATCCATAACCTTCACATACATCCAAAAGTGGCAATATCGAAAGTAACTTGAGTGCTATGAAACCATAGAAATTCGATTCATACAATCTTGATGATAAAAGTAACATCTAGCTTGCTTACCATTCTTCCACATCGAGCATCTATTTGTGGAAATTTTGATTCTCTTCATAACCTTGGCCTCAAGTGTAAAACATTGTCTCCAAGGAACAATCTAGGAATGGATACTTCACAACCTTGTTAGAATGCACATCACCTTCTATATGTTTCTTCATAAATTTCCTTTCATTCCAACCATAGTTGCAACTTATGTCCTTGACCTTAACATTGTTTTTAGCGTGTTTTTCATGATGACAAAAATATTGCATCAACATATAAGGAATCAACAAATCTGAAATATGATCATCACTATCATACCTAGGTTTTCCTCAACATGTTCACCTTTCTTTTTAGGATGAAGGATGATTGATATATATTCTACACCTCCATCTTTGTGACTCGTAACTACTAATTTAGGATCAACATTCTCCATCCTCTTAGGCTCTTCATTTTCAACAAGTGAATCCCTTTCCGATTTGACTTCATTTATACCTCATGGAAACATGTATGGATCGCCTTTATAGCTCTTGATAGAGCCATAAACACCATTATCTTGCTTCTTATAGGTTATTGTCCTAAAAATTCCTTTCTCAACATTAGCAACCGGTAAATATCCTTTCTCATGTGTATGCCCTTCAATATGATCTTCTTGGGACTCCCCCTCAAAAACCTCTTGCAAATCTATTTTTTCTTTTTCTTCATTCAAGAGAAACCCCTTTGGGTTTGGCTATTTGGAGTGTTCTTATCATCTAGGGTTTAACCCTAGCATCTACATCCATATATCAATTGTTCATTGGTTGGAACTCTCCAATGTGGAGAGTGTCATCTTTACCAAATTATTTTGAAGGTCCCTCTGTGGCGCATTAGAATTATGCTCCGACCTTAACCTTCTCCTGCTTACCCCTATGAATTTGGCAAGTGAAATAGCTTTATGGATTTCATTTAGAAGGGGCTTATATTCTTCATAGTTGTTTGTAATATTGTGCCCTACTAAATGTTTTGTATCCACCTTCAGAATGGATTCTTCCCTCAAAAGGAAAGTAGGCCTAGTGGTTGATCCACAAGTCAATCCTTGGGGCTGCTATGAATTGTTAACCTTGGATGAGCTACCTTTTTCATTTTGAAGTGTTGATTCATGAAATTTATGATGGGTTAGGGATAACAAATCCATGGTGTTTTCCAACCTTATTTTCCCTTCAACGACTCTATCAATTTTGTCCTCTTAAGAACCTTGGTGGGCCATGTTAGGTTCTTCAACCAGCTGATGTGTTTTCTTCCTCTCTCTCCTTTGATAAAAAATGCACCCTTTGTCACATGTTTGCATGAAGACCCTCAAGATAGGAATATAGAAGCTCAGATATCACTATAATGTCCCTTTCTAGGGTTGAAACTAAAAAACAAGGAAATGGTGCAAACCCAAACTGAAAGTAATCTACTTTTATAACAACCAACTGAAATTATAACAGCAGTAAACAACAGTTTGATTTTTTGAACAACAAGGAAAAAGTAATAATTCATCAAAATTGCACCATTAACACCATACAAAATATGTAGGGACACTTAGAAATATTTTAGAGCCAATAATAACCAAGAAATCAACCTCTAAACCCTGCCTAGAAATTAAATAAATGACAACAGAGTACACCCTTATAAAGTGGCTGAAAATGAATGATTCCAAGCCCAAAAAATGAAGTACAATGTAGATTTTGACTACCAAAAATATGAAGAATGATATGATGGTTTAGTTGAGTGTCGTCATTCCCTAGAAACCACCCAACACTTCCTCAAGTTGGGTCGCTTCCTAGGAAAGGGGCTGAAAATCACTATAGGATCAAACCCTAGCTAAAAATCTGCAATATCCACCTACATAAAGCTCTAGGAACAATCAATTGAAGAGTTTTCGTTCTTCAATCAACAAGGAAGGGTTTTGTCCTCCTTGTGTAGCTGCACCACAGGATTTTTGCCCCTTAGTGGAAGGAATTTGAGAAATCAGCCCAAAGAAAAGTAAAGTATAATTTTATGACACGAGATTATCCACAAATGAGTTCAAGTGATCCCTTTTATACTCTTTTGGTGGTGCCAAAATCAATTAGGGAGTTTTCCCATGACCGATCTCATAATGATGATTTCTTTTAATTATATCTCTGGTTTTCCTCTTCAACCCAGCTGACCTGACTTATGAGAGAAACTATGAAAGAAAAATGCAAATGCTCACACAAAATGATTGAAAAACATGACAAACACTTCCCATGGTCACTTCCTTCTTGCACACGAGAAGTGGAATGGGCTAGAATTCCTCCAATTATACTAGTTTGAAATAGGGGACATTATATAAAGGCACCCACTTGATGGCATAATCATTTAGCATTGTTCCTTTCTAATATATGGATTCTTGTACATAGCTCCTTTGTTACATACTTTTTTTTTATCATCTCTACTTGACTATACACAATTCTTATGAAACCTCCTATCAAGATTGAAAAGTGCATATAAATTGATAATGGAACACATTTTTGGGGTTTGATTTTATCGTTGAGAGAATTATATTTACCCAAAACCCCATCCACATTTTTCTATTGTCTACAACTTATGGCCTAGTGCCCCTCACATGTTTAGCTTTTCATAAGTTTAGATATTTAAACAAATACAAAAACATTTAGATATTCATAACAACATAGAACATGACCTCTATGTGTCTTGCTTTGCTATTAAATAAATTCAAACATTGATGTTATCATACTTTAACACTTATTTATTTCACTATGCACTAGGCTTAATGGTATGCATGAGTTAACTACAAGACAGATCTTCTTCATAGACACATACACATGTTTCACAACTCCTTGAGTTATACAACTAGGGGAAACCTTCCACATTTGGGGCATACCTACAGGACATCTTATAGAGAACATTATCAAGTAGCTTGACAATATAACACATTTCTGGGGTTTGATGTGATTGTTGAGGGAATCATATTTACCCAATACTCCTTCCCCATTCTTCTATTGTCTATAACTTATGGCCTAGGGCCCCTCGCATGTTTGGTTTTTTCATATGTTTAGATATCCCAAAAAATATAAAACGAGCCACGTGTGGATGGCTCGAAACATTGACAGTTCATCCTCTTCAATCACAACAGCTCCAATACGCTCTTAAAAGACATTTAAATATTCCTACCATCATAAAGCGTGACTTCTATGTGACTTGTTTTGTTATTAAATATATTCAAACATTGATATTATCATATGTCAGACTTGTACTTATCTATTTCGCTATGCAATGGACTTAATGGTATACATGATTTAGTTGCAATGTAAACATTTTCCATGGACACGTACACATGCTTCATGACTCCTTGAGTTCTACACTTGGGGAAAACCTTCCACATTGGGGGTATGTCTACAAGGCATCCAAGAAAAAACATTGTCAAGTTTTATCTTTTGCACCTTTGTTCATTGGTGATACAAATTTTTTTACTATATATATTGCAATAACTCATACTTTATGACATGCACTTTAATCTAGATATGATATTGTGTTATACTAAATGATTACACTTGTGTCTATGTACTGACATTACATCCTCTGTGTTTATTACATGATTTATCACATGTATTTGTCTTATTACTATAGACATTGGGCTCTTGTATATATGTTTACTCTATGACTTGTTTCCTCTTAGTATGAATGGTCTATATCATTTGGAACATATTTGTTTATCACACAATGCTTGGCACATTCTTGCTTAAACACATTGTTTCACGCATATTTTTTGGTGTGTATTTCTGGGAAGATACTTGTTCGACACACATTTTTTGGCACATACTTGTTCCACACACATTGTTTGGCACATTCTTGTTCCACACACATTGTTTGGCACATACATAACTAGCACATATTTGTTTGGTGCATACTTGTCTAGCACATTGTTTGACACATATGTGTTTACCACATGCTTCCTTTTATGCCTACTATGTGATTGTTACTAACATTATTGTTGGTTGGGTTATGTTATCGTGGTGTCATGTCAGTCGTGCTATCAAAAGTATGGTGGTTGGCTCACCATTTCATGTCATTTCATGTTAGGTTATGAGTTTCAAAGGATCCTTTGGTGTCAATTTGTGTGAACAATGATAAATAACACTAAATGGAAGACAAACAAAACAATTGCAAACCTTCTTGTAGCTCTTCATTGTAAACCTCAATGTAAGATTTGTGGAAGTTTTAAGCTTGTGAAATGTATATTTTTGGGTGCTCTTGAATTACCTCCAGATGTGGATTGTGGCTATGCTACAAAGAGAGGTTGGCTTGGATGATTGCTTCTAAAATAGCAGAAGTTGGACAGAAAAATGGACAAAGTAATTGTGTTGTGAATCTAAGTGGATTTGTGATAGGATAAGCCTGTGTTTTATAAGGCTAAGTGGTGGTTGGAAGTTGGTTGGAAGTGGTTGAATGCACATGCTAAAAAATGGCATTTGAGGAAGTTGCAACAGTTTTGTGAAGATAAATGCAATTAAGGGGCAGTAAATGAATTTAGTTGCAAAATTTACATCTGAAAAGGTGGTTGTACGTGAAATTGAATTGCCCCCACCTTTATAGGATTCTAGAACTGTGGTTGACTAGATTGGTGAAGTGGATTCCATGTGGAGTTGACTAGGATGAGGAATTTGAGTCCAAGTAGATGTTGACTAGGGAAATAGGTGTACTTTCCCATTTAAATAACTAAAATAATTAGTTATAGTGTGCACACTAACTTATTCGAGTTTCTAGATCTCCAATGAAAAACAAATGCACAAGCAATTGTAAAAATCAAAATAACTAACAATAAAATGCAATATGATCAAAACTCACAAGGCACAAATGGCTCCAAATCAACACAATGCTCCATAAGATAGACTAATGCAAGTCAAGTACATATAGGCGATGAATGTGTAACCTCCTCCTAGATCAATGGGAAAAAACTCTCACTAACTGATACTAGAAGTAGAGTTGAATCCACACAACTAGTAGGCTAACTCAACAGAATTGTTATGCTAACTCAACAGAACTGGTAAGCTAACACATCACAACTGCTACAACTAAGCAAACATATCCTATGAGTGTAGGAAATCTCCAAGTAAATAAAGAAATACAAGGAAAATAAATATCCTACACTAACACCCCCATAAGCACAACTTAGGTGGGTAGTGAAAAAAGAAAGTGAGTCCCGGAAACAAGGCCTCATGAGGTACTCACGTACAAATGAAAATCTCTCATAAAGTGGAGAAAAGGAGAAAACCCAGTGGGAAAATTCCCCCCCAAAAGAGAGACATGAAACTCACTCAAGAAAACTGGAGAAGAAGAAGTAGCGGGTCTCGGTAACTCAACCTGATGAGGTACCCACGTACAATGATCATCCTCCAGAGTAGAGAGAGAAAGAAGTGAGGACAAGAAGGTCCTCTAAGAAGAGTGTCGATGATGTGGTCCTCCACGTAAAGACTGAAGAGAATCCACCTGCACTAAACAACATTCCCGACCTTGGGAAGGACAGAAAAGGAGCACTGAAATTCAACCCACTCCAAAAAGGAAGAAGACACCTGTAGTACTTTGATCTCTGCATCTAGTCTGCAACTAAGAGGTGGCATAGGTCTGTAAAATGTGTGCACAAAAGAAAATGGGAATGTCACTACAATATACGTATCTGACAAAGAAAATGGTGGGGGCCCAATAACCCTCACTAAGGGATCCACAAGAAGAGGTGGATCATGAAACATCTCTAAAAAAGTGGAAGTGACAAATGTCCCAAGGTGAGCACTCCCAACGAGAGAGCTGAATGGGTCCTCCAGAATGTGTGCTGGTTGAATCAAAGCATATTCTTGTAATGAAACACAAGTGGAATCTGCAAATAGACAACTCAGGTTGGGCATATACTCATCCCAATGGGGTTTTTCAATGAGAGCAATGTCTGACAAGAATGTATTAACATCACAACATGAAGTAGGAGGAGAAGACTACCATGAAGAACTACTGGAAGTCCAAGATGAAGCAACGTTGCACTCAAAGGTAACAACCTGTGTATGTGGAGTGTCATCAACTAAGCAATCAAGATGAAATGGAGCACGAGAGGCAATGGTCACATCTGTTCAGGGGAAGGTTCTCCAATATAACATTGTTGCAAAGAGTGAATGGAAGCATGAACATGAATGACAATGAGCTCTGTGGAGGCAACAATAGGGAGAGTGTGCTCAATAGAAAGATCATGTGGTGAATGGTAAACATGGGACTCATGAGTAGCAACAGGTGCAGAGGAATACTCAACAATGAAAGGGATGTGAGAAGGGGGAGAATCTATGGAGGCACTAAAATAGTCCAAGGAAGTGTCGCTCCAGATTGTGAAACAAGGTCGTCATACAAATGTCAGATAATGGTTTAGGTAGTGAAAGGGCACTCAGTGTGCTCAAACAAACACAATGTATCCCTATAAATAGTAAGTCAGAGAAGGCCATAGACCTAATCATTGTGGTTAAACCACTCATACTTATGTAGATGCTCATCAGGCTCAAAAACAAAACCATAGAGGTAGGGAAGCAAATCGTACATAGTGCAATGATTGATAATGCCTTCATTCCAAGACAGAAAGTTCCCAGAGTCGAGTATAACAATAAAACAATGAAAGTGAAACTCTGTAATGCAAATAAACCCCCAAAATTATCCCAGATAGCACTTTATAACTTAGTGCGAAAAGTACAAGTCCCCATGGGTTTTGCAAGAACCCTCTCAAAATGCGACACTTTATAAAGTAGTGTGTTTACAAAAAAAATGAAGCCATCATGTAGAGCACAAGAAAACATGCACTTTTGACAAAAAAAACAATGTTTAAATCCGAGCTATCAATCAAAATTTATAGCAAATACAAATTCCCATAAATAATGGCTTATTTAGATAAAATTTTGCAAACTGATTAAAAAATGCCAGAAATGAGAGGAAAGGGGGTCGTGCGTATACTCGTTGGAACCGAGACAGAATGAAGAACACAATGGTTTAATTTGTGAGGGATAATAGGCCTCCTTGCCAAACCAGGCCTCACCCTTTGTCTTCGTCAGACAAAGATACAAGTTTAATTAAACACTTAATTCCTTCTGATGCATTTTTTTTCGAAATGACTTTGTTTTCCAAAAAAGCAAATAATGCTAGGATTTGAAATAACTTTAGAGTCAAAATTGGAGATAATTGCAATAAAATAAAATGCGAGATTAGCTAGGTCACGTTAGAGTTGAAGACAACATACCAAGGGTCGTTTTTATCATACCAAGGGGAATAACCATGTCAAAACTAAATGTTTACGCTACCATGGAAGGGGAAAACGCCTCTCCAATGGTTTGTAGAGCTCCTAAAACAATAGAAAACACCCCTAAACAGTAAAAAACACCCCTCTAGACTACAAAAATGTGGATCCAAACAACAAAACACCCTTCACACAACAAAAATGCCCCTCCAGACTACAAAAATGTTGCTCCAAATGAAAAAAAATCCATTCACACAACAAAAACGCCCCTCTAGACTACAAAAAAGTGGCTCCAAATAGGAAAGACTCCCTTCACACAGTAAAAATGTGGCTTTGATGGTCAAAACAACAACCCAAATCTGAGGACGCCCTAATGGATTTCTGAGTGAAACCAAATTAGAATCACAACGAAAAATGCCTTTGGAAGATTCTTTGTAGCAAGCAATGGCCCAAACACATTTCCAAAATCTTTTTCCTGCATAGAAATGGCTGCCACAAAAAAAACTACAGTATTTCTCCTTACCAGCAATAAAGTAATGTGATTTTTTTCCACAAATAACAATCTTAATTTGATCCTTGTGATTTAATCGATTTAATCAATCAATCGTAAAGGGGTGAACTAGGATGTTTACTACGATAAGATGGAAATAGGTGTGTGGATTTAGGGTGTCTACAAGTTGTGTATGCTAACATTATTTTCTAATTTAAACGATTACACTATTGGTATTGTTGTCATGCAAATGTGCAACATGAAAATTTTATATTTTCAAGCATGACAACGGACCCCAGTGTCAAAATTTCTGTGTGCAAGCCCTCTCGAGCACTCCCCCAGATCAATCTATCTTATTTGTCAGGCCTATCTTATCCTTCTAATGGTTCATATTTGTTGTGTCAACCTTTCCCATAGGTGATTTAGGGAAAACAAGTTCATTCAAGTGCTTTTGAGACGGTACCTCTTCATGGTAGACTTTTTAATAAGCTTAGGAATGGTTATTTTTAGCCTTTCTAAGGTAGGTGCACATCCCATCGGAGCGGAATTGAAGGCCCAAATTCATCAAGGAGTGGTGTTAAGGATATAAGAACATTGTGAAATTGATTTTGGAAGATTTTGGAAAGTTTTAGAGGTTTTGGGACAAGTTCAACAAAAGCGAGTTTTTGAAGGTGAAGAAGTTTGCACTTCAAAACAACACCTGAGCTTCGGGAAGTGATTCCGGGAGCTCCGTAATGAGTTTGAGGTCAAACAAGATACCATTGGAAATTTATTTCAATGCTCTAAATGATGGTGGTTTCATACTTTTCACAAGACAAAATTTCCTCTCACAATCTATTTTCTAAATGCATACACAACATGTGGTATCGAGGAAAGAGGCTATTTTTGAGGGGGTTGCAGGCATAATAAAAGCATGAGAGCGCATCCCATTCTTCTCAAAATGTTGTTTCCAATAAAAATCATATAAATAAGTTCCTAAAAATACCTTTAGATGCTCCAGATACGTCGTCGTCAAGCTTCTCTCAAAGGTATGCTTTGGAACTTAGCCAATTTTCTAAGGTGGACACATGTCACTCTCAAGATCAAAGAACATTTTCTTGCACCAACTGTCCGTCCCCTTGGTACAGTTGGGACAAAAAATTGTGTCTGACTCCATTTAAGCCCTCTGGACCATCATATGATCTCAGTGAGGCTCAAACATGCTAGTTAAGCCCCTTTGCTCCCATCCTCTACTCTTCCTGTCATCGAATCCCAGTGCGTCACTTGTCATCACCTAAATAAGGTGACTTTTCTTACACCTTGTGGCCCATACCCTTGGGACATTTTGGACCAAAAACTATGCCTCATGTCCAACTTGGCCCTTGATTCTTCATGTGACACCAGAAGGTGCTTTGCAGACCATTTTTTAGCCCCTCTCCTCTTCACCTCCTCAAATCAACATTTGCCACTTGTCGTCACCATGTGAGGGCGCATTTTCTTGCATAGTTTGTGTTCTATATTCTTTGGGACAATTGGGACACAAAAATGTGCCCAAGCCTATCCCTTGCTCCGGTCCCCCATGTGACCCAGTTTCAGCCCTCAGGTGCCTAAAGTGTAAGGAGAAGGCAGTCAAAACAAGTACTTGATCTTCCACGGATGATTTCAGGAGCTTCTATAAGGAGTTAAGAGGGAAAAAAATACTCATTGGAAATCTTGGATAATTAACTACATGTTGAAATATTCAAATCCTTCACAAGATATAGGCACTTCTTTCTACAACTCATTTTTGACAGGCACACCCTGCTGTCTGGAGAAAGAAGGAGCAATTTGAGGGGGTTACAGGACAAATTGGATCTTATTAACTCATCCCATTATATTCATAAGTCTCTTGGGAGTCAGTAATCATATATGGGTTCATCAAAAATGACCTCTTGTAGCTTCGGAAACGTCATTTTCAAGGCCTCTCTCAAGGTATGCTTTCGCAGTTAGAAATTTTCACCTCCTGGAGCATGGCGCATTTTCTTGCACCAATTGTCCCATCCCCTTGGGACAGTTGGGAAAAAAATTGTTCACCTAGCCCCAGTTATTCCCTCTGGTCCATCATATGACCTTGGTGAAGCTCCATTATGCATGTTTATCCCTTTTCACCTCATTCTAGCCCTTCCCGTTGACTAATGCAACAACGCCACTTGTCAATTCAAGGGTGAAGAGCACATGGATGATTTTTTTTCGCTGTAAAAGCTTCAAGACTTCATCAATGGCTGCCATGACACAACAATGAGACACCTCTATGCTTCTCAAGGTTCCAGTGGGTGGAATTGCACGAAAATTGGAGGAAATGATCCCTAAAAAATCTAGTTTCACGTGAACTAGTTTTCATGCCATGAATTTCCTATTTTTTAGGGATATTGAGGACTGAGTTTTTCATCAACATTCTACCCTTTCAAATGAGGAACACAAAGACATGCAAGTTTCCTTTTTGAATTCGCGAAGATCCAAATGAGAAAAACCCATGAAAATTTAGGGTAAATTATCCCTGAAAAATCTAGTTTCAGCGTGAAATAATTTTCATACCATGAAGTCCCTATTTTTTTACGAATATTGAGGATTGATTTTTTCATCAGACATTCTTCCCTGTCAAACGAGGAACATGCAAACCTGCAAGTTTCCTTTTCGAATTCGTGAAGATATCTTGACAAGAAAAAGTCTGTGAAAAATGGAGGAAATCATCCCGGTGAGAAGTAGAAATTTTCAATACCTTTTTCATTGCAATCTAACACCCCACAGTACACTTACTAAAAATAACATATGATGTGCCCCTATATGGGATAAAAATAGTAAGTCCCTCAATTTTCAAGCTCTGATCACCTAGAACAATCATAAACGATGCAAAATGGAAGGCAATGCAAAATTGGAATTTTTCCTAAAATAACAGGTTTGGAAAAAGCACATGCTAAAAATAGAAAGTGGCTAAAAATAGAAATACATCATAAATAAAGGGAAATTGGAATGTGTCATAAGGTTTAAGAGGTTGGATTTGAGCAAAACAAGTGATATGTCCCAAAATATCAGGTCCTTGTCTTACCTGCTAAAAATAGAAATTCTTCATTTTGGGTGTAGAAAGTTGCAAATGGATCCATTTTCACTCATCTTTATTACTTTTTGGACTCCTCATAGGGTTATGGGATGATCTCATATCTCAAACAGAGAAATGAAGCCTTCGTATAGGCCTCGGAAACATCATATTGAGCTAAAGTGAGTTCAAAAGCAAGGCAGAGCATATGCATAGGGTACAACAAGTGGATTCATCATCATCTCTCAGATGAGCTAGGTGATTTGAGCTTGACAAGTTGATTTGAGCTCAGTGAGTTGATTTGAGCTCGGTGAGCTAGGAAAGTGAGCACACATCTCTCAAAGTTGTAAAGGAAAATTTTGCAATCTTACAACATCGTGTGCATAAAAAGGATGCAAGTATAAAGAGGATTGATCGTCATTAATGACAATTGTGAAAGCCCTAAGGAATAAGAAAGTGATCCTCACTCTCATTGTGAGATCATGAATGCATCATCACATGGGTAAGGTTCGTGTTCATTTCTTGCTCGCATTGGGAGGTCTTGAAACAATGTTTCTAAACACTCATTAGGTGGTCCAGAGTGTCTACGCATCATGCAAAAGGAGGAGACTGTGATCATCATCAACAAGTTCTTCATCAGAAGGAACTTCTTCAACAAGTTCAATCAATCCCTTCCCTTCCCCACTTCTCTCCCTTTCTTCTAATTCTTCGTTCTACACAATAATGGTATTTTGTCCTATTCACTTAAGTGACAATATTTGTAATTTGTAAAAGCATTCTCTCAAAATTATAAGAGAGATACTAAATTTATCTCTTTTAGGGGAAATTGAAAGGTCACAAGTGGAATAGGAACACAAAGAGTCATGTAGAGGAAGATGAAAGCTCAATTCACAAGGCTATAAATTGGGATGGCTTTTCCATTCCAAATGATCCTAAAATTTTAGATTCGTTGATAGCATCTATGTTGTAGCAATTGTGGACTTGTTATTGTTGGAATTTGTATCACCAATGCACATGAAATAAAAGATGCATTTCTTCTATTCTCTTTTTCCTATGTTTCCATCTATTTCTCTCTTATGCACTTTGCAAGCATAATCATCCCAAAAGAGTTTTGTATCTTTGATAAATTAATCTAAGAACTTGGTGTCTGGGTTTGTCCATCTCACTAGATAGCTTCATTGTTTCTTTCGTCTATATTGAATGATTGAACTACTCTGGTTATTGGGTGTGAACTCTGCAATTGGCCTACTCACAACAATAACCTTCCTTTCCTAATTTCTCTTCCTTCTCCTCTACATCGTTGTAATTTCTTCCCTTGTACCCCATACAAACACTTTGCCATAGGTTCAATGGAGTTTCCCTGTGTGATCCCCAACCATATTTGGATAACCTACAGACATTTAGTTTAGGATTAGATTAGTGTATCATTCAATAATGGGAGATAGCACCATTCAATGTAGAGGGAGCATAGCCCCTGTGAATGTTGGTGGAGGTACACCTAATTTTCCCAACCGACAAATTTTCTCACCAACAATTTTTGGTGACTCCGCTGGAGCAAAGATTTTCCCAAGTGCACCCAAAAAATATCTTCTTCCCAAAAAAAGACAAAAAAGTACATATTACAAAAAACAAAAGATCAAATTTCAAAGTAGGAATCATTTTCGAAGGCGACTTTGTTAAGGAACGAATCCATGTCACGTTCATTTCCTACACCACAATGAAGAAATTTACACATTGGAGTGAAGTACCAATGAGTGACATTGAAGAAGAAGAAGAATATGACTATCCGAGAAATGAAGATTTTTGATCAAGCCATGGTTTTGGACCAATTATTGCAAAGAGGAGAACTTCGAGAATGGTAAAAGGGTCTCTTACTTCAAGCAATAATATGTAGTTAGACAAAAGAAAGCAAACAGGATTTTGCCGACAAGGAATAAGGTAGGGAAATGTTGAAAAATTTGCGAAGAAAGATACAAGCTATTGTGCGAATCCCAAGAATTCCACGAATCTACGGAAGGTAATACCCTCAATCATGCACACACCTGAATGAGAAGCTTGGAGTCCATGTCGTTTCATAACTCTCCCTTGGGATGACTTCCCTGCATATAGAAATGAAAAAATGGCAGCCTTGAAGATTGAGTATGTAGCAAAGAATTACGAGCACTGTACAAGGAAATTATCGATCCCCAAATCTACCTCAAAATTATGAAATATGTTGAAGCCTTGCAAGAGATGTATGAACAACTTGAAGCACTTTCTAGAGAGGGGGAAGAAGAGGAGATTTTTCCTATGGAGGAGGACCCTGACGATTGTCTGCAATATGAGGTATTCGTCCCTGGAAGATTCTTGGATGCTTCTGAAGGAATGATCTTAGCCTTGAATCTTCTAATATAGGATTAAATCAGCACTATGGAGGATGATGAAGGAAAAGATGGTGTAGAGTCCACTGAAGGTAATCTTTCCAAATTCACACAATCTGACCAAGAAACTCACGACATTTTCTTTCATCTCCCTCCCTCTAGATGACTTACTTGCATATGGTGATGAAGAAATGAACATTTTGAAAAGAGAATATTGGAAAAGACTTCTGAGCATAGTAGAAGGAAATTATGACCCCAAAACCTATAATGAAATTTGGAGGTATGCTTTAGCTTTGCAAAGAAGGTATGAAAACCTTGAAACACTTCACATTGTCGAGGATGAATAAAATCAAGAAGATATTGATGATTGTCCTCACTACGAGGTGTTATTCCCTAGAAGATTCTTGGATGCTTCTGAAGAAGATCATATCCTTGAACCTCCTAATGAGAATCCAATTGACACGGTGGAATATGATGTAGAAGATATGATGGTTGAATCTCCATTCATCAATTCATTATGGCTCGAGACACAACTCATTGATGAAACAATGAAATTGAAATAAGAAGATTCTTGTTGTACAATAGATGATCCAATGCTTTCCGAAGACTCCACCAAGTACAAAAAGCCTGTCTTGCATCCCAGACCCAAGATGACGAGTTCAAGGTAATCGAGGATAATCTCCTTCCAAAATTTGATCTTTCGATTAATGATGGAATGGAGATATGTGAAGAATCATGTTCCCTTCCCGATTCAATCATGGATGACCGAATGGAAGATGCCAATTTCATTTTTGAATTCGAGGAGGATGAGCAATTTAAGCATAACTTCTTTAAGGAGCTGAATCCACCATTGTCACCCAAGGGACATAATGTTGATCACCACGGTAAGTATGAGATCTTTCATGTTCCATATGAGCAAGAAGATTCAACAATGAATGATCAACATAAAGTTGAAAATTCTTCCCATATTGTTGCCCCGACATGGTTCTATACTTCCTGTCAAGAGGATGATGAAATGGATTTTGAGCTCAAAGGAGTACCCTTCCCATGAAGCATGGATCTCTTCTCCTTGTCAAAAAATGTTGAAAATCAAGTATGCCTGTGCTTGCAAGAGGGTGAGCCTTGGGTGACAAGAAACATAGAGGAGATGAACAAGGATGAATCATGGACATGTGTGGATCATATTTTCAATCACATCCTTCAAGCTCAATACAATGACCTTCCCAATGAAGATGAGAATGTGTATATGGAAAAATCGGAAGAATCATCTATCTAAGACATCTTGAAGGTTGCGGAAGTAATTGAAGACCCTCAACTCAGTATTGAACTCCTAACTTAGGCTATGGAAATGCAAGATAGGTATGAGTCACTTTGTGTTGCACATTTTGATACACCCATGTTTGATTTTGATACAGAACAAATGGATGAGTTTGATGTCCTCCCTAATGCCTTGGTCGACAAGAGTGAATGTGAAAGTATGCCTTTTTCTTTCACACTTTGTGAAGAAGATCATGAATGTAGAAGGAACGAGATTCTTGAAAGGAACGATAACCAGATTATACCAAGCCAAGAACACAGATGCTAATCAAACACCACAATCAATAAGATGAAAGCAATTCGCCAGAATAGCTTTACATAAAACCTTTGCAAACAAATGAGCAACAATATCATATATTATTATGGAACTCAATGCAATACATTGAGAATGGGCCTTGCTTAAATAGGCAAGGAATAACAATCTAAGAACCAGTCAAGGTCGTAGATCAAGCCATAAATCAAGGAAATAAAGAGTCATAACAGAACTAGTCAAGACCATAGATTTAGGAGAGAACTAGACATCAAGGATCTAGTCAATACCATAGATCAAGGAAATAACTATACCTGACAACTAGATAATATCTCCTAATATGTAAATAAGATAAAATAAATATCCACACACATAAGTGGGTGAGGATAAATACAATAAAGGTAAATAAAGTACCTAGGTGAACATGAGCTAAGGTAAATACCTACTCTAACAATTCTTGAATCCATAATGAATATTGCCAATCTTAAAGACATCTCCATCATGGAGGAGGATAGTGATGGAACTTTTGACTGGATTTGCATAGAAGAAATTTTCTTAGAACAAAGTGAAAAGTTACGGGATACTTGTGAATGTATTCAAGATCAAATTGTTCTCACCACCTTTGGATGCTCCACCAATGCAGAACAAGAATCCACATTGCAAAACTCACTCAAGGGTAATGGAGGTTTCTATGAAAAAATAAAGGATTGCTGTTGTGAGAATCATTCCAAAACCAATTTTGAATGAATGGATATTGACAAAATTTATTCTAGACAACAAAGCAAGAATGTGTAGGACTCTTGTGAAATAATTCAAAATAAGATTGCAATCACAGTTTCTTGAGTCCCGATTTATCTTAAACACGTTTCCATGCTGCTACAATTTATCAAGGATGATGAAGACCTCCGACTCAATGATGCAGACTCTATTTTTGCAAGCAATTGTTCGGAGCAACAAAGTGATATTTTTAGAGAAGCTGTTGAGTGGGAAGAAAAATAGTTTGTTCTTGCTCCTCCTGAGTGCCTTGCTGATGTAGGAGATGATTCCATGTTGTAATTCAAAGATGAGGAATGTTTTCATGACAAGATCAATGTTCACACTTTTGAGAGCATGGAGGAATTCCTTCTTATGATCGTAGAACATCAAGAAGAAGCCGTAAGATGCAAGAGTTTCAATAAGGTGACAAAGTGTTCATTGAACACAAGAAATTTATCAGTGTATTGTGAATACAAAGATGGAATCTTGATGTTTCTTCTTCTTCTCAAGCCATGCAAAGCCATCACATGAGCATGGTATGACCAGATAGTAGTTTTTTTGCTTCAAAGGTCACATTTCAGTCCACTATTCCATGATGGCATGTACTTTTCCCAACTTGTTTTTGGGTATGTGTAATTTCTTTCCCCCGCCTCTGTAAATATCCCTCCCCTATAACATAATTTCCCTTTTCCATTGTGTGTTGTTTTTCCATTTTTTACGTGTTTCCCTTCCATGTGTTTGTCTCTGTGTGTGTGTGTGTGTTGGAAGAAATGACTCTATGAGCCCAATGGATAAGGCACTGGTCCACAAAATGTATTAAGATTTTGGGATTCTTGCATGCTATGTCCTCACTGTGCCTGATCCACAACATTTCCCCAAGATAGAGACAGTTGTTTTTATGCAAATGTGCAACATGAAAATTTAATATTTTCCAGCATGACAACGGGTACTTTTTTTACGGATGTCTAACCGTGTTCACTATATGCTTACTCTTAAGATCACACATATCATGTTTGTTCTATAATGACCATATCCTATTCACGTTGATTTATGCTACCATGTTTGGTACACATGTTTTATATGGTTTACCTCTATACACTTGGTATACATGATATTGTTAACCACTTTTCTCTGTGTTGAGTGACACATAACAACATCCCTCGTCTCAAAAGGGGGGCATATTATGGGATTATTCAAAAGTTCATACATATTTCAACTAAGAGTACACATATTCAAACAAAGTTGTAGCATTTCACACAATTTAGATCATAATTGGTCACATTTCACTCACTTCAAATCTAGGTTATTCACAATTCAAATCAGAGATGGTCACGTTTTACACAGAGTTATCCACTCAGCACACAAGTTCAAATCAGAGTTATTCACTTATTACAAAGTTTTAGTGTTGTTATCACACATAAATTTGATATTTGGGCTCCCATAATAGCTCACAATATATGCATGGCTCCCTTAATAGCTCGAGATGGATACATGGCTTCTGCAATAGCTCAAGACTTATACATGGGGCTCCCTTGGTAGCTTATTACTAGTATATGGCTTCCTCAATAACCCAAGATAAATTTGGCCTCAACAACACACAAGTTGAATAATATGCCAAATTATTGATGAGGCTATTAAGTTAACAAGAGATTCATGCTACATGCAAAGTTGTTTAGTTAGCAACAGTTTCAAGCTACTAACAACGCTATTAAGTTAGCAAACATTTCAAGCTACATATGAGACTATTAAGTTAGCAAGTGGTATGCACTACTAGTAGGGCAATATTATCAACAAGATAAAAGCACTCGCTCTATATGGAGGCAAGCCTCATGACACTAGTCACATTAAGCAAACAGAGAGCATGGCGGTGTTTTAAAAATCGGAACCAGTCAAGGGTTGGACCGGAACCGGAATCGGACCAGTTCAAACTTTATAAACCAATTTACTAAAAACACATAAAAATTTACTTTTTTAATGAAAACAATATATTTGAAAGATTAGAAACCATGATTCCAACAATTACATACAAAATATGCAAAGTTTTCTCATGTATATACGATATAACATGTAAGAAAGGTGTTTATAGCAAAATGACACAAACTCCAAGTAAGAAAGGTGTTAGAAGCAGAAATTTTAATTAAAATTTTGAATTTTTATACTCAACACTATATGCATGCATCTTTGCATAACTCGGCCGGTTCAGATCGGAACCGGACCGGTTCGACCGGTTTGGTACCGAATCGGACGGTTCCTTACAAAACCGATCGGTTCGGTACCAAACCTGTCGAGCGGTCCGATTTTTTAAATGGTTCATGCCTAAATATGTTGAACCGGTCAAACCGATCGGTTCCGGTTCTGGTTCGATCGGTTTTTAAAACAGTGGAGCATGGTTCGGCCTGACCAATCAAGTGTAATTGTTCTTTTGCACATTTCCCTTTATTTTAAGCATTTGAAATATAGAGTTTTCCAAATTCAACTTACATATTTATATACATTATTATCAAGCATTAATCAATGGGTTTTTGTCATGTATTACAAGATTCATGTGAATTGATGCATTGGCACTCAAAAGTTTACTCCACTATCCTATGATCAAGACACGAGGTTTGCATTTTCTTTTAATTAAATATTTATCAATACTAAATGGGGCAATTGTAATACCATAAATCTAGTTTGAGCACATGGCAATATGACATTTGGCACTTGTCTTGACATTAATTACATTTATACATAAATGACCACTTAAGGCATCCTTTTGCTCTATCATTTTTCCTAATTCTACTAGACCACAACAATTCTCCAAAACAACTTCTCGTGAAACGTTGCACCTACTACATAACACATCTACAAAATTATTCTTATCTCAAGATTGATTCCTTGCACCCCTAGACATGTTGGTAGGTTCAAGACAAGTTACATGAACCTATCCCACCTTCCACAAACTTATCCCTTATATTGCTAATGGTTATCTTTTCAAATGCACAACTTAACTTGATCTGCCTCAATGACACTTTGGCAGGCATTTATGTTATGTCAATTATTCATTCATGCCAATGAAATGTGATCATATAAGTTATAGATGTGAATGTGAGACAAACTCTCTAGTCTCACTCTAGAATGAACACCTAAGTAGAGCTAACATGAATTAAAGAATGTTGGAAAGGGAAGGATAGATCTCATTTTGATGCTACATAAACAAGAAAGTTAGAGAACAAGAGGTAATTACTATATGATTACAAGATGATCTATCTATTAGATTGATTCTTACATCCAATATTTTAAAAGTTTCTTACTTGGCATGGAAAAAGAAAGTTTTTCTTTTAAATGACATACAAGAAATAATGTCTGCAAGGTGATCCAATCTTTATTTGGTTTGATTTAAGTTCCACAAGTATGTTATGTCAAAATCAATGAATATTTCGCAGGTTAATAACATAAGTTATAATCCTAACCCCTACATCAAATATCTTGAGAAAGATTTTGCAATTGTAGATTATAAAATGCAAGCTTACTTGATTGATGGACACCATATACCATCTTATTTTTGTAAGGGACAAAATCCTAAAACATGCCTAATTTTTTATGTTGGATTGTGATGTTTTAGACGTTTGCGTGTAACACCATTTCAATATTTCATTCAATATGTCTTGAAGAAAGCTAGCATCTACTATTAAACTAAAACTATATTCTTGAAAATGTTTTCTTGGAGATTTTCTCATATATAAATATTAATTCTATGATTCTAAAATCATCGTATGAATATCTATTTGATTAGAAATAATAAGTACAAAAATATTAAATATATAAAAGAATTTTGCCTTATACTAGTACAAATATCTTAAATATATCTATCCCAAAAATATTGGATGTATCAATCTCGAGGTGCCTCTCTTGGATATGTCACATACTTTCTCCCATTGAAGAATTTTGCCTTATTTATTAGTACAAATATCTTTAAACTATCTGATTAAAATATGTTGAGACGTATTGTCGAAGCACCTATCTCAAATTTGTCGCATAATGTTTCCTATTGAAATGTTTTGGGTTTCACATTAATTAACAACACTACCACCTTCTCTTCAAACACCGTGTTAATTGATGACATATGGCCTCCATATAACCTTCTCTTCAAACTCCCTACTACTTGATAACATAGGTCGTAAAAATTTCTCCAAGAAAAAGTCTAAGTCCAAACCTATTATATAATCAAGATATCGCAAATATTTTTAATCGTTCTCTCCAAACAAGAAGAAAAATTGTCCTATGACACTAAAATAAACATCAAATTTATGATTGTTCATTTTTACTCATGTGTCGCCCTATTACTCATTTTTATTCAAGTCACAATATTACACATGCTCCTTCTACCCCCTTGTCCATCATAATAGATATGCCTCTCGAGAAAATTATATTTAAAATTTCCCTTTAAATCTAACCATTAGACCTAACACTTCTTTTTATAAATACACAATCATACATGTCTAAATATTGGTTATATTTCTGGGGAAAAAAACCATCTTAAGAGCTAACACTAACCATTGTCAATAACACAATACAATTTTACCCTCTAAACAAGTCTACTTTGTAATGGATACTATGATCTTGAAATTTAAAATAATAAATATGGTATAATGCTCTTTTAAGGCTCTCATTATAGTAAAATTCATACTTTTCCGATAAAGCGCTGTCTTAACTAAGAAATAGTTCTCGAGATTGAGAGCCTTCTTAAAAATTGAACACCTTTTAAGCCCCAACTAGATAAGCCTGCTCTTGAAAGCTTTTGAAGCGCCTCATACAAAGATGATAAGTAATCCTTTTCTTGTTATTTCAAAAACGCCAAAAAAAAACATCTTTGTGGCTTCCAAACAGGGTAAGCTTACTTCCAACAACATGAAACATAGAAAGGATACTTAAACTACTAATTGCTCTTCATAACTCAATTTGCAATACATACACCCCAATCCGCAAATGCCCATGGGCAGGACACCAAGAACAGCCAATCCTAAAAATCATCATGCTTGCATTGCCCTGCAAGCGATCCTGGAATGCAATCCCTATGTAATGATAATACTGCTCCAAATACATCTTTCTCCCCAACAACATGAAACATAGAAAGGATACTTAAACTACTAATTGCTCTTCATAACTCAATTTGCAATACATACACCCCAATCCACAAATGCCCATGGGCAGGACACCAAGATCAGCCAATCCTAAAAATCATCATGCTTGCATTGCCCTGCAAGCGATCCTGGAATGCAATCCCTATGTAATGATAATACCGCTCCCAATAGATCTTTCTCCCTAACATACCCCCACACTTCTACATCTGCTCCATTCTTGTAGCAGATCAAAATGCTTTTCTTGGATATATTTTTCATTATAAGCAGATGTTTGGATCAGATCTTCAACATCTTTCAGCCATATCAAAACTTGTCGGCACAACAAAATCTTGTTGCAAAACATCCTTAATCACTTCCATGCCACTCTCTTAGCATCATGCATTATCAGTCAACTTACAATCTAGATTTGCAAACCTTAATCAGGAAGTGATTCCCCAAGAAATCAATGCACCAAAGTCCCAATAGGCGTGTCTCTAAAGTTTTACAAGACAGACCCATGAGTTGTAGCTCAAGTCATGAAATGTATGGGCTCCTTGTCCACCCAAGTTCAAATCTCAATGGGCACCTTGATACATGAAATGTTTGTAATGTGTTAACCCCCATCCTGGGGGTTCACAGTTGACTTGTACAATATAAATTATTACTGAAAGAAAAATGTTCTGCAGGAAACTGATTTTTCCCTTGCATTATGACAATTTTTAATTAGAAAACACTAAAGATGAGAACAAATCAAAAAAATCTATATTTGGGATCTCAAAGCTTTGTTTTGTGCATCAATGTTTGTGAACATGCATAAGATAACATTAAGCAAATGCCTGTCAAAAATCAAAATTTTATTGTCCCAGTAAAATAACAAACTTAAATAAATGCAGTGGAGGCTCATAGATTCTATATATAAGGTACAACGTTCAGAGTTTGTGAAAAACATGTCCTGTTTGAGTAATACTCAACAGAAACGAATCAAGCATACCACTATAAACATAATTATATGCTTGCAAATTGTACCATAGCACAGTTATAGTTTTGCATATAGCATGTAACGTAGCATAGTTGCCATTTCATAAACCTCTGGCATGGGTTTTGAGGCAAGGAAAATCATTCCAAATTTTAGGGCCCTTGCAATAGGTTACAGAGACATGCATCCCAAGGAGACATCAACTAGCTCAATGTTCCACTTACTTTATTTTCATTCTGCCATGCTTATAATTACCCTAAAAAAAGACTACTTGCAATATTTACTTGTTCATCATGAATAGGAAACCTGACGTTCGGTAGTAATTAAACATTTGGTGCAAACAGGAACATAACTACTTGCATGGGAACTGAGTAGCAAAAATGAACTGTAAGGGATGGTACAGCTTTACTCCAAACATAACTTGCAAAATCTTCAAATGTAATGATTTTAAAACTGCCTCCCATCAAACCACAATACACTGCACAACAATGGCAAGTAAGCATGTTACAGATTAAAATGTATACATTTCCCCAGAAAGCTGGCTGTATCCACAAAGTGCTTCAAGGAGAGACTGCATATAACAGTCGGGTATCCCAAAAAAGATTCAATGTAACTGTTCACAAAACCTTTGCGAATAATGATGCATACCAATAAAAAGAAGGGCCCGTGAACTGAAATTGACACTTGCGAACACTGAATTTGCCAGCAACATGGAGAAACTCACTACAGCATATGTGTCTTCATATTCTATTACTCATTAGAAACACTGAATACTTCTGGTGTTTATACACCATACCAAGAAAGGCCAAAATAACACCTTCACTGTTGCTTTTCACTATCAACATTAACTAAGCACATAGGTAAACAAGCAATAGCCTACTCAAAATCCTTCTCCCAATCTACTTCATCAACAGAGTCCTCATTTTGATTCCTCTGAAAAGAAGAAACTTCACTACAACCCCCAATTATTGGAGGCTTTGAAGTCAATTGGGCACAATTACATAAAGAATTTGTCTTCGCATTCTATAACTCATAAGTAACACTGAATATTTCTGTTGTTTATACACCATACTGAGAAAGGCCAAAATAACACCTTCACTGTTGATTTTCACTAACACCATTAACTAAGCACGGAGGTAAACAAGCAGTAGCCTACTCAAAAGCCTTCTCCCAATCATCTACTTCATCAACAGAGTCCTCAATTTTATTTTTCTGAAAAGAAGAAACTTCACTACAACCCCCAATTATTGGAGGCTTAGAAATCAACTGGGCATGACTACATGAAGAATCTGTCCCTCCTTCACTCTCCTTCTCTAGAACTCCCCATGGATTTTTCGCTGCAGTAATTGGATTGTTATTTAATTGCCATACTGAATTGGATACTTCAGTGTTTGACCAATCCTCACCCCATGAATCCTCCATCCATGCAGATTCTTGTACCTTCTTTTTCCACGGATTATCTCTCTCTACATCCCCTCCTTTGGCTCCCCAGGTAGTGCGGCTGGGTAATCCACCATTTTGGGGGACTAAAACAGCACCCCGGTATGCAGATGCATGGCTTACACGTTTCATAGCAGTTGCAGCCCTTGCAGGATCAGTAAATATGGCTAATGCATTCTTGTCATTCAGCCATACAAGTTCACACTCTCCTCCAAATCTCAGAATCAGTGACCTTACAACTGCTTCTCTTGGTAAATCAAACAAGGCAAGTACAAGCCTTGGATCCATGTCTACTAATGAATTGAAAGTAGGAGGTTGCACTGACCCTGTGGTTTGCAGGGGGCCTTTGAGTAAAAGGTTGCGTGCTGGGGCTCTTGACTTTAGTGTGGCCTGTACAATTAAAAAGCGCCTCGGTTCCCATCCAGCACAATATACAGAGAGGTTCCACCTCTCTGCGAGATTCCTCAACATGTCCCTTTTATCCTTTGGCACAGCATTGAAAACATGGACGCGAACAATGTTTGTGTTCATTTTTGTCCTTCCCAGAACCAAATATTTAAACCTCTCCTCAATGGCTGAGACCCATTGTGGCTCTCTCCTGATCAAGTCAGCAAGCATTTCC
The DNA here is from genome assembly GCA_019776745.2 of Taxus chinensis. Classification (NCBI taxonomy): domain Eukaryota; kingdom Viridiplantae; phylum Streptophyta; class Pinopsida; order Cupressales; family Taxaceae; genus Taxus; species Taxus chinensis. Next base: position 597,373,641 of record CM034152.1, on the reverse strand, counting down.
GACATAGTCCCATTCATCCCTGGCAGATCAACTGTTGTTGAAATGTCAAAAGCATTTGCCAAACTCTTCTTCCTCTCCAATTTAGCACATTCATCATCACATGAAAGCTTTCTCTGGCCCAGTGGTACTCTAGTCAAATGTGACTCAAGTGGCTGAAGGGGAGCAGGCAATTTGTGAACAATAGAAGCTTCAAAGATTGGATCAGTTCTGATACTGTTACCTCCAGCATCACATGGAACTTGTGCAGTCAATCGACCACATGAACAACTAATAGTCACTGGAAATGTGCATCTGGTATCAGGACAAGGAGTAGATGGGTGACACGGAGCACCACATGTATGCTTGCAATCTCTGCGAAGAGCTCCGCAAGTTTGACCACATGAAATTCTGGCTTTAGATGAACTTTCCATGGGAACTGTGTCACACGGTGGTAAATGGCATGTCCTAGCACACGCATGCATTCCACATTGCCTTGTTTTCCCACACAGCTTATTGCATCTAATTTCTCGTGAACCACACAGAATATTTCTAAGAATAACATGATTTCCCACACAATGTTTTGCAACAGGCACAGTGCAAGGAGGGCACTCTCCAGAGTGGCAATTGTGTGTTGCAAGATGTTCACATGGCTGAGGAATGGAGCAAGGATATGTGCACGAAGGAATGGGTGTTCCACATGGTACTGGAGGAGGAATTGATGTCTTCCCACATGCACACGAGAGATCAGTAAAAATAGTTTCAAGGCAGGGAGGGCAGTAGCCACTATGGCAAAGCTCCTGGCAAACATGCTGTCCACACCTCATTTTTTTCCCACAAGGCATGTGACATAAATGGGGATCCCAGTCACCTGATTGAATATCTGAGCACCCTTGATGTGATAAAGGACAACATTTATCATTACATCTGTGTCTACCACAGTTTTTCTTCTGTCCACAGACCTTTTCGCACAAAAAATTATTATCGCCATCTGTGGAAGATGTGGTTTTCCAGCAACTGACTTTTCTGGATGATGAACCACATCGACATTTCTGATCTACGGGAACCAAACAAGGAGGGCAGATGCCCTGGTGACAAGTATTTATGCATATGTGTTTCCCACAAGGAAGAAGCTTTTCACATACCGCTGAGCAGGTTGGCACAGGATCTATGCAACTCTTCCTCTGAGATAGCATCTGGGTTTTACCACAGGGGCATGTATTTACTTTCCCAGGTAATAAATTACACTCTCCACAGTCTCCCGGATGACATCCTAAGCTGCAATTGTGATTCTGACAGGAGAGTCTCTTTGAGCAGAGGTTCTCACATGCATACACACCATACTTCTGATCTACTTCACCATGGACCTCCATATCCCCACAAAGTATCATCTTCTCTTTTTTCCCGCAAAAGCATGAAGCATTTATCAAAATCTTACAAGAATCACAAGGATTTTCATGGCAGATTTTGTCACAAAAATGTCGACCACAGATAAGAAGCTTCTCACACACTTGCCCACATGATTCAGCTGATTTCTGATCAGAGCATCTCCTTGTTATTATTTTTTTACCACAAGGGCATGGCTGAGGTGGGGCCATTGCTGTGCAAGGAGGGCAAGGACCTGGATGGCACTGCAGAGTACAGGTATGAGGGCAACGAGATATTTTCTTTCCTTTATTGAGATCCTTTCCACATGGTTCTCCACATGAGTGTGGAGTGAGATAGAAATCCTTGGAGGGGTCTTGCATCTTTCCACAGAAACAATAATAACGAAGATCCTCTGGACTTGAATACTGCACAGATTGACAACCTGGACATCTCCAGTTCGAACTCTGGCCTTGCCCAGCAGACAAATCTGTGGAAGTTGGAGTTCGTGCCCATTTCCTAATGCAATGTAAATGAAAGAGTGCATAGCAGCTGTTGCAAGACCATATTGCTGCCGCACGTCCTACCATCTCATAGCAAATCATGCATTCCACCTTACCTTTATGAAGCTTTTGTTCAATTTCCTGCACAAGCTGTGGTATATTTGATCTTTCCAACTGCGTATCCTCCTCCCGTTCCAGCTTTGACAGTGGCCCAGCATGAACCTCTGAAGCTGTAGCATGATACCTCCAATCCTGGCTGCTCCTTCTGTTCATATACCCGGGATCTTTCATTTCTGATGTATGTTGCTGCAAAGATTGTGAGGGCAGAATTATTTCCTGGCTTGCAAAATTATTTCCAGAATTGGAAGCCCCGTTATCCCTGTCATTATAATAATTGTCTTTTCTTCGTGTACTCCCTAGACCAAGATCTTCTATTTTCCGTCTCTGTGTCAGCAGAGAGTGTGTGGAGTTCTTGTCACTGGAGGAGCCGATTAAATTCTCAGTTGTAAAATTTTGTCCAGAGTTGGATGGGTCATTATCCCTTTCATTGTGTTCATTATTCCTGTCAAAAGTCCCAACACCATGATACTTTGTTTCTTTTCTTGGATGCCACATGGAGTGTGGATGGTTCTTTCCACCATCGTAAGAAAAAAACAAATCTTCCTTTGTAAAACTTGGACCATGGTTGGATGCCTCATTATCGATGTCATTATAATCATTATCATTCCTTTCAAAATTTAACACACGAACAATCTCGCCACTTACACCGTTTATCTGATCACTGGAAACATCGATCCTTCTATAGTTGTTTCTGTCAAAATGTCTCCTCCCTCTCCCCCTTGCTGGCATCTGTTGCTTATTCTCCCTATGCGATGATACCTCACCCCCTACAGAACTATCGTTATCCAGCTGTAAACCGTAGCTATGTGAGCTTGTAGAATTCACACTCGCATTTTGCTGGCTTCCAGACAACTGGGTAGTTAGCCTAGCACTATCAACCACTGATAAGCCCGAATCCACCTGGCGATACCGCAAAGGATCCTGAAACCCATTCCTGAAAATTGAACTGCTATTCAGAGAATTCCGGTTTCGACCCAAACTGCGGCTGGGAGTCTCATGTGGAGTGGTGTCAGTATCAGAATTGGCGTTAGGTTTTTGCCTATAAGTAGGGTTTGGATTCTGGCTGGCACTGGTATCACTATTGTCTTTGGAGCGAGAGTTTGTAATTAGGTGTGGATTATAATTAGGGTTTTCTCCGCCTGTATCCCTAGGATGGGTATCAATTGCAGAATCTGAGGCAAGGTTAGTATTTTGATTAGGGTTTCCTGTGCCTCTCGGAATCCATACCCTCCGCCCATTATTTCCATTTGGGTTTGTCCTGGCATTGTTATTAGTCAATTCTACATTCTCTGTGCTGTCAGCCATCGCCGTAACAGATAAACCCAAAAAATCTCTAATGATGAAATGTGTATATTCTCTGAATGGTTGATACAGTATGCAGCCTGATATAAATACACAATCAAAAATAAAACGAAAACTAAGGAGAATTAGAAAAGAGACACCTTACAAGTTTAGAGACTGATGAAATCGATTGTTCGGTGCAACGATTCGAGTCCAGGCAAGATCAAGATGAATCAGTAAAAATCTGAGCACAATTCCCTGTGTGGGAGAGGGCGCGTTTGGTCAAAAGGTCTGGAGTATTTATGGATGAAACCCCTAGGCGATATTAGGTCGGCGTATTACACTTGGGCAAGTGGTTCTATGGGGGCTATAGCGGGATTGTTACGTGATCGGCAAGGGATCAAATTTGAATTATAACTTGAATAAGTAAATAAGAGGGAGAGGGTGGGGGAAAAGAAGATGGGGTACGAGGGAGGAGAAGTGCTAATTTTGTGTTCCAGTGATTCTTCTCTATCTTGGTCGCATTACTTATTTGAGTGCAATATATGCTCGAAGGGGACGAACTAAAAAATCAAGGAATATCGTAAGTGTTTAACAAACATTCTAGATTGAGGATCGATTACTTATGTTATTATAACTTGAGGTTGAAGTGGTCAAAATAAGAAATAGAAAAAATTGAATAAGTTACAGGGACGTAACCTAGTTCCAAGTTTTTTAACCTTTAAATACATGATTAATTGTGAGAAAACAAGGTGGGGCATGAACATTCGTCGATGATAAAGCCCATGCAACTTTTTTTTATTTGATAAGGCAGGTTGATGGGACCCGTTCCTTAGGAAAAAGAGAAGAAATACCCCAAAAATGTTCAAACACCACAGGGCCTAAAACCCCAGGTTACAAACCTACACAATTTACCTTAGCCAAAAAACCAAAAACTAACTATTTCCCAACCAAGGATGGAAAAAATTCCTCAATATTACCAGTGCGACCTTTTTTTCCTATTCTTTACTTCTTGCCACTTACCATACCCTGATGTAACTTCCAATGAAATATCATCAGGGTTTGTTGTATCCATCTGATTCTCTGACAAGGATTCGTCATCCAAATCCAATGTGGTAGGATAGTGTTCCCGTTAAGTTCCGCTAACCACCGTAGTCCCCTGAGGATCTTGGACTGTATCTGACTTTTCTTTTTTTTCTTTTTCCTCTGCCTTGTTTTTAGAACTAGAAAAGCAAAGCTCTTCCTTAAATTTCACCATATCCACCAATTATGGATCCAAATATCCCCAAGCTCTGGGTGGGGAAGAGTTGCTCTTTTTTGTTGGTTTCATATTCAAAGGACATGATGCTTGCAGATGGCAAGGGTTTCTATAATTTCTACACTTGAATGTTGTATTTTCATAATCTAAAAGTTGAGTATGTTGAAACTTTCCAAATTTTAAATTAATTCTATCCGACAATCCTTTTCTCAAATCAAATTCTACACATATCCATGCGAAAGAGCACAATCCCACATGTGTTCGATCCAAGTCTTCTTTTAAAAACCTACCCAAAACATTATTGATTTCATCAAGTGTATACAAAAGATGTAGAGGAAGATTGGGAAGTCTCACCTAAACTAGAGTTTTGGAAATCGAAAGAGTATTGGGGTCAAATTTTGGGAACTATGGAGTCAAAAAGAGGCTTGCATTACCCCAGAACCACAACCCATCAGCTATGCACCGCTGGTAATCCTTTGCTTCATGAAAGTGAACCACAAAAAAAACCTTTGGAGCATAGGAAAATTCACATTTATCTGTCCAATTTTAAAAAATCCACTGATACAGCGCCATAGAGGAAGGTCATAATCCATTGAATCAACCTATTATGGCATCCTAAGATAAATTTTAATAATATTCATCCACTTCTTGAACTTCAATGGTAAGCAAGGGATTTCCTTTGCTAAATCTACCAAATACGCCTGATTTTCATAATTATTTCCGAGCCCATGCAACTTTTACTCTTACGAGGGACATGCATAATTTATTTGGTAGTCAAGTTGGAATTTTTAAACCCAGATAAGATCCTTTATCTAGATGTTCCACTTTATCATCTAAATGTCACTTGTGTTATTCACATGAGTGTAATTTGTACTTAAATAGAGGTCAAAATAAAAATTAGGGAAGATTTAATAGTCTCTAGGGGCGTAAACCAAATGAGAATGAATGAAAGATTTTTTATTAGACAATTTCTAACGGGAAAAATGCCTTGGTGCTTGCAAAGCATCCGACACATGATGAAAATTCCAAAGATGGATGAAAATCATTGATGCACCACCATCCATCCACCTGACCTTTGCAATGTTTTTATTCTGAAAAGCAAAACATAAAAAGAAATAACTTACAGATTAAATATGAACTACAAACTTCAACGAACCCTTTTACAGAGTATTTTAAACAAAACCATCAGATAAAGTTGCAAATGACCATACATGGTTACCAAATGTATTGGCCGTGGTCTAACCCTCAATTTCATATTAGGGATGAATATGAAAATTTAACTCTGCTGCAACGGGGCATACCTAAAACCATCAGGTACTCATCTCCATTACCATGTAACCATAGTTGGTACTACTGTTCAAATCTCGACTCTAGGTTGCTTAGTCAATTTAAGTCGTGAGTTGTCCTTCCGTTCCACAAGTCAAATGGATAGTCTCTAGAGGAACAAAGTGTCAATGGATTCTACTTCCAAATCGAATGGAATGTAAGCAAAAATCATTTGGTATGTGATTCAAAATGTGGCATTTGTGCTTATAACAATCATTTGATCCACTTCTGTTCTAAGTGTAGTGCCGGGTTTTTTGCAAATAGATGCTCCCGTGGTGGGAGATATATTTCCTCATGTCATTGAACAAATTAGAGATGGATATCGATCATTACACAGGCAAGAAAGTCCCAATAGGTTTTATTCTTGAAACTTGCAATGCCCTAGGAGACAAATGGGTGAACTAAATTTACCTAAAAGAAATAACAAAGATTCAAAAGTGAGAGTCAATCCTATGCGGAGCGTGCTTTCTTTCAAGTGGCTTGCTCAAAGCATAAATAGATAAATGATGTGGGGAATGGCTACATTATCATTTGATCCAAAAGGCATTTGGTAACATAGATCAAAGTCGACTTGTTTCTTCTAGGTAATCCAATGGCGGAGTCTAAAATATGAGCCACCATATTACAAGTCATCTGTAACAAATAGTGCAATCACAAAATCTACCATACCATTGAAAAGAAGTAGTCAAACAACTGTAAATTTGAAGTTTACAGAGGGATACAATACAACCATTAGTTTCTCTGATTACACACTACTAACAATAGCCTCAATTGAATTAACCTAATGTTGTATCACAATTTTCTTTAAAATTTTGGATCATTTCAGTTTCATTTTCTTAATGGTAATCAATTAGTGAATTTAATACCATTATATAAATGTTGGAACCTACTTAACCTTTGTTGTACCCACAATTTCTTATAAAATTTATGATAATTTTAAAATCCTATTATCATGCCCACAATTTCTTACAAGATTTCTAATAATTTTGAAATCTTTTTTTTTTGAAAGTTTGTCCTCCCATGAACCTAATATCGTAAAATCATTAAAGATTAGATCATTATATTTATACATTAATTATACCTGGAAAAAACAGTCATGGAAATGAAGATGAAGCAAGCCGACAACCTCGGTGATATCTTCATCTAGTGCACCCTCCATGACGTATGTCACTATGGATTTCAACTTGGAGCAACTGTTGATTGTAAAACATCCATGAAATTTCATCGACAGGCTGTGGGATATCAGACTGTGCATTCCCTGATAAGCAACTAATCAACACCACAAATAAAACAATTATGCCCATGTATTTCATCATCGTCATCTCCCTCCACTCCCTATAATGCATATCTCCAAAAAAAAACTGAATTGATAGCGTTTTCCTTACTGGTTTGGAATTTATAAGATCTTGCAATAGTAGATATAATCTAAAGTTTCCCCTAGTTGCTATAATTAGTGACTTGTGGACAATTTATAGTAGTTTCGTGCAGATGATGATCCTGATCGGAAATCTTTTCTTCAGCACAATGATTGTTTCACAAAATTGGTAAAATACTCAATTTAAAGAGCTAAAAACTACCACCCTTGCATGCAAAAAAAATAGAAAAGTTAAATTGTTAAAAATAAAAAATTTGTGAAAATAGGAGAGTAAAGCTGAACCATCATTTAGGCAGTCAAATTTGACATAGTCCTGTGAATGTCCACAAAGCCTTTTCCCATAGGGGTAACGCCTTCAGCATAAAAATTATTAAACTAGCAATCGCATGTGTATACAATGCAATGTGAACACCAAACGGTATATGTTATTTGTTTTAGAGGTGTTGATATGTTGATAATGGGTGTGATTGATTTTGTAAGTGTAGATATATAGATGAACTGCTTCATTTAAAGATACCATCTCTACATTTCAAACTTGTAACAAATTTGTACATATACATTTGTAAATCTCATATCATGAGTGGTAGCATTTTCTAACTATTTTATTTGAACTAAACATGTTACATGAAGACTTCCGTACATGTGCAAATTTTATATCATGAGTGGTAGCCTTTGTGGCCATTTTTTTCCCACTAAACATGAATACATTTGATACCATTTTGGATAGTTAATTACTTTTGTAATTTATGTGGTTTGTAATTATTTCGTGGAAATTGTGTTAGTGTTGCATCACTTATTTGGTTGGTCTTTTGTTGAAAAAACTTTTTTTGTATAGTCGATAAGGGGTGGGATTGATAGTGGTAGTGTAGGAATATAGATGAAACATTATTTTGATTTGTTCTACGTGTACATTTAAATTTGTTACAAATTCGTACATATACAGTTGCAAATCTTATATCACGACATCTGAACTAAACATGTATATATGAAGACCTTTGTACATTTGCAGATTTTATATCATGAATGATAGTCTTTTGTGGGAAATTTTATTTTCACTAAACATGAATACATTTGATACCCCTTGAATGACACTGTCGTGTTGGTGATTGCTCCTATAGCACCATTTACAAGGCCTGCGTCAACATATAAATTAGCAATAAGCATGTTTTTTGTTGTTTGCATAGCAGAACTTTGTGTTCTAGCTGATCATCATTAGGATCTCATGTCGAGGCTCACCTGTTACTTTTAGCAATGGATTGGGTGATTGGAACGTTCAATGCTTTCGACATCTTAAGGTTGTGGGACTCCACGAGATCATTTTTTGCAAACAAATGTGGTATGCCCTTAAAAATGTTGATCTCCTACTGAGTTAGGTGTGATTTAGTGTGAGACATTAGGAGTTCCCAGTCCTTAATAAGAGGAGTTGAATCTCACATGTGGAGGGGTAAATTCCGGGATGAAACTTTTGCATTGGTTGTTCCTTGTTGCCAAAATATTGTTTTCAATGTAATGGAAGAATGGAATCCCTTCCCAAGGCTAGCTCCATAGGGATTACTTGCATAAAGAGGACTATCCAAAACCAGTGGTTATTGGTTGAGGTCACCGAGGAGGATGACAGATCTGTTCCTAAATTCATATTTTTTTAAATGTGGGAAAGCTTCGCATAGTCTGTTGTCAATTTTTCTTAGCAACTTTGGGCCGATGAAACTCATTCCATCAATAAGAATATATTTTGTATGTTTTGGTGACTCTTGAAAAGATGATAATGCATGGCCTTCAAGGGGTTTCAGTTTTTTTATTGGAATATAGAGGGCTGCATGGATTATGGATGCAGAGATGTTGAATGCTGAAACACTGGCAGTGGCGAGCAGAAGGAGAGGTGAAGGAGGATTTTATTTATCAGAAATGATTTTATTGTCCCAGTTGCTCCTTGAATTATCAATATTAGTGGAGGTAGAAGGGTTTTGTTTACTAAATGGTGTAGTATGGTATCAAGAGCTAGTTTTTGTTTTGAAGACAAAGGAAGCATGGAAGATGGTGGTGTGGCTTGCATGTTGGTGGTTAATTGTGTCTTCCTTTTCTCTCTCGATGAATGATGAACCAGTTATTTGCAAATCAGGTGGAATGTTATGTATGTTCCAATTATTGTGTATATCAAAATCTCATTTCCCCAACATTTCAAGACTATCAAGACCCGTGTTGTTTCCCAGATGAAGTTGTACGAAGACCTGTCATTCATGCAATGGTTTTTGTTGAATACTGCATTCGACCTCATAGTCAGAACTAACATTTATAGCATGTCTTGTATCTATGATAGTGCTTAAAACATGCCACGGTCTGTAGTTGTGCTTGAACAAGTTACAAGCATATGTTTTAACCAATTGTTGTTTTGCAGATGTTTTAACCAATTGTTTATTTTCCTAGATTAACTACACACATAATATGAAAAATTACAAATCCAACAGAGTACAATAAAAGAGTTTGATAGTTTATTAGTGGAAAATATCAAAAATAAAAAATTTAGTAAAACATGGTTTGAATATTACCTCTATTGAGATTAATAATGAAGAATGAAGGGAAAAAAATCCCTTTTAGGTTTAAGGGGAAGTAACAAAAAAGAGGAATCGCGGGGTAAAAGAAGAACAAGGACCTGGTCTTTCACAATTAGCACTTGCAAATATGCTCGGAGAAAATTTGAAATACCTACCCAAGAAGAGATTGTTAGGAATTAATATTTAGTTATTGTGAACATTAAATAATATTATTATGTGTGATGAGTTGTATTTAGAACTCATGTAGATATCTCTTAGAGAGATTCTAGGTGTGAGAGAATAAAGGGATAAGGTGAGAGATTGTGGGGAGATCTATTTGATATGCGTCGACTCCATCATTATAGGAGATCAAAGCATTATTTATTGTAACCTCTCTATTGAATAGAATGTCCTGGATGAAATACAATATCTTTGGTTTTATTATTTTACTGTGCAATGTTTTATTTTTTTATTGATTAAATCATGCACGTTTTCTAGAGAGATTCTCAAAGAGTAACTTGACTATGCCCAATCATGTATTCTTATTGGGTTCAATATAAAGGGACCTGGTGGAAATTGCAAATGGAAAATTTATTCTCAACCGAAAATGGTCAAGGAGAGTGGGTATATTAAATAAAGGATAAATCTTACTACTCTCTAATTTTAAATGACCTTTTTTCATAATTTATACAAACAAATGATTCCAGGCCTAAAAATCGACAAGATTTAAGGCAAAATAAGGAAAGTACTTGTTATATATGTGGCGGCTGATATTCTTGGGATGAATCCCCATTTTTACTCTAAAGAAGACCCAGGCGTCACACCTCTGCGAAGGCAATCACATTAACTAATTAAATATCCATGAATACCTAAGTAAAGAAGAGAAAATGTTTTGGTTTGGAAAGGATCTGTGTTCAAAGTATAATAGCCGTTATTCGCAGAAAAAAATAAAGTGATTCCTCAACACTTAGACCTTATGTTGTCCCCACTTATGTAGCAAAGCAAAGCCATAATCATAGAGATTTGCAAGGTTTAGACCTATAATTTTTTTTGGTTGTTCCAATGATGAATTTGCCCTGTGACGGAGATGTGGTTTGCATGCTTTGCAAGGTGGTGCTACCAGATTTTGATGTTTTACTATGCAATAGTTGTGTGAGCACCTACCATATGCAGTGTCTAAGGACCCCATTGATGGTTGTACCCGTTGGTGATTGGTTCTGTCTTGACTATTCAATCACTAATGAGGAACACCTAAATGATGTTCAATTTTCTTATGTTAGGTAGTAAAAACATATGCACCGTGTCAAAATCATCAGAAAACATGTTTGTTGTGGAGGCGATCGGAGCTAAAGATTTCCTCCACTAGAACGTTAGACATGAGATTACGAGATCGAATCAAAACAGTGCTGAAGAATGCGTTGAATGTGTGTATTTAAAGTTTATTGCATGCAAAAGCTAAAAAAACAAAACTTAAAAATAGCATACCCGCCACAACATACAAAATTGGAAAAATTTAGAATAGCAAATCTGTAGAAATAACAGAAAAATGCTCAAAACTGTCATTTAGGTCGTCAAATTTAACATAGTCCCATGAATTTCCACAAAGTCCTTTCCCATAGGGGGAATGCCTTCAGCGTAAATATTATAAATTTTCATTAGAAGGGCTAATTAACAAAATCACTTGTCATGTAAATTATATACTAAGTTAAATTTTATAATTTTTAAAATTTATTATAAATAAAATATTAAACAATAATTAGAGCAACAAAAATTGTGCTTGGTAGCTTTCTATTTTGTATGTTAAAAAATTCTTCATTCATTTCATACAAATCATAAGCAAAAGCATTAGGAAAAATGACAAATCTTTAAAAATAACCAATTATCTTACTCTTTCTATTTTCAAAATAGCAATATTCTCTTTTATCTTTTGCTAGCTTGTAATCCATGCTTGGAATTTGGTGGTTTATTTTCAATGCCCTTATTTATTTTGTAAACTAGTCATTTAAATATTACTTGTTTCATAAATGTTTGATTACCACATCCACAAACCTTATGCATGAATGAGAATCTGTACAAGAAACAAGTGAAGTAAAGTCCTAGTGAGTTTTGTTGCTCAAAATAATATCAATATAAATGTGTTGGCCAAGACATTGTTTGATAAAAATACTGAATGTATTTTTGAATGTTGGAACAACTTCCTACGTAATGTATAATTTGTTTAAATACATATCTATTTTACACATTAACACTACAATTATGTCATTTTTTATTTCTCAATAATAAATTGTTTTTTTGGAAAAAGGGTAAAGTGAGGGTTTTAGAAGGTCCCACAACCTTGTACAAAAATCCCAGTGGCTAGATTAAGTGATGAGGATTACATATAGAGAAACCCATGAAAATTCCAAAAAAAAAAAACAACCGAACAAAACCAAGAGTAGAAAAACAAAACATCAAAGGAGCTTTTTCAGCTTGATAACAGTATTCTTAGCCTAGATTGAACCTAACTCTTTAGCCATTTGATCAGCCAGAGTTAATAGTTCAGAGTAATATTTGGTGATGGTTGTCCTGGTGTTATCAGTGAAAATTTCCCAAGCTTTGAGAACAGAGAAGGAACGTTGAAGCTTAGCCAGGATGGAAGTCACCAACTCAACTTGGTGGTCTTCAGGATGGTTGTTATTGTCAGCAGTAGTTCCAATATTGTTCTTCGCTGTGTTTCTAGTCGTCGTGTCTTCCCATTTTGGAGCAACTTCCATCTGAATATCATGTGGGCTGATTTTACTATCAGCCACGATGAGATTTTTGGTACCACACTGGAAATTCAGCCCCTCCTCCTTCAACTCCTCATCCAAGCCAATCGGACCAGAGTCAGGGGAGTCAGGATATAGCTTGGCTAAACCAAGCAGAGCGTCCGAGAGGCGGAGCTTCGAGCTAGAGGTTGGGGAAGAAGCAGTGAACGCAACAACATCATTAGAGTCTTCAAGGCAAGTCTGGCCAGGGGAGTGCGAAGGACAAATAGGGGAAACATGGGGAGCTGTCATCACCAATCTGGCACTATGATAATTCTTCACCGGGAACTCCTCGTGCTATGATTATTTACTAATGCACAGACTTTAGTTTGGTGGATGTAATATGGAAGAAAAACAACAACCGAACACAAGAATACCATTGACTATGATAAGACAGAATGACGACAAATCTGAAATATCAAAATAAATTATAATATTAACATGAAACTGTTACAATCTCACCCATGAGATACTTCAACAAGACTATGGGAGAAACTTTACAATTACACCTCTTGATGGCTTCTTCAACACACCTTTAACTGATGGCTTCCTTCACACACTTCCTACAATATTTCTCACTACTTCTTTCTATGCTAAATGAGGGGGGTGGCCTCTCTATTTATAGAACTTCCAGGCTATCCATCCTATCTCTAAGATAGGATAAGAAATCCACTCTGACGAATCATATTCCATACCTTAACTCTTATCTGTACATGTAAGCTTATCTGTTAAGATAAGATAAACCTTATCATTTTACATGGGTTCCACATTTTTAGACTTTTACAAATAAAATACACAAAATATTTATGACCTCACTCCTTGTCCTTATTACCAATATAATATTTCTAATTCCTAATCATGTAGACCCTACTTCTTTAATTACCCAAACTTTGACATTTTAACATTACCAGACCATTTACGACAAATATTTACTTTTTACAACATTCCTATTGTACTTTGACTGTTACCGTACTCCACATTATTGGTGGCACCGTACTGACGGTGTTGTTATCTTCTATCGGACGCTACTACTAATTACACTTAACAACATCCTATTCCTAATACATACATTAATGAAATATAATTTTTGGAGAAAATTTTAGTGTCGACATCTTCCCCCTTCCTAGCTTCTACTCCGTCCTCGGAGTAGACTATTCTGGTGCTTGGAAAATCTTCAACTTGTCGTGGTTGACCCATTTCGTAATGGGAGTGCCATCCAATTCCTCCAGTCGGTACGTACCATTTTCATGCACAGCTGCTATTTTGTAGGGCCCCATCCATTTTGGAAGAAATTTTCTCTGTCTTCTTTTTTTGTATCTGGAATCATATACTAGGACCAAGTCATTCACATGAAATGGAGACCATCGGATCTTTGATCAAAGTATTCCTTCTGCTTCATTTTCTTCTTATGGCTTGTATTCTTTGCTATTTCCCTCATTTCCTCTAGCAAATGAAGATGTACCAACCTTTCTTTTACTGAATCACTTTCATCCATCCTTTCATTTTTCATAACTCTCACAGTGGGAATATCAAACTCAATAGGAAGAACTGGATCAATGCCATAGGCCAACTGAAATGGGGAGTATCCTGTTGCTGACTTTGATGTTGCCCTATATGCCCACAATGCTCAGCACTGCTCATTTGTCTGCTCCCAAAGTAAATTGGATGTTCATTCCCATTTTCATCCTTTTTGCTCAAAGTACTATCTAGTGCTGCATCTGAGGCATCAGTGTACACAATGAATGGCTTTCTCCAATCTGGATTCTTCAAAACAGGTGAAGACACCAGGGCTTCCTTCAGTTGTCCAAAAGCTTCATGCGCCTTGTTTCTTCTATTCATAGGAAATGGTAAATCTTTGATTTTTGAAACTTTATCAGGATTGGTACCAATACCATCTCTGGATACAACATGCCCTAACAAAACACCTTTAGAACATCCAAAGACACACTTTGTAGGGTTTAGTGAGGCTTGTGCTTCATCTAACCTTTGAAATGTTGTCTCCATCTGGTGCAGGTGGTCCAACTTGCTCCCACAGATGTAAAAATCATCCAGAAATACTCTGATGAAGGTCCCAATGTAGGGTTCGAACACCCTATTCATCAAACGCTGGAATGTTGCTGGAGCATTACACAACCCAAAAGGCATAACTCTATAAGCAAACGTTCCCCAAGGAGTGGTGAACGTGGTCTTCAGCTGACCTTTCTCTGCTATGCAAACTTGGTTTTAGCCGCTATATCCATCAGCAAAACTATAGCACTCCTGGCCAGCTACTTCGTCCAAGATCTGATCTGAAAATGGAAGAGGGTAATGATCCTTCTTTGTTGCCTTATTGAGCTTCCTGTAATCAACACAAATGCGTAGCTTCCCATTCTTTTTTATTGAGATCACAATAGGAGAAACCCATTCTGAATTCTCCACAGCAAAATATGAATCCTGCATCAAGCAACTTATCTATTTCTTCTTTTACAGTCTTGGAAAAATTAGGATTCATTCTATATGGCATTTGCTTTATAGGCTTAGCACCATCTACCAGCTCAATACAATGTTCTACCCAACTTACTTGACGGAGTTCCTTGTAATCAAAAGTGAATAGGTGTATGTACCTTCGAAAGAGCTGGAGGTAGGATTCCTTCTCACTCTCCATCACAGCATCACCAATCTTTATTGTTGGAGACGATCATCAACTTCTTCTTCAGATAATTTTATGGGGTCATGAGTTGGTGTGACTGGCAGGATATCTATGACTGAAACATCCACCTCGCTTTCTTCATCTTCAGTGTCCACTTCACTGGTACTAGAGTAATCAGAGGATGTCCAATCATCAGTTTCATCACTTGAATCCACAGGTTCTACTTTATGATGTCGAGGGATCACATTTATCTTCACCCTCTCTCTACCATGTCCAAGTGTCATGAAACCTTCATTCCAGTAGTTTCTTGCATGAACTCTCCTTAGCCATGGTCTTCCCAGCAGCATTGGGTACGCAACAGTACCATTTTTCATCACCTGAAAGTCTACCACACATACAACACCCATAACAGATATTGCCACATTTGAAATTACACCTTCTGGTTTAGTTTTTCCCTTATTTAATGACCTTAACATAAGTGTTGAAGGGCGATCAATTTTTAAACTCAACATATTCATTACAGACTCGGTCATTACATTAACTGCAGCACCTCCATCAACTAAGACATCATGAATTGAAATACCATTACATAGTACCTCAACTTGTGGAGCATAGGGATCTGCCTCTGCCTCCAAAACAGGGACCTCAACCTCCTTCCTTCTTCGAGCATTGAGTCCACCTCGCAACTCCCGCCTCTTCTCAGAAGACATAGCCAAGAGTTGACCATATGTAATATTTGCAGGCCTTTTGGACAGATCTTCCAAGATGGAGTATGGTCCTTGCCCCTGTGAAATCAGAAAATCCTGCACACCCAACTTTCTTCTCCTATGTTTCTTACTAGTTTCTCCTTTCATCTTCTGAGGATCAGTTCCATCTTGATTATCTTTTTCTTTCTTTCTTTTTGTTACAAACACATCTACTTCATTATTTCTGCTTTTATCTACTACATCAAAAGAATTCACAGGTGCTTTTCCTTTATCATTATCTCCCTTACCAGATGTAGAAGCTCTATCTGGACAATTATACTTATAATGACCCTTTTTATAACAACCATAACAAACAACTTCAGAAATATTTCTTTTTGGACCTCTATCTCCTCCCTGAGAACTAAATTCCTTTCCTTGAAGAAGATTAATAGTTAACTGACCCATCTTTTTGAGCAGATCTTCATACTCAGTAGATGTATTAGGAGAAATATTTGTGCTCACCGGGAGTGGTTGTGGATTCAGGACCAAAGGTGCTGGTGTAGGCTCTACTTTAGCAACAATTTCTTTGGGCTCCTCTTCCATGCTTTCTTCTTGCCTTCTTGCAATCTCCTTTGCTTGTTCAGGTGGCTGGGTGGTCATACTTCACTCGTTGTTTGATCTCCGGCTTCATCCCAAGAATGAAGTGCTTATAGAGGAGATTATCCACGCCATTCATCAACCCATCCGCTAGTCCTTCCTTCCGGATCTGGGCATCGAGCTTCCCCCTTAGCTCTAGAACACGAGCATGATAATCCCTTATCTTCTCCTTCTCTCCTTGGGATAGCTTTGTGATCTCGATCATGAGATCTGCATATTTCTGTTGTTCACCAAATTCTTCAAGAAAACTTTCGGTTAATAAATCCCATGAATTTTTCACATTATCACCTAGTGTTTCAAACCACCTAAGTGCTGAACCATCCAAAAAGGTAGGAAAAAATTCAGTCCATTGTTCCCTTCTTATAAGGCCATTACAAATACAAGATCGTTTAAACTCTTGAGTGAAAGAAGAAGCATCTTCATTAGATTGAGCTGAAAAAAACAGGAATCTTTCCCATTTTCAAAAGTAACCACCGTGAAATACCAACCCACAAGTATAATTAACAAGACTTATGTGCACAAATAATTGGAATCACTATACTAGAAAGTGACTTTACACCTTTCTACAGTAAAATAGAAATGACCACGGTAAAACTATGGTAAAACTTGACTTACTACGGTAAAAACTGACTTTACTATGGTAAACACTATTCACGGTAAAAAGTGAAGTTACTGCGGTAAATACTATTCACGGTAAAAAGTGACTTTACTGCGGTAATTACTATTCCCAGCAAAAATGACTTTACCAGGGTAACTACTATTCATGGCAAAAATGACTTTAACATGGTAACTACTATTCACGGTAAAAATGACTTTACCATGGTAACTACTATGCACAGTAAAAACAAGGTTACCCTCCAATTAATTTTTGCCTAAGTGGGAATATCTCTCCAGAAAATCCACCAACGAGGAATGGTCCCGGCAACGGAACCAAAATGTCATCACCAATCCGGCACTATGATAATTCTTCACCGGGAACTCCTCATGCTATGATTATTTACTAATGCACAGACTTTAGTTTGGTGGATGTAATCTGGAAGCAAAACAACAACCGAACACAAGAATACCATTGACTATGATAAGACAGAATGACGACAAATCTGAAATATCAAAATAAATTATAATATTAACATGAAACTGTTACAATCTCACCCATAAGATACTTCAACAAGACTATGGGAGAAAACTTTACAATTACACCTCTTGATGGCTTCTTCAACACACCTTTAACTGATGGCTTCCTTCACACACTTCCTACAATATTTCTCACTACTTCTTTCTATGCTAAATGAGGGGGGTGGCCTCTCTATTTATAGAACTTCCAGGCTTATCCATCCTATCTCTAAGATAGGATAAGAAATCCACTCTGACGAATCATATTCCATACCTTAACTCTTATCTGTACATGTAAGCTTATCTGTTAAGATAAGATAAACCTTATCATTTTACATGGGTTCCACATTTTAGACTTTTACAAATAAAATACACAAAATATTTATGACCTCACTCCTTGTCCTTATTACCAATATAATATTTCTAATTCCTAATCATGTAGACCCTACTTCTTTAATTACCCAAACTTTGACATTTTAACATTACCGGACCATTTACGACAAATATTTACTTTTTACAACATTCCTATTGTACTTTGACTGTTACCGTACTCCACATTATTGGCGGCACCGTACTGACGGCGCTGTTATCTTCTATCGGACGCTACTACTAATTACACTTAACAACATCCTATTCCTAATACATACATTAATGAAATAGAAATTTTGGAGGAAAATTTTAGTGTCGACAGAGCAAAACTTGTGAATGAGGAACCCATGATGGCGACATCAGAGTCAAAGTCAGAAGAGACTTGTAAGCGGCAACGATGGCTAGAAGATGGACGGGAAGTTAGGGATAGAAGGGGGGATGAGGTGGGGGTACAACGGGGTTGGCCATGCTTGGGAGGGAAAAGGGTCAACTCAACAAGAGAAGCAACGAATTTATAGAGGAGGTAAAGAATGCCTTGATGTAGAATGGGGCCTTCTCCCTCCCTAGCAAGATTAATGGAGTGCTCGAGTGACTGGAATAGAAAGGCAGCTAGGTTTATTTTCTTCCCCTAGCGTAAGTGAGAAAGAATGAAGAAGTGGGGACCAAAGACCAGCCTTTATCGCCCATCAATGGTGAAATATCTCATAATAACCTTTGCAACTTTGTCCCAAGGGGGAAGCAGGGATTCCCGAACATAACCAGAAAGATATTTAGTCAGCTTCTCACCTCTGGCGATAAAATCCTAAAGCTTCACTTGCAAAGACCTCTTGAAGTAGATAGCCCCAAAGGTAGGAAGGTTAGTCACTGAGGCGATGGCATTGGTGGAGATCATGAAATGGGTATTTCCAATTTGGACCCTGCTACGAGACCAAGTAGCTAGGGCATCGTAAGAAACCAAAGCCGAGTACCCAGACATTCTTTCCAAGAATGTAGTTATGCCATTGTCCCTAAGAATGTTCCAGACTTCTTGGTCTTCCTACAGACAAGTGTAAGAAGTTGGTTCAATCCTTTTTAGTTGCCATCCCATGGTGAAGATTCCGTGGAAATGAATTGAGGTGAGGAGACACGAGTTGGCTTTAAAAGGCTTGTAATTAGTGTGGGAGTCTTCCAGATCACCCGTCCTCCTGTACTTGTGATAATTATGATTATAAAGGGTGCATCTTAGACCCAGATCTGCTCGAATGGAGTAAATATCTTCCCACATGCTCGGCTCCATAAAACATCACTTCAGAATTATGTGATAATCATGACCGCTGTCATTGGTAAGAGTGCAGTGCCTTTTGTAAAGCTTGCTAGCATAAGGAGCTGAATCCGACTGCCACATGTTAGCTAGAAAATGAGCAATCATTATGGGAAATTTGAAGGAGATTGGCAGGAAAATTTCCTAACCACATTTGTTGAGTATCAAGGAGGACACCAATGTTAGCCATGTAATTTTCCACCTTATTTCCTCCTCGGAAGATGTGTTAGAATTTGATCTACTGGAAGTTCCTTTGAAGAAGACGGATGTCAGCAATAATATTTTTAATAGTCCATTGTCCTGGGTCTTCCGATTTTAGGAGATTCATAATATTGAGAGAGTCACTTTCCACAATGAAGGATTTTTTGCCAATTTTAAGAGTTAGTTCTAGCCCCTTGAGGATCGCTAAGGCTTCAGCGCAGTGGTTGGTTCCCATGCTAAAGTTAGCTGCTATAGCGGCTTGAGGGGAACTAGAAGAATTTCAGAGGATCGTGTCCCCCCAGACTTCCCTGGGTTACCCTTAGAAGCACCATCAGTGTTGAGTTACATCCAGCCCGGGGGAGGGAACCACCGAATAGAAGAGTGAGCCTGGGAAGAGGGTTTAGCAGTGGGAAGGATCACCATCTGCTGACACCACTCCTTACTATTACAGAACTGGATTTTTTGCTGATATTTCTTCCATAAGTAGCCATTTAGATTGTCTTGGAAGAGAATAGCGATATGGTTGGCCACCCTCTCAGGATCCATACATTGTTCTTTGAATATTCTCCTATTTCTATCCTTCCAAATACCCCAGAGGCCGTGGGGGAGGATAAGTTTTGAGGCCAAAGAAAGGGTCGGGTGAGAGAACGGGGAACACCATTGAATGAGGGTATCGTGAATCGAATTGGGGAAAGTCCAAACAACTCCAAAAAGTGACAAAAGCCAATTCCAGATAGCCTGAGCAAAGGAGCAATGAAGAAGGAGATGAGAGGAGGACTCCAAGGCTTTGCAGCAAAGAACACAGTGTGTGGGAAGGGAGAAGCCTCTCCTTTTTAAGTTCTCTCCCGAGGGGAAAGCATTCTTAAAGGAGATCCAGGCAAAGAAGCCAATTTTGGGAATAGACTCTTTGGGCCAAATTTTGTAGAGAGGAGGTCCAGAGCTGGTCTAGAGGTTGGAGTCATAGGAAACTTTAATAGAGAAGGATCCAGAGGGGGAGGGGCAAAATACGATCATTAGTAGGTGAGGAGAAAGGAATATAGAGAGAGGAAAGGGAAATTCTCAACTAATTCAAAAGTTGGCTCTGATGCTCACTGATGTCTGACCAATTTGGTAAATGCCAAGAGGGGATTGAATTAGTCTCTCTCCAGTAACCAAAAACTATTTTTCCATGGCGATAGATGAGGGTTCTTTTGATAGAGTCCCAAACAGGGTTTAGGCACAAAGGTCTTTCCCCTATCCACCAATCCGACCAGAATTCAATTAATATGCCATTTCCCAACCTCTACTTTGTCCCAACACGCAAAAGAGAAAGATATTTAATAACCGAGTTCTAAATAGCCGAGCCACAGGGTGTGGAGGAGAGAAAGAAATCTTCATCTTGCAAAAAATATTTAGATCTCAACAGCTGAGCCTAGTGAGAGTTACGCTGAGCCACTTCCCAGCCAATTTTAGCCAGCAGTGCAACATTCATATCAATAATCTGTCTAATCCAGACTTCATTCCAAGAGACAAGGTGTATCCGCTTTTTGTCTTCCACACCCGACCAGAGAAATTTCTTTTGGATTCTCTCAACAACAGATATCACTGAGGAAGGCATTTTGAGAAGAGACATAAAATAGATAGGTAAATTCTGAAGAGTAGCTTTAACCAATTGAAGTTTTCCAACCTGACTTAGAATGGCTCCTTTCCAAGTGGCCAAATTTTTTTGGTATCTCTCAATGACTGGATTCCACAGATGTTTGGTTTACTTGTCTTTGAAAAGGGCAATTCTACAACCAAATATGTTAGCAATCCTCCTTTGAGTTTAAGGAGGGGTGTTTAAGAAAGATATACTACTTTTGTTGAAGTTAATCAGTTGTTGAGAGGCAAGTTGATATTTTTCTAAAATTTCTTTGAGGGCATGAGCTTCCATCACCGAAGTGGCACTCAAGAATAGGGTATCGTCTACAAATTGTCTATGAGTGGTAGCTAGGGAGCCAAAAGTGATTTTGATACCATAAATGTCAGACTAACTCTTGGCAGCCTAAAGAGCTCTACTGAGGGAGTCTGCCATTAATAAGAAGAGGAAAGGAGACAGAGGGTCCGCTTGTCAAATACCTCTGCTATTTTTGAAGAATCCTATCAGGATGCCATTTATGAGGATTGAGAAGTAAGGGGTTGCAATGCAAGAAAAAATCTAGTTACACCATCTGTTGTCAAAACCGTAATTTTTTAGCTCCCAGATTAGGAAAGTCCAACTGACTCTGTCGAACAATTTTTTACATATCTAATTTGAGGATCATTCCTACAGATTTTGAGTGTTGGGCAGAGTGGATGACTTTATGAACAGTGATGATACCTCCTTGGATAAAGCGTCTACTAATGAAGCCATTCTAATGCGACGTGATGAGGTCATTCATCAGGGGTTTAAGTCTTTTCGCCAACATTTTGGTGATGCTTTTGTAGGAGGTATTACAAAGGCTAATTGGCTTGAAGTTGGCAACAGACTTAGATCCAAGAGCTTTGGGAGCAAGAGCGATGAAGGTAGTATTCCATTCTTTCATAAGGGAGTTGCTTGACTAGAATTCGTTCACTGCCTTAAAAAGATATTTCTTGATGATTTCCCAGAAGATTTTATAAAAATGGCAGTAGGGAAGCCATCAGGGCCAAAAGCTTTGTCACCTTTCATCATGAAGACCACTTTATGAATTTCCTCCATAGAGAAGGGTTTCATTAAATTACCATTCATATCATCAGAGATTAATTTAGGAATGTGTTGAAGCATCTTGGACATAGCTAGCTCGTTGGGAGGGTCCTCAGCCTGAAGGATATTAGAATAAAAAGAGACTAATTCATTAGAGATCTCAATGTTAGAGGTTAATATATTACTTGCCGGAGTTAGCACTTCTCTGATTTTGTCCCTGCTTTTGTGTTTAGAGGTTGTAATGTGGAAGAACTTAGTGTTACGGTCTCCCTGATCCAGCCAAAGCGCCCATGATCTCTACTTCCAATAGGTCTCTTCTTCTTTCAGGATATTATGGAAGTCACTAAGAAGATGCCTTTCTTGTTTATGGAGTTGTTCCATTCTTCCTTCAATCTCCACAAGAGTTGAAATTTTAGCTATTTCCTGAGTCAACTTTTGTTTACACAGTTTGATGTTGCCGAACACTTTGCTCTTCCAAATCTTAAGCCGCTTCTTAATTTCCTTAATTTTACTGGAAAATTGAAACATATCAAAGCCCTTAATTTTGATGTCCCACAACTCTTAATAAGAGGGTCCAAGTGATTTTTTTCAAGTCAGGCAAACTCAAATCTGAAGGGAGGATTTTTTATGTTCATCTTGTTGTTGGCACATATAATTAAGGGGCTATGGTCTGACGCCGCTTGAGCTAAGGAACTGAGAAAGAATTCGGGGTAAAGAGAGATCTAGTCCAAATATCCCATAGCCCTATCCAGTTTGCTTTGAATGTGATTTCTGCCCACTCTGCGGTTGGACCAAGTGAAGGAGGTACCATGCAGGTCCATATCTAAGAGAGTCTCCCCACGTATAAAGTCAACCAGAGCTTCCATGTTGTGGGGGTTAGTAGGGGCTCCTCCTTGCTTTTTGGAGGGGTAGACAGTGTAGTTGAAGTCTCCCATAATGAGCACAGGAAAATTTCAGCAATTTTTTATGAAATTTGAAATGTCCTGCTAGAGTCTTTCACGCTGGGATTCCAAATTAGGGGCATAAACATTGATTGTTATCCAAGTAGAGTCAGACTCTACCTCTTGGAAGAGTATGCACAAAAATTTGGGGTGCTGAAGAAGGCAGTCACCTTTGATGTATTTGGGATACCAAAGAGTGCATAAGCCTCCCAAATTACCTATACAAGTTGGGATGTAAAAGAGGCAGCATGCCATATTTTCAAGAGACTGTCATCCTTTTTGAGTTTGGTTTCATGAAGCATGATAATGTCAGGAGAGTGGTTAAATTTCATATCCTTGAGGACCCTATGTTTTTATAGAGAGTTAAGACCTCTTATGTTCCATGAGATCACCTTCATTTCTTGGATTTGGGTTTACTCCCCACAACCATGGGGATGGTGCTCTGGGTTCCTTGGGCCAGATTCCAGGCTGATTATTTCTTAAAGGTTGACATTTCTTGGGATATGCCCACGAACTTTCTCCATTCCAATATCAATTTTTTTACAACTGCTTCGGGTCAGGTGGAGGTTCAAGCTTTCATCAGAGGTTTGAGTGGAGGAGGAGATCTGGGAATCAGAGAGGGGGAAGAAAAGTGGACTGAGGAGAGTGGAGCCAGCAGGAGGAAATTCTGAGCCTATAATGGAGAGAGGGGGGAGGGAGAGGAGAAGGTTGGAAGGGGGAGGGAGAAGGCGGAGAAGGTGGGGCAATAGCAACCACTGAGGGGGAATAGCCACCGAGGAGGGGGGAGGAGAGGCCAGGGAAACCTCCGTGGGGAAAGAAACCAAAGAGGAAAGAGGCTGGGGGCAAAAGGGATAAGCAAGTTGGAGTCGGAAGTGATCTCTCCTTCTTCAAGGAGGGCAAAGGGGTTGGAAGTATGGATGACTGGGGTCTCTTCAGGAGTAATCTTTGGTATATATTTCCATTTTTTCTTGGGAGAGGTTATAAGGGTTTTGGGCTTAGGCTGAAGCTTAGTGGGGCTTCCGGTTTCTCTGTGACCGATGCTTTTGCAAATGGAACATGCTTGTGGAATATATTCGTGTTCAATGGGTTGAGACCAAGTTCCAAAATCCAATAAGAGATCAATCGATTTTGGGAGTGTGCAACTAACATCAATGTTAACACAGAAACGAGCATGAATGAATCTAGTTTTGGCATTTGTGGCTCGATCTATTGTAATTAGAGGACCCATATATAGAGTAATACCTTCAATGACCACAGGGTTCTAAAGCTCCAGAGGAAGGCCCAGTAAATGAACCTAGATTAGTGCCTGGGTCATTGTTTCTGTGAGAGGGTTGAAGCCAAGTGACCATTTCCTGATGTAGAACCCTCTTCTGCCAAAGAACCATGGACCACCCAGAAGAGCTCGTGAAAGTCTTCCTTCATACTGAAAGAGAAGAGGACAAATCTGTTTAGCATCGCAGCTATTTCCAGAGCACCACAAGGGTTCCATTTCATACGGGCCCATTTTTTGATATCTTCGAGGGGGGGTCTGGGACCCTTCAGCTTACCTACTAGGGATAGATCTCTAGAGGCAGCAAAAACCTCCATGATGTGAGATGGGATGTGAAGAGAGAAGGACCAATCAGAGAGTAAAGGAGTCAGCTTCTCTGAATGGGAGGTGGAAGAGGACACTTCCACTATTTTTTTCCATGCCTCGGGGGGAGGCCGAGGAGACAGGCCTCCAGAGTTTGTAGGGCGGTATTCCCGGTCTAGACTAGAAGGGTCCAGCATCAGATCCAACACCAGGGGACTCAAAAATTCAAAATATCAGAGGGCAGCAAATTTTTCTCCTAGGGTTTTTTTCCAACATCAACCCTGGTCTATCCTCAATGATAAATTGTTATTACTTCTTGTCTCTACAATATTTCAGGTGCGATAATATATTACTCAATATGTTTACTAAGAAGATTTTTTTATTGAAAGCACACTTTTATATTGATAATAACATGAAAATTACAATGTGGTTTCATATCAAATAACTGGGTGGAGTCACACCCCAGACAACATCAAACTAAGCAACATGTGCCATGGGAAACAAGTCCAGATGAAGCAATTACAAAAAGCCACAAGGGCAACCAGTTAAGAAACAAAAGCAAACATGGTGGCCAGAGGAGGGGGAGAAGAAGGCATCATGTGCGGAATGTCTCCCCAACCTGAAGTAGGGGGTCAGGAGAGGTTGACACAAGATTCCAACCATCACCCTGTTGATCAGGAGAGATAGCCCTCCACCCGTCATTGCCTCCAAGCCGCGAAAAAAACACCATCATCCTATTATTAATTCAGTGTATATCATTCTATTATATTTATTTAAAAAAAATTCAATAACCTTGTACTTCTTGAATTATAGGTTATAAAAAATATATGAGAGGCATGTCCTCAATTATACACAAATGTTTCTATTTGTTGTCTTAGGAAGGTACAATCTTGTTTGGGAACAATAATCTTTAAATTGGAGATTCCTCAGTGTCTCCCCCATACCCATGTTTTCTATCGGTTAAGACAACTTTACTAGGAATGAAATGATTTAAAAGATGTCGCACTAGATGATTACCTAAGTTGGTGA
The DNA here is from genome assembly GCA_019776745.2 of Taxus chinensis. NCBI lineage: Eukaryota > Viridiplantae > Streptophyta > Pinopsida > Cupressales > Taxaceae > Taxus > Taxus chinensis. The sequence goes on along the minus strand of CM034152.1, from coordinate 597,347,939 downwards.
GCCTAAGTTTCATGTCTCATGTTAAAATTTTGTTTCTTCTACAACCAACTTATAAATTTGTTACAGGGATTTTTCAAACTTATAACTTGTGTAATTAATTTTTTGAATCTTGATTATTTAGTTTAAATAAATTACAAAATTAAATTATTATATGTTATATATTTAATAATTGTAACTTTTTCATATTTATTTTATTTAAAATAATTAGATATATATGGAAAGGAAATTAGCATTTTTATTTTTTCTATTGAAAGGTAATATGGTGTTTAATGTGTCATTTACAAAGTGTAAAGCTTGGCCTAACCCATTAAAATATGGGGATCCCTTTAAAATTGATCATTGATAGGTAGTTGTCATGAGCAGCGGTTAAACTCTATACAAAATGCATTGTTGTATATGAATGTATGTATATTGGCAATTGTATTTGAGGTGTGAGAATCATACGAAGGGATGTAATGTTGTTGTCGTGCAAATGTGCAACAGGGAAATTGACAATTTCTAAGCATGACAACGATACCCATGTACTAAAATTTTTCATGTTTTATCATTCTGAGGCACCTCGGGTCTACCAGTTAGTCAAGTAACCTCCCAATTGGTGTTAATTCATTCCCATAGGTGATTTAGGAAATGTCAAATCAACCCCCCTAGGTGATTTTAGGAGTTCATTAAAAGTTGACAAGCTTCAGGTAGTTGTGGGAAGGGCTATCACTGGCCTTCCTAGGACTGGAGCAACCCCATGTAGGAGAGAACAAAAGATCCAAAATAAATGTGGAGGTGAATTAAAGGCCTTGGGACATCATGGAAGTGATTTTGGAAGATTCAGGAAGATTTGAGGAGTTTGGAGCAGTTTGATAAAATTAGGGTTCACAGGCCTAGTAGTGCACATGACAAAACAACTGATTGAGATTCAAAAGGTGATTTCCAAGCTCAAGATGGATATAGGAGAAACAAAAGTCCATCTTCAAGAAGGTAATTCCAAGCCCTACAAGATGTCCTGAAATTATTTTTTTCACAACACTTTGGTGCATTGGGTCTGTAAGCTGTTTTTCACATGCATAGGTGGAGTACCAAATCAAAAATCCAATTTTCAGGGACATCAAATGTAAAATAAAGAACTAACCCCCACCATTGGATTCAAATTTCATTTCTAGTCAGGATCATATAAAATTTCATTAAAAATTCCATCAGGAGCTCAAGTTATCGTCGTTTCAAGTTGTCCTCTTGGAGCGAGTTCAGGAGTTAGTCAAATTTTGGGAGGACACGTGTCAGATCCAGGAGCCTGGCATGGATTTTGTGTCCCTCATGCCCATCAAGGTCAGGGACATCAAACCATGGAAAAATATTCCCAACCCATAAAACCATTTGGATCTTCATGTGACCTCCATATCGACAGCTTCCAGCCCCTCAGGTGCTTTAAAAGCTCAAAGCCTTCATTCCCTACCACAGATCTCTGCCACATGTCATTACCTTGGTCACTGTGAATTTGATGTCCCTCACATCCCTCAAAGGTCAGGGACATCAAACATGAAAAATTCACCCATCCCCCATCTCATCTTTATTTCAAAACTTTTAAAAATCCACATGCTTCTCCACTTCTAACATCTAACATTCCTGTGGACAACCATATTTGCAAACTCCTTCTGCAACTTATCACCACCACTCCACCATTTCTGAACCTCAAACCAATTCATAACATAAATAAATCCTTCACTTCATGATAATATGTAGGTCCAAAGGAAGATTTCATTGATCGAAACGAGAAGAAAGAAGAAGAACATAGAAGAAGAAGCCTGAAAAATCCATTTCCATAAACGAAAATTCGAAGAAATCTTTCAAACCAACACACAAAATGACCATCGTCTATTATTGAGATATTCACTCTCAAAAACCATAAAAAACAATACCTTCAAACCTCCCGTTCACAACATAAAATGCTCACAACGAAGAAATTTCTCTTCCGGTTCCACGAAGGAAAAACCTCAATTTCCTGTCAAACCAGAAACCAGATTGAAGAGAAATTTCACCAGTAAGACAAGAAGAAAAAACCATACCAAAAATGTTGTTTCATCGCGAACAATGGAGGATTAAACCAAACCTACAATTTTCAAGGTCCATTAATGGCTGCCATGACAGAAACACTAGTGGAAAAAATCAGTGAGCTACCTTCCAATTCCTAGGGTTCTAGATCGGGTAAAATCACAAAATTTCAAAGGGAATGATATTGGGAAAAAAACACTAGTTTCGTTCCAAATAATCTTTACCCCATAGAAGATATACTTTTTAAAATATAAGGACTCTTTTACATCAGAGGACTGTTATTTTGGTCACATTAAGAACATTTGTGAAAAATTTAGAGCTACCTCTTCACTTTGAAGGGTTCATGGGCGAACATAGAGGAAAATTGGAGGGAATGATCATTGAAAAATCTATTTTGGTAAACTAGTTTTCACTTACATGAAAATATTTTTTAGGGATATCATGAGGGCTGTGTTTTTTGTTAGTATTATAATCCCGAAGGTGATGAAAATAAAAACTTGAGAAAGGGCAATTACTCAAAATTCTGAGGTGTGGAACCCTAGAATAATTCCCACAATTTCCAAAACCCATTTTAGTTGCAATATGACATCTGTTGGTGAACTTACTAAAAATAGCATGCTTTCTACATAGGTTGGTGTTACAGGTAAGACCATTTGAAGAGGTTACAAAGAAGTTGAATGCACTAGGAGTATCGCAGGGGAAAAGTCATCAACAAGGTCATCTGCTCGCAATTAATCACTTACTAAAAATAGTAAGTGGTTCCACAAGCCCCTGCTATAAATAGCCAGGGGCTAAAAGGTACAAGTGAGGTCACAAGTAATGAATAAATAATTCAAGACACCATACACTATGTGTGAGGTTGGGAAAAGATAACTTTGACACTTACTAAAAATAGTAAGTTCAAATCAGTGTACTTACTAAAAATAGTAAAGTTACACTCAAAGAGTATTTTCACAATGGGATGTATAAGGATACATTCATTCAGGGGGAACATCATTGTTTGGGATCATCATAGGTTTTTTCATAGGGAATTCAAGATATCTTAGTTCATTCAAATGAGTAAATGTTTTGAGCAAAATTGAAGGAGTTTTCTCATCAACATGTAAGGAGTTCGAAGATTCAAAGTTTCACTACATTTGGAGCTTTCCATCAACAAGGATTGTTGAACTTCATCAGGAATGAGCATCAATCCTCTTTTCTCTTTTCTCTCTTTTCTCTCTCCTACCCCCAACTTTCTCTCTCTTCTCAATGTTCTAATTTTGCATTGGGGTTGCACTTTTTCATGTCTTAATGTTTCTAATGTAATAAGTCACCTTTATGTTATAAAAAAGGACTTAAAAGTTTCCTAGGAAGTTGAAAAGTTTTAAGTTATGTGAGGACATATGAAAAGGCATTGGGGGGTAGATGATGAGTCACCTCTCATTCTATAAATTGTAAATCCATTCCCATTTCAAAGGGTTGGTGATTGATTTTGTAAACTCAAGAGTGTATTGTACTTTGAGAGAACAAAGGAGATAGCCATTTTCTTCCATTTTCCCCCTCACTAGTTTTCCTCCATTCCCACACTATGTACAACTTTTGTTTAAGCAATCAATACAAGGAGTTTCTAGCCTTTCTTTGACTAAGGGATTTCTTGATACTTTGTGATCATAAATTCTATTTGGTCTTGTTGCTGTTTGCAGAGTTGTTTCTTCTCATAAATGCATGTGTTGAAATTTCTAACTAGTGTGTGCAGGAATCTGATTTTCTACCTGTAACATTAGTTCTCCTATCTCATTTCTCACTCCCCTTTCCCACTCTTACAGACAAAGTCCTCTATAGCAAGAAATTACTAGCTTTTCTGCAGGGTCAGTGGAGTGCCCCTGTTGGATCCCTCGGTCACAAGGCCACCACAAGAAAATCCACTTTTACTCACGCATGCATATACGACAGTTGCACCATGGTTAAGTAGAGGGACTTAGATTCCCAGAGCGTTGGCAAGAAATCCACAAGTTTTCCACCAAAAATTTTCTCGCCAACAGTTTTTTGGCACCCACCATGGGGCATATTTAACAGCATCTGCACCCAAAATATGACCGCAAGGTCCAAAAATTTTTTAAAAATGAAATATTGAAAAAACAAAAAAAGAGTTCATGAAAAACCATTGTTGAAAGATACACTGTCAATTCCTGCACGTGACCTTTCATATTCCACAATGTCTTTTCATATTCCCACTACAAGAATTTCCAAAAGTTGGCTGAAGGAAGATACACCAGGTTGAGTAGGTCAAGAGGTGTTGTTGATTCCAATTTTGAGGCTTTGCAAAATCAGCAAAGAATGAATTAGAGATAATCCATACTTCTTCTCTCAAGCCTCCTCTCCATTTGGCTCTTCAAGAAGTTCACTTGGAAATCCTATCCAAACTCCTGTTGATACCCCCCTTCAAATTATCCCATTTTTCAACCACCATTGAGCATTGAGTCCCCAAAAGAAGAAGAATTTGTAGAAGCAAGAGCTGAAGTAGAAGCAAAAACAAAAATGGAAGATGAAGCAAAAAGACCTCAACCCATTGTCCCATGGGGAAGAAATATAGACCCGCTCTTTCTCTTGAACCACCTCTTCATGACCTACCAACAGGTTCCCACAAGAAATTTCCAAAGTTCAAAGGCTATGACACACAACATCCTAAAGAACACATCACTGATTTCATGACATCATGTGGAATTCTTGGTGTCCAACATGAAGATGTTACCGTAAGACTATTCATGGAATCCCTCCAAGAAAAAGCAGCAGAATGGTTCTACCTCCTGCCTTCCCCATCCATCACTTGTTGGAATGACATCAATACTGTTTGAAGGAAAGATTTAAATTTATTGAAGACTGTCAAGACCTCTTGGTGCAGTTGGCTCAAATGAAGAAAGGAGAAAGTGAAACTATGAGAGACTTTGTGGCTCATTTCAAATAATTGCTTCATAGGATACCGAAAGAAGATTCACCATCTGAAAACAATGTCAAGAAGTTCTTCATTAATGCTCAATCACCGGAGGTAGGATTTTTCCTACAAAGAGTTCAACCAAGGAATATTGCAGAAGCACAAAGGATGGCCATTGAACTTGATGATGATCTCATCCTATCTAGAAAGATCAAGAATCCCTCAAAGGGTAAAGCTCAATGTCTTGGAGATGAAAGAACTGATCCTTTTTACAGAAAATTGGAAATGAAATGGCATCGTTGAGGAGGGAAATATTTGAATGAGTTTCTTCTCAAAGAAGCAATGGAAATAAGATTACAGGAGCACCCTCGAAGGCTTTCCTTGGAGGCCCCACATGTCAATGCAAGTTGTAGGAGTAAGGAAAATGAAGAGGAGCTTGAACAAGAAAGTGAAGGTGGTGATTTCCTAGAAAGTGATGAGTTTGAGAATGATACACAAATCAGATTCTGTGAATATTCTGGAGGTGATGAATATGACGAAGAAGATGCACCTAGCTTCTCATGTGCAGTATTCACTCATTCTCAGTCTGAGAAAGGGGGATCTTCCTCCACTGTTGCAAAGAAAAAGAAGACTGAATATCCTCCTGTGGCGACTCCACAAAACAAAATAATTAGTTGAAGGATCTCTGCTCCCACCCTCTATGGAGTCTGTATTGTTGAATCTTGATCTTGTAGAAAATAAGAAGTCTCCCAAAATTCCAAGTAAGTCTTTTGATGCCTCTTCTAATTCTAAATCTAAATCTTCTCCTATAAAATCTAGTACTTTGAAATCTCCTAGTGTACCTTTCAATATCCCCTCCATTCCCCAAAAATCAACCCTACTTCCAAACCTACCCTAACTCCAAAATCAGTCCCTTCATCACCCTTATCCACATCTGCTCCCTTTGACTTCATAGAATATGTGAACAAAGCCAAGGTGCAGATTACTGAAACTAAATATTTGCGGACTCACCCTGAAAAATTCGAGAGATTTGTTCAATACATCAGGAATGGTAGTTTAACACCCAATGTTGTAGCTCCTAGTTCTAAAGGAATACTACCAAACCCACCTACACCTCCCTCACAGAACATGCTTTCCTTGAGTGCATCCAAGACTGATAAGGTTGAACCTTTCTATGTCTCCCTTCTTGTTGGAGAATATGTATTGAACAACTGCATAATAGATTTTGGTGCCTCAGATAATGTAATGCCTTTAAAGGTCACCAAGGCTCTCAAACTCACCATGACTCCACCTAGTGGCTCTTGTTACTCTTTGGAGTCAAAAGAGGTCCCACTTGTAGGGAAGGTCAAAGATGCACAGGTGGCTCTCACCAGATTTCCAGACAAGAAAGTTTCAATGATGATTTTGGTAGCAGACATTCCAGATTCATTTGGAATGTTCTAAGTAGGGGTTTCTGTCAACAATTGGGGGGTAAAATTTAGATGAATTGGTCTTCTGCAACCATACCAGTGAAGGGAGACATGGAGAAATTACTTCTAGAGAAGAAGATGAGGTACATGGTGTGAAAATCTGGAAGTCCAGGAACCAACATCTTGTATCAAAATAGAGGTAGATGAATCACTTTGTGACAACCAAGGAGGAAGATGATATTCCCATCTTGATAGGGCCAGACATGCCTTCTCGGAGAGGCATGGACCTTGAAGAAGCATTGAGGAGATTTGAGTTACAAGAGGGAAGCCATGAATTGCTAGATGATGTCAAACCATGAAGAAGAGGAAATGGTTCTTGATAATTTTCAAATAGAAAAACCAGCTTATGTGCTTATCTCGTGATGAAGAGATATTCTCATTCCCATTTGAAGATGAGGACTCCCTTGATCATGTAACCCAGGAAGAGACCAAGCCAGTTTGCAATGAGCCCCTAAATAGTGGGAAAGAACTGTCTGTACAAGAACTTGCTAAGAGCCGTAGAAGAAATAGAAGACCCTGAGCTCAGTCTTGAACTCCTGATGCAAGCCATGAATCTGTAAGACAAGTGTGAAGCTGACTTGGAAGCCTCAACTAGTGTGAAGATGGGCTATGTTGTCTAGATGAGAAATATGATGTCCCTCTCGAGCCAATGGTTGATGGATACAATGATGAAATCGAGGTATTTTCTTTCCCATTTGAAGAGGAAGAATCTTTCCATGATGAACAAATTGAAGCAAGGAGTTTTGAGGCCTTTGAAGCTGAAGCTCCTCTAGACAAAGGAGTGATAAAATGCAGGGATTCCCAAGATGATGAAGTAATCCCTCTGGATAGTTTCCTTGAGCTGTAAAATAAAGATCCTTCAAAGGCATACAAAGATGAGCTGCAAGAAGTAACAAAGGAGATCTCTGTGTAAGAACTATTGGATGCAGTGAAGTTGTGGAAGACCTCGAGCTGATTCTTGATCTCTTAACTCGTGCCATGGCCATACAAGACAAGTATGAGGTTACTTCTTATCCTCTCATCTAGTACTCAAATGCACCTCACAATGGAGTAGAGATAAAGGATGAATCTAAGGTTTCTCATGGAGAAGATATCAATGAGCATAGACCTGGGAAAGAAAGTAACTCAAAATATTCAAGAAATTTGAATGAAAATCAGCTTCGGGGCAGCAATGAGATGCTCAATGAAGAATCAACTATGTTGATAAATGCGGAAGGCAACTGACACTATGAAACCAATTTCAAAGAACATGAAGGTAGTGGAATTTCCAAGTGAAGATCTGAGCATCAAGAAGCTCACATGGACTCACTCCTACAAAAAACATAGATGGTCATGAAAGCACCCAAATTTCATAAACAGTTAAGGAGAGGAGGCTACTTTCTGGAACCAGTCAATGGCTTCACAGAACAACATCACTCAGTGTTGCCCACTCACGGGTAAATTTTAAGGAATGAAAAGTACTTCAGTGAAAGTGGGTTGTCCCCCGCCTTGTACCATAGGTGATTACTAGGTGTGTTTCCCTTTTTGTTGCATGTGTTTCCCTTCCTATTTTTTGTCTTGTGTTTCCTTTCTGTCATTTTGTGTGTGTGTTTCCTTCTTCCTCTCTCTTTCTCTCTTGTCGTAAGTTGTACATGAATCCAGCAGGGCCCAATGGATAAGGCACTAGTCATATTGTCTAAAGTTGAGATTTTGGATTCTTCATGTCATGTATTCATTGCACTCTTTCCATGTCATGTCCCCAAGCTAGAGCAAGTTGTTGTCATGTAAATGTGCAATAGGGAAATTGACAATTTCTAAGCATGACAATGATACCCCTTGTACCAAATTTTTCATGTTTTATCATTCCAAGGCACCCCAGGTCTACCCAATCAATCCAGTAACATCTCAATTGGTGTTAATTCATTCCCCTAGGTGATTTAGGAAATTCAAATCAACCCCCTAGGTAATTTTAGGAGTTCTTAAAAAAATGCTATCTTTGGGTAGTGTTGGGAAGGGCTATCACTGGCCTTCCAAGAATTGGAGAAACCCCCTAGAGAGGAATGTAGGATCTAAAACCAGACATGGAGGTGAATTTAAGGCACATAGAAACATCATGGAAGTTATTTTGGAATATTCAGGGAAGATTTGAGGAGTTTGGAGCAGTTTGATCAAAATCAGGGTTCACAGGCCTAGGTAGTGCACAGGCCAAAATAATTGTTGAACTTCTGAAGGTGATTCCAGGAGCTCCAAATGGAGTTAGGAGAAAAAAAACATCTTCAGAAAGGGTAATTCCAATCCCTACAAGATGGTGAAATTATTTTTTTCACAACACTTTGGTGCAATGGGTCTGTAAGTAGTTTTTCTCATGCATAGGTGGAGTACCAAATAAAAAATTCCATTTTTAAGGGATACAATGGATGGAATAAATACCTAATACCCCCACCATTGGATTCATAAGTCATTTCTAGTCAGGATCATATAAAATTTCATCAAAAATTCCATCGGGAGCTCAAGATATTAGCGTCGTAAGTTGTCCTCAAGGTTCGGGAGTTCATCAAATTTTGAGCTCCAGGAGCCTGATGGGATTTTTTATCCCTCATGTCCCTCAAGGTCAGGGATTTCAGGTTTGAAAAATTTTCATGAAGCCACGTCTCATACCCACAGGATGACCTCCAGGATCACCAGTCCCTCAGCCCCCAGGTGCTTACGGGAGCTCAAAGCCTTGGACCGTTGGAGTCTACACCTCATGTCATCACCTAGGAGCGCTCATGGACCTTTGATCGTCCCTTCATGTCCCCAGGAGGTGAGGGAAATAAAAGCCTATAAAAATTCCCTCAGACATGAAGGATACTGCCTATGTCACTCATGTGACCTCTTGCAATGAGCAAATTTGTAGGCCTTAGGTGCTTGTCAGGCCTTCATTCCCTGTCATTGGATCTCTACCACATGTCTTCACCTTGCTCGCCATGGAATTTGATGTCACTCACAAACATTTGAGGTGAGGGAAATCAGAGACATGAAAATTCACCCATCATCCATTCTTATATTTAATTTTCAAAATTTTAAAAATCCCTCTTACTTCTAACTTCTGACATCTAACTTCTTTGTGCACAACTTGCTCTATAAATTTATCTACAACTTCTCACCACCACTCCACCATCACAAAAGCTCAAACCAGATTCATGATTAGACAAATAAATCCTTCATTCCATAAAAATATTCAGGTCACAAAAAAAATATGGATCAAATGAAGAATGAAGAAGCTAGAAATTTGAAAATATTCATTTCCATGAAACTAAAAATTGAAGAGATCTTACAAACCTATGCACGGATTAAAAAACCATCTGTTATTGATTTTTTCTCTCTTGAATAGGCCATTAAAAAATCATATTCAAATCTCCCATTTGTATAAATGAATTCTTATAGCAAATAAATTTCACTTCCGGCTCCATGAAGAACAAAGCTGAATTTCCCGTCAAATCGGAAACTGGATCGAAGAGAAATTTCACTAATGAGACAAGAAGCAAAAACTCTATCGCAATGGAGTTGATTTCATCGCAAATGAAGACAAGAAACTAGACCTAAAAATTTCAATCTCCATGTCAATTTCCTCCATGACATAGTAGTGGAAAACATTAGTGAGCTACCTCTCTACTTCTCAAGGTTCTAGTGGGTGAAATCGCGCAAAAATTGGAGGAAATGATCGTTGACAAATCTAGTTTCGCGTGAACTAGTTTTTACACTATGAAGTCCCTATTTTTAATGGATATGAGGAATGAATTTTCATTAGAGTTATTCTTTTTCAAATGAAGAACATCTATGAAAAAGGCAGTGAGCTACCTCTTCACTTCTCAGGGTTATAGTGGGTGAAATCATGCAAAGATTGGAGGGAATGATCGTTGAAAAATCTAGTTTCACGTAAACTAGTTTTCATGCTATGAAGTACCTATTTTTTAGGGATATGGAGGGCTGTGTTTTTTAGTATTCTTCTCTTGCCAATAAAAATATCATTTTTTCACTTGTTCAGATGAAGTAATTACTCAAAATTCAGAGCATGGAACCCTAGAATAAAACCTAGAATTTCTAAACCTATTTTGTTGCTATTTGGCATCCACAGTGGACTTAATAAAAATAGATATGCCTTCCTACATAGGGGTCTATTACTTCAGGTAAGCCACCATTTGAAGAGGTTATGAAGAAGGCAATGAACATAGAGGGAGTATCATAGGAAAAATGTCATCAAAAAGGTCATCTCGACTCACAATTCACACTTACTAACAATAGTAAGTGGTGAATTTCACTCTTGAAATTCACACTTACTAAAAGAGTGAATTTCTAGCCCCCAGGTGCTTGTCAGGCCTTCATTCCCTATTGTCAAATCTTTGCCAAGTGTCATCACCTTGCTCGCCATGGAATTTTATGTCCCTAACTTCCCTTTGAGGTGAGGGACATCAGGGATATGAAAATGCACCTCATCCCTTCTTAGATTTAATTTTCAAATTTTAAAAATCCCTTCTACTTTTAACTTCTAACATCTAACTCCTCCATGCACAACTTGCTCTAAAAATTTTCACCACCACTCCACCATTTCCAAATCTCAAACCATATTTACCATAAAAAAAAAATCCTTCACTCCATGACAATATAAAGTTCCCAAAATAAATATTGATCAAACGAAGAATGAAGAAGCCATAAGTTTGAAATTGTCATTGCCATGAAACTAAAAGACGAAGATATCTTACAAACTGATCCACAAATTGAAAAACCATATGTTTCTTATTTTTTATCTCTTGAATTCCATGGTAAAAAATCATATTCAAACCTCCCATTTTTAGCAACGAATGCTCACAGCAAATAAATTTCATTTCCATCTCCACGAAGAACAAAGCTCAATTTTCTGTCAAACCGAAAATAACAATGAGAGCTTGATTTCACAGTCGCAAATGGAGACAAAAAAAAAATACATGTAAATTTCAAGCTCCATTAATGGCCACCATGACACAGTAGTGGAAAAAATCATAGAGATTCCTCTCCACTTCTTAGGGTTCTAGTGGGAGAAATGGACGCAAAAATTGGAGGGAATGATCATTAAAAAATCTAGTTTCGCGTGAACTAGTTTTTGCACCATGAAGTCCCTATTTTTAATGGATATGGAGAGTAGGTTTCCATCATAGTTATAATTTGTCACATGAATAACATTGGTGAAAAATGCATGGATATACCTCTTCACTTCTCAAGGTTCCAGTGGGTGAAATCACGTGAAAATTGGAGGGAATGATCGTTGAAAAATCTAGTTTCACATAAACTAGTTTTCATGTTATGAAGTACCTATTTTTTAGGGATATGGATGGATGTGTTGTTTTTAGTATTCTTCTCCCACTGATGAAAATATCATTTTCCCACTTGTTCAGATGAAGGAATTACTCAAAATTGAGAGCATGGAACCCTAGAATAAAATCCACAATTTCTAAACATGTTTTGTTGTTATCTAACATCCATGGTGCACTTACTACAAGTATTATGCCTGCCTAAATAGGGGTATATTACTTTAGGTAAGCCACCATTTTAAGATTTTACAAAGAAGGAGATGAACATAGAGGGAGTATCGCAAGAAAAGTCATCAAAAAGGTCATCTCAGATCATAATTCACACTTACGAAAAATAGTAAGTGGTTCCACAAGCCCCTACTATAAATATCAAGTTGGTATAAAAGGTGAGAGGAGCACACTAAGAAGAAATAATTCAAGATACTATAGCTATTTGAGGTTGGGAAAAGCTAACTATGAAACTTACTAAAAATATTAAGTTACACTCAAAATAGTAGTTACACTCAAAGAACAATTTTAGCACAATGGGACGTATAAGGATAATCATTCAGGGGGACATTATTGTTCGGGATCATCATAGGAATTTTTCATAGGGAATTCAAGATCCATCTTAGTTCATTCATCTTGGAAATCATTCATGAGATAATTTGAAGGAGTTTCTCAGTGTGTAAGGAGTTCAAAGATTCATAGTTTCTCAGTGTGCAAGGAGTTTGAAGATTTAGAGTTTCACTACATTTGGAGCTTTCCATCAACAAGGATCAACATGGACTTCATCAGGAATGACATATCCTCCTATTCTTCTCTCTCTATTTCTCTCTCCTCTTACTCCAACTTTCTCTCTCTTCTCAATGTTCTAATTTTGCATTAGGGTTGCAATTTTTCATATGTATTAATTTTCCCAATGTAATAAGTCACCTTTATGTTATAAAAAGGGACTTAAAATCTTTATAGGAAGTTAAAAAGTTTTAAATTGTGTGAGGACATATGAAAAGGCATTGGGGGGTAGATGATGAGTCACCTCTCATTCTATAAATTGTAAATCCATTCCCATTTCAAAGGGTTGGTGATTGATTTTGTAAAATCAAGAGTGTATTGTACTTTGAGAGAATAAAGGAGATAGCCAAATTATTCCATTTCCCCCATTCTCAAATTTCCTCCATTTCCACACTATGTACAACTTTTGTTTGAGCAAATCAATACAAGAAGAAGGAGTTTCCTATCTTTATTTGACTAAGGGATTTCTTGATACTTTTTGCTCAATCAAATTCCATTTGGTCTTGTTACTATTTACAAAGTTTTTTCTTCTCATAAATGCATATGTTGAAATTTCTAACTAGTGTGTGCAGGAATCTTATTTTCTACCTACAACGTTAGTTCTCCCATCTCATTTCTCACCCCCCCTTTCCCACTCTTTAGAAAAAGTCTTCCCCATCAAGAGATTCTTAGCTTTGCCGCAGGGTCAATGGAGTGCCCCTGTTGGATCCCCAGTCATATGACTACCCGGAGAAAACTCACTTTCACTCGCGGATGCATATATGGTAGCTGCACTAGTTAAGTAGAGGGACTTAGATTCCCAGAGCATTGACAAGAAATCCACATGTTTTTCCACTCGACAAATTTTCTCACCAATTGTAGTGAAGGAAAGTTACATGTTTTGGAGATGTGGAGGAAGGACTTCTCATAACGATCCAACATACTTCTTTGAGTGAGGAACAATAAACAAGCATCATTTGAAGGGTTCATTATCAATTTGTTTAAGAAATGAAGAACATTACCCCACACTTAGATAATTCCCTATTGGTATGTCCCATTGGTATCACTCAATAATTAAGAGTAGATTTTGAAATATACAAATTGAAGGCCATGGATAATGTTAACTTGTCCTTAAAAAATATTCATGACATGTGGCATGGGACATCAAATCTCATTCCTGGGCCATGAGGTGATAGAAAATACGACGTTCAAAATAAAGATTCTAGAATGATAGAATCGTTTGGTGCCCAAGGTCTCAACATCCAAATGTGGAAAACACTTTTAAGAATCCACGATTAGGTATAAAAATTTGTATGGTTATGGGATGAGATGTGGAGATAGGATCAACTATAGTTGAACTTGACATCTTAATGGAAAGACAAATAAAAAGTGATAAATAGATGAATAGAGAGTGATAGACGTGATATGATAAGAACATTAATGTTTCTGCATTGTTTTTGCCACTAGATGGATGCTTGCACTACATCTATACACTTAGAACAATGCAATAAAACTATTGACAACATGTAAAGTTTTGCAAGACATGTATTGAGATGGTGGATTTATTTACATTTTGTTAAACAATTCACTTCCCTTAATAAATTTCAATTATTTATAATGAAATGAAAATATCTGCTGGAACTATTGTGCAATAGATTTAAATCACCAAAGCTCCCATTTTGACAAATTTAGGGAGGATGTTCACAAAACTTGTGGGTTCAACATTAAACATGTAAACATTTTTTTCTAATATATCTCCATGGCCTTTTGAGAAAACCCATTACATGTGTATCCTGTAACATAGGTGTTACATGAGATAACATATTTCTTTAAAATTATTAAATGACTTGCTAAGAACACCTACCCTACAATCCATCAGATAACTTTCCTTTAAACCAATTTGGAAAATAATACATGTGCCTTGTTTATGTTTCCACCTTCTACATACACATCTATCAAGGAACTTGTTGTTAGAGCATTTGAAAAATATTTCATTTCATTATGCTTTAACAGATCTTACACCCAAACAACATGGTCCAAATGTGTAAGACAATCATTGTTTCTCATTGATTTTTTCTTAATTTTTCTTTTATCTCACTCTGTATATCTTTTGGAGATGTAATTGACACTCTCTTTATATACTAGATTCTGCAATATCTTATTCAACCTCATTGGCTATTCTTTGAACCTTTGGTAAACACTAATATCTAAATTGCATAAAACTAAAATATAAAGTAAACTATAAGAACATGGAATTTAGGTCAAATGAAACATTTTCTTTCTAATGATTTTTTAGAAAAAAAAAATCCCCTCAAATAATAGTAATGATTTTGGCCATTTTTTTACCCACAAGCGGTAAACATTGGAATCTGGACTACTTAAGCTACCTTGGATTTTTCTCTTATTTACAGAGCCAAATTGTTGGTGGTTTGATAAGAAAATATTTCAAAGGAATGAATGTAGCATCACTTGTATGATCAACCTCATAATCTGAACATAATTGCTCTTTGACAATGGTGAAATTTGGGAATTCCTCACCCTTGAGTTCAGACAAAACTCCCATTTGTTTCATTCCTCTAGTCCCACTAATGAAAAATTCGCTACACCTTCCATGAACAAGTCAGGTAGTTATGGCCCTGCATCTCTTGAGAAATATAAGCTCATGTTAATTCCTACAAACATCCTCTGGTCCTAGTAACAAAAATTCACTGCACCTTCCGTGAGCACAAGGAGTATTTATGGCCCTGCATATCTCCAAAAATATTAATACATATTCAACTTCCTACAAACATTCCCTGGTCTTAGTAACTAAAATTCACCTGCAACTTTCATGAACAAATCATGTAGTTATGGCCCTGCATCTCTCCAAAAATATACTCTTATGAAACTTCCAACAAACATCCTCTTGTCTGAGTAATAAAATTCACCACTCCTTCCATGAACAAGTCAGATAGTTATGTCCTCGCAACTCTTCAAAAATATAGACACAAATACAAATTTCTTCAAACATCCTAAGTAACTAAATTTATTGCACCTTCTATAAACAAGTCAGATAATTATGGCCTTGCAACTCTCTAAAAAATCTAAACATGCCCAACTTCCTATAAACATCCCCTAGTCATAGTAACTGAAATTTGCCGCAACTTCCATAAACAAGTCAGACAGCCAAGGCCTTGCATCTCCAAAAATATAAACAATTTATCAATATTCTTTCTCGATGTTTAACTAAAATGGTGAGAGCAGTGCATCATCCTTTGGAGAAAATTCAAGAGAGCAAAGCCCACCAGTTGTGCCTAGAACTATGGGAAAATGAAGAGTAAATTTTAAATCGTTAAATCAAGAATTAGGAAACAAGGCATGAAAATATACAAAGCAAAATATATCATCTATTGGGATTTTATGTCATATTCAAAGGTGTGGTTCTGATCAGGGGTTAAATTTGATGACCATTTACATGTTATTTGTGATTTTATCTGTAAAATACTTGCAAATATTTGTAATAACCGTCACATGTTACTTGCATATTTAAAATTCAATTGTCATTTTTTATATATAAATTATAAAAATACATATAAAAATATGTTTGAAATAATTAAATAAATATAGAATAATTCTTATAAATAACAATGTTTTGTATTTTTGAAGAGTAGTATTAAAAAATTATCATCACCTGAGAAATCTATGACAGGCATAGGGGGCCATCTTATTTAACCCTTGGTTCTGACTGCAACTTTTTAAGCAGTTGTACAACCAAACATTTTTTGGATTTGTAGTTGTATGTATATGATATTATTTAGATGCTTATTTATATGAGATAATTTACATGTTTATTATAGGTGATCAAGTCTCCCTCGATGATAGATTTTTAGGCGTAGAGGATGGGAAGTGGCTAATTTGCATAGTTCCTTCATATGTACTTAATTTAGTACATATGGACATTACTAATTAGTTACATCTCTAACTTAACTTGAAATCTATAAGGTTTGTAATGATCATGAGCAAGTTAATATGCATTTTATACTTTTATTGTTCTATTTTGTTATATAAATAGAAGCAAATTCCAAGACGCACATAAGAGGTAGATCTAATTCAGGTAATAAGTTATTTATTTTGCATCCAATAAAATCACAAAAAATGATATCGATCCACATATTTGTCTCTATAAGCCCTTGCTCTTGCCATTCTAGCTCGAAAAATAAGTTGAGTCACATTGCATGTTTTGATGCCATACAAAACCATGAACTTTTCTGATACTTTTCACTCTTCAAGAAGAGAAAATATGTTTACATAACAATATCTGAAAGCATCAATCTTTAGTATTACAAATTCCACCCTAAACTCTCCCTTAAACCATCTTACAACTCCATGCATTAGTGTTATTATCTTTACACTTCAACAGATCCACCAATGCATTGAGCAATAAAAATTATAATGTTATATGATCAAATTATTATCTCAAAATACCCAAATCAAAAACCAAAATGGCATGGGAATTGATATTTCCCCAGTTAAGAGAAACCTTCACCTTACAACATCCAACAGATGTCATATTGTATTACTCTGATTATTTTCATGAAAGGCTTCATACTTTTTAATAAAAACTAAAACAAGTTGTGTCAAGGCCTCTAGAGTGCATGTCAATCCAATCTGCAAAGTTTTCAAAGTTTATATTTCGAGTTAGGTGAATAACTTTTTGATGCGTTTCCTTTTCCTCCTTGTCACGCTTTCTAAATGAGTCTATTGATAATTTTTCTCTGACATGATAGTATCAGTAGGTTTTCTAAATGAGTACTGATATTTTTTTCTTTGACACAATAGATCTTGTTTTGTCAAAGTAAAGATTCATGTTATGCCTTATACTCTCCACCAAGCCTAGAATTTGATAGTCACCCCTACTTGTCAAAAGAAATATCTATGATGGTTTGATCATTTTTCTACCTTTCAATTTACGTTCCAAGGAATATAACTTGTCAAAATATATAGTTTTAAAGCTTAAAAATGATAAAAAATTATATTTTTCAATAATTAAATACTTTCTAACAAAAAAATCTTCCAATATCTCATTTAAATATGCAAACAAATTATGGATAAAATAATGAAGAGAGAAAATTTGAAATGATATTAAGAAAACCTTTAATTTTGATAGAAATATGTAACTCAATTCAAATAATGCTCCAGATCTATCTACAATTGTAGATTTATATTATTTTAATACACACACCACACACACACACACACACACACACACACATAATGAGATTTATAGAAGAAAATATAATTAAATAATGAAAATATTAGATTAGAAACGACAATATGGGAATGATTTTAAAAAAAAAACTAGAAAAAATAGTGTAAATTACTTAAATAACGAAAAAAATGAAAAATAGTTTGATTCTTGAAAGCTTATATAAATTTTTTTCTAAAATTTACTTTTACAACATATATAAATCCTAAGTTACCTTTTTAATTTAAAAAATTGTACTAAAAAAACTTCTATTTAAAAAAAAATCATACTAAAATGTCTTTTAGAGAACTTGTTATCGCCAAATCATTGCACCCCCCAAATGGCCAAAATGTGAACATGACGTTCGGTGTGATTGGGTAACATGGGATCACCTCTCAAGCCGTGGGACTTGGGCTCAAGGTGAACCTCCGGAGAAGGCCGACTTCCTCTTCCTAAACTAAGTGTTGTACTACTCCTAGTGCGATAAAATGATTATATAGACCTATGCTAACATTTTCGTGGGTTTAGGGAAAGAGATTTGCAAGAAATAAAACTATACTAGGGATGGTGATGCACCAAATAAAGGGTGTTACTAGAATTTGAGAAGGGTTGATTTAAAGAGGGTGATGTACACCACAAGCCAATTTCACCTATTACAACTTAGAGAGGGTAAACTAAATACCACATACTAAGAAACATGGATTCCCTTTGTTAAACTCAACTAGACAAACAATCTTTCGGTCTTCCAATGAAGAAGGATGAAACTCAGAAGGGTGAACAAGCACCACAACTCAACTGCAGGAAAAAATCCACCACTTGATAAGCACAGAACTCCCAAATTTTTAGTTATAAAATTTGTCAGGGACAAATTGGTGGTTATCTTGCCAATTCTCTAGGAGTCTAAGTCCCTCTTCTTAACTGGTGTAGCTATCGTACATGCATGCACGCGTAAATTGTGAGTTTTATCTTGGTAGCTTTTTGGTTGGGGATCCAACATGGGTACTCCATTGACCCTACAACAAATGCTTGCACGTATCTGCAAGGGAGGAATTTTCTATGAAGGCGGGAAAAGGGGAGTGAGAATATTTAGAAAGGAGAAACTAATGTTGCAAGTAGAAAATCGGAGACTTGCACACACTAGCCAAAAGTTTCATTACATGCACTTGTATTTCATAAGAAAACAAATCTGCAAAACAACAACAATATTAAGTAGAACTAAATGAACACAAAGTACCAATAAACTCCTCAATCAAAGAGGCTAAAATTCCTTCATCCTTTATTGAATCTCAAGAAGAATTTGTACATAGTGTGGGAAGTAGAATACATTTTTTAGTAGGAGAAATGGAAGAAATTTTTTATCTCTTGCTCTCTTTACAAGGATATATCTCTCATGAATTCACAAAAAACAACTCCAACATCTAAGAAGAAAAATTCAAAAGAAGCTCAAATGAGGATCTTGTTACAATTTATAGAAGTGGAGGTAACTCTTCATCTTCCCGATGAATTTTTGAATACCTTAATATGACTTAAGACTGTTCATATTCCATTTTAAATATTTAAGTCCCTTTTATAATAGCAAGGTGACTTAAAGTTACATTATATCTCTAAAGTCACTTAAGTCATATTAAAAAGTGCAACCCTCAAATCAAAAATATAACATTGAAGAGAGAGAGAGAGTGTGTGTGTTGTATGAGAAGAGAAGAGAGAGAGAAAGAAGAGGAAGAAGAAGAAGAAGAAGAAGAATTATGCTGAAGGATGAGCTACTACGATGGACTTGGTTATGCTCTCTGACTACTCTCCACTTCATGATCCTAAGAAGGCTTCTGTCTTTCCAAGCTACTGGTTGAAATGAGCCACTACTGGTTCTACTTTGTCGGCATGAGGGATGCAAATGCAACTCAAGGTTTCAGTCCATCCAGTGGTCACACTGTTGATGTCCTCACAATTCCCGAACCACGATGAATGATTTTTTGTGATAAGTGCAATGGAGGCTCGGATCTCTGAGAAGAAGTCGAGAGTATCGTTAGCGAAGGAAATGGGTTGCCCACCCCTTTCTTGACATATTCCTCAAAAGGGCCGATCACTTCATCAACATTTGTGTGTTCATTCATTGCAGGTACTCCAAGTTTCTAAACTTTCTGATTTATACTATCCTGCATCTTGTATGTTTGTTCTTCTTTCTCCTCTAGCTCTATGAAAGCCTGATTGATTGTTTCAAATCTGATTGCCAAGGCCCTCGCCCATACATGTGTTAAGTCTTCTGCAGGAGTTTCAAAAACCATTTTATTGATAAACTCCTGATGATGGGTGTTTCTTGATGGGTGTCGTTACTCCCTTCATTTGATTAACTCTTTGTTGATGTCATATTCAAACCAGGGGTGGTGTCCAAAGATATATGCAACAAGAAATCTTAGTGATCTAGTAATTGACTGTAAGTATTTGTTTTTTTTTTTTTTTTAAATTTTTTTTTGGGGGATGTTCTTAATGTCTTGAGTATTTCTTGGCCAAAACCTTATTGAAATTAAACTATGAAAACTTGTTTGAAGTAAACACTCTCTACAAAAATAAATTGCTAGGAAGTAAACACACATTTAGCAGAATGGAATAGATTGTTGTAAGTAAACACACGTTACAAAAATAAACACACTTTCTTTAGTAAATAAACACACAATTTGAGAGTGCTAAAAGTTGATTGCAAAGAAATAAGAATTTAATTTACAACACCTGTAGGAACAAGTATACAATAGATTTCAACTTGAGTAATTAAAAGCATTTACAGAATTAAAAGATCTATATTATTTTCTCTGAAAATATAAATACCAATAAAAAGAAGATCCTGGTTCTTAGTAAGAGTGGGCCCTTGCTCCACCTTGAAACAAGATTTGGCAACTTAATATACTCTCAAAACATAAAATGGCTATTTTATTGATAAAATGTTCTGCATAACAAAAAACATACAGTCTCTTTCTATCTCTTTAGGCCTTTATCTATGTATACATATATATCTCTATATTACTATCTATATTAAATCTATCTGCAATTCTGCATATATATACTTCATTCTATAGGTGCATTTTCAGCCATAGTTGTCCTACCTATTCAGATAGAACCGAATTGTGCCCAAAATAGATGTTAAATTGGATCATGGCTGGACGTACTGTTGTATGATAGTTATCCCTGGATCTGTATGAGTATGAAGAATACAAAATCTTATAATCTACTCCTGATTGAAAGGATCATTAATTGCTAAATCACTAGACATTGTTGGAATAAAAAAATTCTCACCAATTCCAGAACTTTAGAGAAGTTCTGGAACTAAAGGAAATCGTTCCAGATCTAAATGTGAGGGTTCCGGAGCTACATGCAGGAGTTCTGAAACTAATTATGAAAGTTCGGGAACTAAGTGATGGAGTTCTGGAACTAATTCCGAAAGTTTTGGAACTAAGTGATAGAGCTCGTAAATACGTAATGGAGTTCCAAAACTAAGTCTGGAAGTTCTGGAACTGAGCTGTATTGAAACCAATGCTTCCAAAAACATGTTGACCGCTTCACACTTTGTTATTTTGACTGATTGTGACCTGTTTTGTTACAAAACTAAATTTCCAAAGCACTCTGTTAGGAATTATAGAGTTTTTAAACGTTAGAACTACAATCAACAAAAGATGGACAATTACATCCTAACTTATATTAGGTCAAACAAAAGTCACAAAATGTAATCAAACTTTATAAAAAGGAGAGTAAAATAAGATCATTTATTGTACATTAACAAGACATATTCTGGCCTCATCATCTCCCCCGTACTTACTTGTTTGTAAGTCATCTTACAAAATTTACTCTTCAAAATTTGGGTTGTGTATTCTACATTCCAATTGACCGATCAGGTCAAATGGCTGAAACTGAATATTCATAGTGTTTTAGTTTAGGAACACTATACCTTAATCTTGTTTCTACTTTCCTCTTCCATTCCTCAAATTGAGTGGGATCTTGAGGTTCTTTGTTTTTCTATGGAGACATGGGAGCGAGAAGAAGGGGAGGCCTTGTTCTCATTCCCATCCATATGCTCCTGTGCTTTTCATTGATACGAGGGATTAGTGTTCATAAAGTTTTTTCTCTTTCCAGACTCCAGATCAAATTTTTGGGAGATATTACTTCCCTTCTCCTCAAGGCAACTGTAAGAAGTTCCCATCTTTTCTAACATCCATCATAAATCTCCTCAAAATTTTCCACCTCATAAAAGGTGAAGGCATCAATAATTTTCTGTAAACTAGCAAGATAATGTGTCTTGAACCGTCTATCACAGGCATGGGTTCTAAAATGTTTAATGAAAAGAAGATGGTTTACCATAATAATCCCTCATTTAGAGACCAGACGAGCTAGATTTCAATAGATGTGTCAGACATCCAAAATTGGGTCACACTCCAATGTGAGTCCCTTGACAAATAACCACCTCAAACAAACTGCACCTAACCATGGCCACCTTTCACCCACACTACTAATATTAATCATGAAGCCTGTGTTATTAATCTAGCATAAGATCCTCACAATATTTATTATTTAGAGAATATTTTTCTGTATTGGATAATGCCCAACCATCCACCTCACCTATACACCTCATCTAGCCACCTCACCCCAAGATTCTATTCTTAGTATGTTGTCATGGGGAAGGCTACATGCTAATACCTACCTAAATAGCTACCAGCAAATAAAATCCTACATTCCCTCTATCCACATTCCCACGCTATATAGCAAGAGAAGTTTCCATTCTAATCCATGGAAGGAATTTCTCAACGAGATCGAAGAAAATCAAGGGGATCTGCCCAGTTTTAGAAAACCTAGCAAATCCTGCCCTAACCGAAGTCGGTTACCCTGTAAACCACCTTTCGGACAACCAGAACCATTCATTGGTTACCATTTAATCCCTAAAACAACCTTATTCTCAAGGTTGGCACATTTTTGAGATGAAAAAGGACAAAACTAGGGCTGCATGCAAGTGGATCATCCCATAACATCTTGTACATGGCCAATCAGAGTTAATCTAGTCTGTCCAGACACTAGAAGCAATCATAGAGCCACCTACATTCACGGGAGAATCCGAGGAAGTGCCATCACCACACCAAAGCTCCATCCATCTAACCAAATACCATTTCCAACTAGACATAAAGCTCAATACAACAGTAAGTGTTCTGTTAACCAACACTTGTCCAGTTGTCATTTTAGTAGACTCTTTTACTTCTGTTATTAGTTTCTACTTTGAGGAAGTTCCCATTCACCCATCATTTTCCTTCATACAGAATGAGTTCTACTCTAGAAAAGAAAATCTTTCACCATACCTATACTAACATGATAAATATCCCTGATCACACCTGAACACCCACACAGACCTTAAGTCATTGCCTCTTCTACCATTTCCAATTTAGCCTCAGATCTTTCACCTCCACCAAGTTTTATTAATTTTCCTATACACCATGTGATACCGACATGCTGGTTCACCCATAACCATCACCGATTGAACCTAAACCAACATTGGTCATACCAAAACAACATCGGTCATCTGTGTTTTTCCCTCTCAGACCTAGAACAGAGCTTCAAAAGGAGTCATGGCCAAATGCCCAAAACAACATTAGCTTCTTTTTCCAACTTGACATAGTACCATTCATCTCCTGACTAGAGATTTCTCTAGACCTCTTATGAATTTTTCTTCATTGAGGAGCTTCAGCCTGTTGTGAACAAGATTTGCTCCTATTGCAGCTTCGAATGAGATACCTAAATCACTTCTTACTCTATAGTAGGATTTTATTGTCACTGTTAGACATTGATATTAGCTCTCTTAAATAGTGGATTGATAGCCGAAGGAGTTTCTCACTTAAAGGTATAGTAGGTTCTACAGGTTTAATTCATCTTCCATCTATATACTTCTACATATTTTTGGCATGGTCTTGTTTTCTATTTCCTTCTAGTTCCTTTGTAGCCAAAAGGAAGTTCTCATGATCATTTGTAGGAGAAAAAGAATTTGATCATTAACGCACTTGCATACATACCAGGGTTTTTCTTACCAACATTGTTAAGAAAGTATTCCTCCATAGCCCTCTACCCTTATTTGTTTCGTCGTTATTCAAAGAAACAATGGTAGAATTAGGTGAAACCAAGATGAACTCAAATGATCCCTTTCCTTCCAACTACCCCAGTAATATCTTTGATACATTGTTTAGAAAGAGTCAACTTCTATTTGTGCCCAAGGTGGTAATAGATATTATATGGTTAATCCCATAGCTCCACCTCATTACTACATCCTTTAGGGTAGCATGGAAACAGGACTTCTCTTCTTATTATCTTTTTTTTACCATCATAAGTTTGACATAGTACTTTACTATTCAAACAAAAACTCTGGTCAAAGGTCTTTAGATGAAAGCTCCCTTCTGAACCCTGGGTATGATGTACTTAGTGTTGTAAATATTTTGGGGTTCCATTTCCCCCTCTAATGTAGCATTGGATATGTGAACTAGTCCTATCAAGGTTCTCTTTGACAGGATTCTGGGACATGCACATTTGACACACCAGATACCTTGCTAGACTTTTATCCACAGATCAATATGGTATTACAATGATTTCTAACCTTTGTTTTGGAAGGTTCTAAAGTCATAGAGTAGGAGGTTGATCTTACTCAATTGTTTGTTATACTTTGAGAACTTCTCTAGGAATGGGTCTTGGGATATGATCCTGCCTATTCTAAAGACATCTGCCACTTCCTCATCTACAAGATTTATCTAAGAATCATCCAAAGGTTCTGCAATTTTTCTTTAATCCCCATGGTATAGAGGGGAAAATGGTGCTTGTAATCTCCTTCAAATTATTTCTTTTCCTTATTTGATCGAGAAGATGATGATTGCTTAGTTTAGATATTTTTGGGTTTAGGAATCGGAATTGTTGTGCTTAGTCTGCTTGATCTTACTCATAAATTTTATGATGATGTAGGGAAGATCCTGCAATTACTAGATGTATGATTGCTTCTCTTGTTGACACCTAATTAGAAAATTCTAACTATTGTGTCCTCTAAAATGGTGCCAAAAATGATGGGTGTCATTATTCCCTTCATTTAATCAACTCTTTGTTGATGTCATATTCAAACCACGGGTGGTGTCCAAAGCTATATGCAACAAGAAATCTTAGTGATCTAGTAATTGACTGTAGGTATTTGTTTTCTTTTTTTAATTTTCTAGGGGATTTTCTCAATGTCTTGAGGATTTCTTGGCCAAAACCTTATTGAAATCAAACTATGAAAACTTGCTGGAAGTAAACACTCTCTACAGAAATAAATTGCTGGGAATAAACACACATTTGTAGAATGGAATAGATTTTTGTAAGTAAACACACGTTACAGAAATAAACACACTTACTTTAGAAATAAACACACAATTGAGAATGCTGAAAGTTGATTGCAAAGGAAATAAGAATCTAATCTAGAACACCTGTAGGAACAAGTATATGACAAATTTCAACTTGAGTAATCAAAAGCATTTACAGAATTAATAGATCTATACTATTTGCTCTAGAAATATAAATACCAATAAACCAAAGATCCTGGTTCTTAGAAGAGTGGGCCCTCGCTCCACCTTGAAACATGATTTGACAACTTAATATACTCTCAAAATAGAAATGGCTATTTTATTGATAAAATGTTCTGCATTACAAAAACGTACCATCTCTTTCTATCTCTCTGTGCCTTTATCTATGTATACATATATCTCTCTATTACTATCTATATTAAATCTATTTGCAAGTCTGCATATATATACTTCATTCCACAGGTGCATTTACAGCCATAGATGTCCTACCTAATTCAGATAGAACCGAATCGTGCCCAAAATAGATGTTGAATTGGATCATGGCTGGATGTATTGCTGCATGATAGTTATCCTTGGATCTACGAGTATGAAGAATCAGAAAATCTTCTAATCCACTTGTCCTGATTGAAAGGATCATTGATTGCTAAATCACCAGATGTTGTTGGAATAAATAAATTCTCATCTGGTTCTAGAACTTTAGAGAAGTTTCAGAACTAAAGGAAATCATTCCAGATCTAACTGTGAGGGTTCCAGAGCTACATGCAGGAGTTCTGGAACTAAGTCCAAAAGTTCTGAGTGATGGAGTTCCGGAACTAAGTCCAAAAGTTGCTAAGTGATAGAGCTCGTAACTACATAATGGAGTTCCAGAACTAAGTCTGGAAGTTATGGAACTGAGCCGTATTGAAACCAATGCTTCCAAAAACATGCTGACCACTTCATACTTTGTTCTTCTCAACTGATTGTGACCTGTTTTATTACAAAACTGAATTTCCAAAGCACTTAGTTAGGAATTACAGAGTTTTTAAATGTTAGAACTACAATCAACAAAAGATGGAAAATTACATCCTAACTTATATTAGATCAAACAAAAGTCACAAAATGCAATCAAACTTGATAAAAAGGAGAGTAAAATAAGATCATTTATTGTACATTAACGAGACATATTATGGCCCCATCATTACTCATCTCACTCACTACTAGTCCCAATAGGTTCACAGTATTCTCTTTCTTTCTCCACTATCCTCTTTGAGTGCTCACATTCTGTTGGCTGTTGTGCACATGTACGCAAAGATCTTGACTACCTCTTAGAGTGTTGACTTCCCTTTTTGGGAGATTGAGTCGATCCATTCATTGTTTGCTTGCCCTTGCATCATGAGATCATGTGTTCTTCTGATGGATTCTAGATCGAAGCTACTAATGGGTACCACTTTCTCAATAGGAAAGTGTTGTAGTGCTTGGTTCCACTAGGTGTTCTGGAACATAAGATGAAAGAGTTCGTACCTGTTCCTCTAGTACCTTAATCTTATCTTTATATTCTTTATTCCTTGCCACCATGTGAGAAGAAGATTGTTGATATATGTGCAAATATCCCTCATGAGTAGCTGGTCCTAATTAGATCATGCTCATCTCGTAGTTGGCTGGTGTCGTCTCATCCACTGGATTTATTACCTTTCGCCGAGATACTTCGATGTACTGATTACTTGTCTCCCCACTGTAGAATCATGATGATGTATGTGTAGTGTTTCTTGAAATTTTTCCTTTAGCCAATGAGATAATTACTGATATATTGGGGGATTCTACTTGTTGCATAGTACAAGTGTCAAGGATGACCATTTCCTGTATGCACGGAAACATCTCACTGGATTCAGGTTCAATGATGGGTGCACCAACTATTCTTTGTTTTGGCAGAGGAGGAAAGTTCTAAATGAGAGGGGCGTTGGTGCCAACAATAGGCAAGACATCTTACAGTGGTTCGAAGATAGGATCATGAGTCATATACTCCTCATTTGACTATGCATCTGTTGCTGGATTTTTTGTTTGTATTACTGAGATCACGTCTTCCTCCTGTGGCAATGCCAATGAGCCTTCTTCTACCCTGACTTTCTTGGGTGTCTTCTTGTGGGGATAAATTTCTAATTCCATGGCCTTACTTTTTGAACTTCCTTCATATTGTTTAGAACTAGGAGTCAACTTCACCACTTTTGAAGATGAATGATGTGAAGTTTGCTTTTGGCTTGGAGAAATTCCTCGTGACTGGATGATCATAGTCCTCTTCTTCTAAAACTAGTTTCTTGTTGTCCTCACCACCTTTTCAGTCCGCTCTAGTATATCACTTGATTCAAAAACATGCCAGAAAATTGATTTGGGGCATTGGGGACATCTTGACTGTTGCATACTCAGGATTTTACATCTTTGTCCCATCATCATGTAAGATGTATTCATACCAAGAGAACTTGAATTTCTTCATCTCACTGATTGTCATCCTCATGTGGTCTTTTTCAAGTACTTTGAACTCCTTAATACAATTGGCTCAGTAGTCCTTGAATTTTGGCTCATGTTGAAGTTCTGGAACATAAAACAAGTTAGGATATTCTCAGATGTCAAAGTTGGGCCTGACGATGTAGGGATGCAAAGTTAGATTGTGCGAAAGCGGCCTCCAGGTGGGATGCGTCGTTTGAGATATTGCACTTGAACATCCCTATAGATATAGGGAATGAAATCAATTTCTTTCTCCTGCTTCATAAGCTTGGTATTCACTTGAGTGATCTGTCTGCAGATTTCAAACAATACAATCTGGTCACTAAGTTACTTAGGTAGTTTCAGTTTAGATTGGTCAAAGCTAGCAACTCGTATGTAGGAGAAGGTTGAGAATTGTATGAAGTATGAGTCATATTCCTTAATCAGGGATGATGCTTTTGGTGACATCCTAGCTTTGAGATTCCCTTTTAAGTTTTAGACCATGTACATAGTGAATGCATCACTCATGCGAGTGAAATTCCTATTTCTCTCCTTCATCACCAACTGTGGAAGTTTCTCGAATGTAGGTACCTTGGCAGCAATGATCTGCATGAGAGCCAATCCTTTGAATGATATTGATCTTGTAAGGAGATAGACTAGGTAAGAATTCATGTGGAACTTTTTTGTCATGGGCACTTGGAGTAGTTGTAGATGGAGATTACTGCTCATGATCTTCCCCTAGTCAATTCTATGCTTTCCTTCTGTCAATGTTAGGATGAAAAGGCCCATCTAGTTTTGGAAGTCTCTCGTGCTTACTTTTCCCATAAATCTACTGAGGAGAGTGATGACATCAAAATATCCTTCTCAGAACTCAAATTCTTGGGCATCATGGAGGGATTTATTCCTGTTTTCAACCATGAGTTGAGTGCTCCTCCTTGGACATATGAATCCATTGTTTCCCAATCATGTATGACCTTATCCTTTGAGATGATGACCATGCTGGGGGATGTCGATATCTGCAAAGAGAGTGAGATGGTCCTAGAGCTGATGACCACCATCATTGTACCATTAGCTCAGATGGTTCATGTCTCAGAATTGTAGTGGAAAGACAAGGATAGGACTAACTCGAGACTCTGCACAGACACTAGGTGTCCTGCAGTGGTGAACAAGCCACTTGTGAATATATGGTCTTTAATCCTCCTTCAGTCCTTGGAGGCCATGTGACTCTTAAGGTCATTCAGGTCCATGTGTAAGAAATCGTTGTATTCCATGTCATACTCACAGGTGAAGGGTTGTGTTGGCTTCTGACCCCTCCACTTCGACTTCATGTTTAGCCCAGAAAGAATAACTTACTAGTTTTAGTAAGTGTGAAAAATCAAGTCCCTGATCTTTAACTATATGTTTCGGATCTGTTTTCCTCTTTCTCCCTGCATTCCTCATTCCTTCTAGATCAAATTTCTATTTTTAATAGGTGCTCGTCGGCCCACTTACTATTTTTAGTAAGTGTAATTTTTTTTTGTTCTCGTGAATTGTAAGCTGTAGTGCACCTCTAATGTCCCCGTCTCCTTCACAGGTTCTTCTGTTGATGGCTTTCCTAAAATAACAATCTCTATGTAGTAGACCTGCTATTTTTAGAAATTTGGTGTCTGGAATTCAGTTTGATGTGGAATGAAGTTTTTCAATATGGTTTTTTTCCCAATATCGTCCCTTTGAAATTTTGGCTCTACCAGCTCAAAACTCTAGGAGATTTTAAAGTTTTAATTTTCAGACCTCACAATGCTTCTGGATGCGGCAGCCATTAATGGACCTCAAAATTACAGGTTTGGTTTTCTCCTCTTTTTGCAAAGAAAATTATATATTTGATATGGGTTTTTTTTTATGCTTCACGTGCAACTCTACTTCGTTTCGCCTAACGATTTGATGGGAAATTGGATTTTTTCTTTGTTTAGCAAGAAGTGGGATTTCTTCACTGTGGATGCTCTGTTGCACAAAAGGAGAGTTTGAAGGTTTCTTGTTTATGGCCTTGGGTAGAGGGATGAAATTATAAATAAAGCTTGTTTTTTCACACATCTGTTTGAGTGATTTCTTCAACTTCTCGTTTCATGGCCATGGAGTTTTCTCTGTTTTCTTCTTCTTCTTTCTGTGCTTCTCCTTCTTTGTTTGCTCCGATTTTCCTTTAGGACATGTGTGATTTCATGGAGTGAAGGGAAGTACCTTTGTGTCAGGTTTGGTTTGATTTTAAGTAATGGAGGAATTCTAGTGAGATGGTACAGAGGAAAAATGGAGAAAATCTATGCACGAGAGTGGAAGAGCTGGAAGCACTGAAGTTGTAATTAGATTTTTGAATTTTTGAAATCATGGAAGGAGAAGCTTGGGTGCATTTTTCATGACTTGATTTCCCTGACCTCATGGATGTGAGGAACATCAAACTCCATAGTGGTCAAGAGGATGACATGTGGCGGCGATCCGACAACAGGGAATGAAGGTGAGAAAAGTTGCTTTTAAGAACTGGGGGCTGAAAGTGGGTCACATGGATGACCAAAAATACTCCTCATAGGGGCTGGGAGCATTTTTCCATGCTTAATGTCCCTAACCTCAGGGACGCGAGGGACATCAAATTTCATGGTGGTCGTGGAGCTAACATGTGGTGCTTGATCCGACGACAAGGAATGGATGCTCCAAAAATGCACATGGGGGCTGAAAGTCAGTGACATGGATGACCAAAGGACTCCCCATAGGGGTTGGGCACTTTTTTTCATGTTTTATGTCCCTGACCTCAGGGACGTGAGGGACATCAATTTCCAAGGTGGTCATAGAGTTGACACGTGGCGCTTGATCCGACGACAGGGAATTTATGCTCCAAAAATGCACCTGAGGGCTGAACTGTCAAGTCTGGAGGTCACGTGAGGGTCCCAAAGGTCACATGGGGACTAGGCACATTTTTCCAAGGTTGGTGTACCTGACCTCAGGGACGTTGGGGACGTGAAATACCACCAGGCTCTTGGTGCTGACATGTGTCCTCCCAAAAATTGACTAACTCCATAACTGCCTTTGAGAGGGTAACTTGGAACGATGATAACTTGAGCTCCTGGTGGAATTTCTTGGTGAAAACGTTATATTATTCTAACTAGAAATGACATTTTGAATCCAATGGTGGGTGTATAATGTCTTGATTCATCCATATGATCTCTGAAAAAGTGGATTTGTGATTTGAGACTTCACTTGTGCCTGATAAAAATTGCTTGCAAATCCTATGTGCCAAGGTGTTGTGAAAAATATTATTTCACTGTCATGTAGGTATTGGAATACTATTTTTGGAGATGTTTTTTTTACTTCTAACTCCAACCAGAGCTCCCAGAATCTTCTTCTAAATCCCAACATTTGTTTTAGGCCTATGTACTGCCTAGGTTTTTGAACTCTATTTTTTTCTTAGACTCCTCCAAGTCTTTCAAAACTTCCCCAAACATTCCAAAATCATTTCCATGACGTTATAAGGTCTTCAATTCACCTCCATGTTGAATTTGGCCCTTCCGCTCTGCTCCAGGGGGTTGATCCATTCCTGGGAAGGCCAATGATAGCCCTTCCCAATACTGCCAGAAGATAACATCTTTTCAGAATTCCCTAAAATCACATATAGGGAATGAATAGAATTTCCTAAATCACTTAGGGAACTGATTTGAAATCAAATAGGGGGTGGACAGACTAACAAATTTGACCTGGGGTGCCTAGGAATGATAAAACATGAAAATTTCAGCATAGGGGTATAATTGTCGTGCTTGGAAACTTCCAATTTCCCTGTTGCACATTTGCACGACAATACACCACAAGCCAACTTCACCTACTACAACTTAGAGAGGGTAAACTAAATACCACATACTAAGAAGCATACGTTCCCTTTGTTAAACTTAACTAGACAAACAATATTTCGGTCTTCCAATGAAGAAGGATGAAACTGAGAAGGGTGAACAAAACACCACAACTCAACTGCAAAAAAAACTCCACCACTTGATAAGCACAAAACTCCCAAAACTTGCAATGTAAAATTAAAATTTCATAGTGTACCTACAAGTAGGAGAAAGACACATAGAAGTATATAAGATGATGAAAATACTAATAGTAGTCACAAAACACACACTTTTATTACTTCAACATTGTGCACAATGCATCATTACATTCAGAAGAGGCAATGGTTTCCGTTACAGTCTTGGAGAAGAGGCTTGAAAGTTTCCCAATCCACAAAGATAACTTGTAGAAGAGAGATAATTCTTGAAAAATATGCACTTTTATAAGATGTCTAACTTGTGTCACACATCTAACTTCTATAACCAATGTGTAACCCCTTGGAATGAACTTCCAACTTACATCTATAGAAGAATTCTATGAGAGAGAAGAGGAGAAGTCATAAATTACTTCCTAAAATGAAGGTACATGATGGTCAACATTTATTACAAAGTTAGTTGAACCACTTAACCCTCCATCATGTGCCATTAATGACCAATTTGACTTAATCCTCTTATTAATTACAAGAATATTTAAATAAAATATTTTGATAACAATAATAACTATCATTATTAAAATATCTTAATAAAAATATTAATTTAATTATTATTTTAAAATAAAACTAATTTAATGATAATTCCAAGTGGGACCCCCTTGGAATTAGTTTTCATTGAAGGGGGGTCCCTTGAGAGAAAGGCCAACTTGGTGGTTGGCTCGCCTGTCAATTCATCGAGTTAGTCAATGGGTTCCTCTTTACATTTGACGTGTCGGGCTCATCCCAGGCTCCACCGACACTGTTCGGTCTTGACTCACTCTATTTGAGCTCTTCGTACTCCACCAATGATTGAGTTCTGCAATCCCACCTCTAATGCATTAACCCACGAAATCACTCAAAGTAACTCGGACCACATGGCTCGGTTCCCCCCAAGCTCATTGGTTGATCTTTTCTGATTCAAACTCAATGTGCATGTGGCTCAGGTCGAGTTGACTTCTACGAGCTTGGGTTCATAGGACTTTCTTCACATGAGTCTTCACCACATGAAACCACCTGGGTTTGCATTACTGCCATCAACCTTCATTCACATTCTAGCCAGATCGTTTCCCATGAGCTCTCTGTGTGCATGGTTTAAATCGCGACTCGAGCTCGCATATGCTTCATTTACACCAACAATTACCTTGGTGTCCTTGAACTTGATGTCAAGTCCTTTGCTCCAACTTGGTGACCCATGCAAGCTCTCAATCTTGGAACTCAATGTACATCATCGGAAACGAGTCCTTCATGAGCTCTACACATAAACTCACCATTAAGTAACTTGTCCAAGCTTTCCTAGCTTGCTTCCACGGGCTCTACTTCATTGTCTTAGCTTGACTATGAGCTTGTTTTGACTGAGCTATTAAAATGAGATCCCTTTTGGTTGACTAAGCCCATTGTGCATCGATCTCATGTTCAAACTAGAATGACTCCTCAACCTATAAAGTACCTTCCTTTCACCAAGTTAGTTAGCTTCTTCGCGTAGGTCACTGGATGATGCCCAACTCCCTCTTGAGATTTCGTCCCCAACAATCACCTCGGCATCCTCACTATAAGCCCAACCCTATGACCATAATTCAACACCATATGTATCTCTGAGAGAGCTGATCCATGAG
Organism: Taxus chinensis; assembly: GCA_019776745.2. Lineage (NCBI taxonomy): Eukaryota > Viridiplantae > Streptophyta > Pinopsida > Cupressales > Taxaceae > Taxus > Taxus chinensis. Next base: position 597,314,793 of record CM034152.1, on the reverse strand, counting down.
CTCCTCACAACTAGATCGATTCTTAACGATCTCCTCACGAGCTATTCTATTTTGTATGCTTATAACCAAGCGAATTGGCCATCATTATACTACATCGATGAAACTCCCTTCCACGAGCTCACTATGCATTAGATGATTCGTCCAATGCATCGAGCTCCTTCAATTGACTCGGCCTTAACCCATCTCATCAATCATGAACTTGAACGTCTTGAGCTCTACATTGAAGCTCCTGACTCACCTTTATTTCTAGACTAGGTTACTCCTCTTGTAAGTCACCATGCTCCATGCTATCTCCAACTGTTTCTTCTTCGCTTGGTACTTGACTCGATCCTCCACCTTTGACATTGTATATTAATCACCTATTTACACTGTGGTTCTCTTGTAATGACTCGGTTATCAAACACCTCCTGTGGCCACTCTAACTCAAGTGGTAACTTGTCGATGAACTTGACATGCCATCTTTCCTAGCTCAGGGATGAGCCCTGGTCTTTCCCTAAGATTTTTCCACCATTGGCTCCTTGTGCTTGGGATCTCGGCATACATTTCCCCCCCACATTGGGTGTGACATGGCCCATTGGCACGAAGAACCTAAAACTTCACAATCTCCATGACTGGAACTACGAGTCCTTACACGAACATGAGTCCTTCGATGAATCATCTGAGCTATATCTTGTGAGTCGATTGAGTCATCCATTTATGAATCACTTTTAGCTTGTCATCTCAATAACGAATTGACACGGGCTTGAATCAATTGAGTGAGTCAACTCTTGCTGAGCTATCTTTCATATTTGGCCTTACACTAAGGATGTGATCTCTCATGGACTGGGCCTGGCCCTTATCATTTGTATGAACTGAGTTGAGCTCCCTCTCCTCCTATATGAACACTAAACTTGGCCACTTATTCACAAATCTTTCCACCTTGATGCAACTACGGATTCATCCATGGCCGCACTTCTATTTCAATGTAATCTTTATCACCGAGATAATATGTAACTTGACAATTGAATCCCCGAGCTACTCCGCTTGTTAGAGCTAGCTCCACGACTTTTTGCATTAGGGTGAGCTTTATGTTTTACTATGTGAAGACCGGAGATCTCCTCAGTCCATTTCTACCTTCGTGAACACTCTGGTCTTACATACCAAGTTGTGTAGTCCATCGAGCCAACGATGAGTTCGCCTGAGCTAACACTTGTCAAGTCCTTCAATTCATTCGTAACACTTAAACCTTATCATAGCCCGAGCTCTTACATTTTCTTGATGATATCCTTTCATGTAGATTCTATTTAGCTCAAGCGAGCTATTTCATGCATTATGAGCTCACTGAGTTGGCTCATAGCTTAATGCCACTCGATCCACTTAAAACTAATATTTCCTTGATTTATATTATCTAGGCTTACTCTTGAACTAGAGGGTCATGGGAACATAGTAAAACCTTGGAATTTATTAAGTGTGATTCAATCACCCAAAGTGAAAATAAAGGAATTTTTTTAGTCTTAGGGCCTAATAGGTCCTCATTGTCCAATTTTACAAAGTGTGTGAAATTGGATAACAAAGCTTTAAAAAAGAATGTGTGTGTTAGTAGTTGTTGCTAATGGTGTAAGTTTACACCATGGGATTTATTGTTGTCAATTGTGTACATATTTTTGAAGGTGTCCACATTTATCTTCTTACATCCATGTGTTGAAATAAAATGTTGAGGAGATCATTCACATTATTTAAAATTGTTTTATTTTTGCTTTGCAAAGTCAATCATAAAATCACAACAAAATATTTATGTAAACTTTATTCATTAATAAAACATCCAAGTTTAGGACCTTGCCATTGATACATATCAACATTTTCATCCTTATCATCATCAGTAGAAAATTAAGCAAGAGAATCATGAAACCGTGTGTTCTAAAATTGAGCAATTGTGACCTACATATAATGTCTTATGCAATAAAAAAATGAATAGCAATTTTTTTTCCAATCCATGGCCAAGGCGTGGGATAAACTAGTAAATGAATCCATTAAATTACCCATGAGGAAGCACCATTGTAACATTGAATGCAACAATAAAAACCCCACAATGCAAAATCAAGAGATGTAGATGTTGCATGCGACGAATATGAGTGATGTGGGTAGCTAATATTTTGGTTTCTCTATTATCTTGAACTCTCGCTAATATTTTGGGATTGCTTGAAGTGGGGTATTTTCCCTCCCTACAACAATAAAAAAATATAATGGTCAACTTATAGTAATTTTTTTATAGTTCTATCTATTCCCAATAGATCTTTAGTGCATTGCATAACTTGCATAGTTAAAGTAGTATTCTATTTAAGAAAGAAGTTAAGAATTTTTGTTTGATTGTAGTGCGATCTTGAGAATGGAGTTGCACACTTTTGTTCAAAAATTCAAATGATTCAGAGGAAAGAAAGATGCCTAATTGTTTTTTGAACATGTATGATACTAACAAAACAACTATTTTTTTAACATGTATGATACTAACAAAACCACTATTTTATCTGCTCTCCATAGTTAATACTCCACTCCATTTGCACACTTAGAATAGGAAAATCCAAAAAACATTTCCCAACAACCTACACACAGGCAGAAGAAAGCTCAAGTTGTTGAGCATCGTCATTGGGGGATCCGATCCAATGTAGATATGCTTTCGGCATAAATATCCTTTAATTTTAACTTCTTTAAAAATAAATTAAAAACATTCCAAAATATGATATTTGAAGACAAATAACTAATTTTTAAAATACTTTCTTCCAAACACAATTGATTCTATAAATATGTAATAATATAATTTCGGAAAAACAAAAATATATGCTAACATATTATATTTGACTATTACAAATATATACAGTTTATTGGTAATAAAAAATTGTCAAAAATTTAACCAGTTTAAATGTTTTTGAAGTTGCAAAATACAACAAAAATTGACAAAAAGGGTCCGTACACCATCAAACTTCAGGGCTGCCTCTATAGATGGGAAACCATTCAATCAAGATCTTTTATAAGATGAGCAGCCCTCTTCGTTTGAGAGTGCTCCTTGTCTGATTAGTCCTAAAGTACATGGACATCTACTGCAAAATTTTGAATCTTCATCAATTACAACAAGCGTTACATTTTACCACTCAAACATTTCATTTAATCCATCCCTTCAATGCACACTCATCTTATTTTTTCCCTATAATTGTACTTTGCACCCATTTTGGATCCTTGCACGAATTAGAGCCGAATTAAAGGTTAGGTGAGCCCTAGGCAGTAATTTAAGTAGACACCCTTCTTAAAATTTTAGTTAATAATTTTTTCCCATGAAATAAATAAATAAAAGTTACACACATTATCATTTTTTTATAATATTCATAAGGATCATAATACATCATTAAGTTAGAGAAATTGGTAGACAAAAGGATTAAAAATATTCTATAAAATTATCAAACAAGGAGAAGTAATAATCCATGGACAGAGAGAATTAATCACATGAGGTGCTTAGAATGTAAAAAATCTAATTTTGTAACAAGCTTGGTTACTTGTCTTATTTATCAATATCAAGTCGGTGATGAGACTTAAAACTAAACAAAGCACCACTTTTTGCAAAAAATAAAAATTATTAGGTGGCTCCCATCATTTTGTGAAGAGTGGTATCTGGACCATGCCTACTAATTCCTCCATAAAAAAGAGACATTTCCCTTAAAACATTAGGAATATATAATTAAATGATTATTTTATTCAATTATACTTGTCTTTACTAGCTACACCAGTGACATTATAAAAAATACATGAGCCTTTTCTGAGAAAAATTACACACCTCAATTATCTAGAGCTACATTAGAGAAAGAACAATAATACCAAGAAAATTGGATGAGCTTAAAAATATGCATATTTATTTTTACTTGCAAAAATATTATAGTACATTTTTATGTGTATGCATGAAATTTATATTACTCTGTAATAATATTAATAAAAGGGTCGATTAATATTGACTTTAGGTAAAAATTATATTAATATTAAGTTCTAATAATAGCAAAAAATAATGAAATTTTTTAGATTTAGGCACCTCCTCAATGTTGGCGCCTTAGGCAGTTGCCTAGTCTACCTAAGGCTTCATCCCCCCTTGCAAATTTATATCATACAAAAAGAACAAGAACAACTAAATATTGTGGGAATCTCATAAGTTCAACAATTTAGATATGAGTAATAAGAATAAGAAGAAGAAATTTAAAGCAGAGAATGTTAATTTATCATGGATGCAGAAGAAATTGATAACATATGTAGAAGAGACTGTGTTGCAACAAGAAGTAAACCGACTCACATCATGGGTATCCTCTTCTTTGTCACAACCTTAAGACCATTCAAACTAATGTTGCATGTATGCTATATAAGTATTTTATGGCGATTTAGAGCCCTGTGACAATTTATAGGCAGGTTGTATTTATTTCCCAATTTAATGCTATTTATTTCTATCCACCCAACATTTTCAATATTAGAAAAGTAAGAAGAACATTGTCGAAATAGTTAATTCGCTGGTAGGTGTCCACCTTTGAAGTTGCCTTTGCTGGTAAGTGTCAAAATCCGATAATGTTTTCCCAACAGAGAGGCAATATTATTTTCTCCTATGCCAAAATAAATATATAAATATTTGGATTCTCTTCGGCATAATTTGCAAACTCATGTGTTATTGCTAATATATTTTAGTTATATGCCAAAAAGAATCTAAGGTTTGACTCTTACCGGTAATGAGTTCCTCAATAGGGGATGCCTCTAACATTATCACACATTTCAATCAAACAAAGTTAAATGTGTTTAGAATTTTGGAGTGTGACTCTTTTTTACCCTTCTTTTTTTGTATTATTAACAATGTGCTGTAAATATTTATTAAATTAATAAAAGTACACTTTTCAATAAAAAAATTGTGCACAATTTTTTTAATAATATCGAATTTAATTAATTAGTTGTATGGGTATTATCATAACAAAATTAATATGTGGGCGCATTAGTCAAGTGTAGGTTTCAAGTTCAAATCTTCATAAATTTTCAATTGATAGGCAATGGACGGTATGCACATGGCATGCATGCACCCAGGTACCTTTTGTATAGGGTTAACGATGTCAATTTTTAATTCTTCTGTAATAGGAACACATCAATGATTAAATTTACTTGACATTTTTAGGGATAACGTAATGTTCCATTTTTCAAATAAAGTATAATAAATAAATAATATAACTTAAGTGTCAAAAAAGTAAATTTATAAAGGACACTTATGTTTTATTATTATAAAAAATAAATTTTCAATGAAGATTTATTATCATAAAATTTTTACTTTTGGGACTCTTTCACCGTGGAACACGACATGAAAAGTTATAAAAGAGGGTGAGGGGATCATTCGAGCACATCTTTTGCATACATTATATTGTGATTTCGAGGTTTTAGGTTGTTGCTCCAACTCTCATCTGGAGTGAGGGCGAAAACCCTATACTACAACAAGGTTATGGGATGAAAACCCTATAATCCTTAGAGATGAAAACCCTGTAATCCTTAGAGGTGGCTCCATCTAGGGGTTATAATTGTGCTTTAAAATAAGGGATTTTAGTTTCATTTAGATTTGTTAGGATAGAGTACATTTTCAAGGTAGTTTTTCAAAGTTATTATAGTTAGGGCATCAAAGATATCAATTGGAACAATGGTTTTTGGGGTTCTGACCCTTATTCTGGGAATTTTTGAGGCATTTTAGAGTTGGATGTAACACCCTTTGGGAACTATTTCATCTGCAATCTGAGGTGCATTAGGTGATGAGCCTTACTTCATGCCATAATATACCCTAAGGTAGTACTTACAACTAGTTGGGGCCTCTCCTTCACCTTATTTTTTCTCATATTACCAATTGTATTTATTGTTTACACCCTGTTAATGGGAAAATTTATTGAGTGTTGTGAGAAAAATCTAACAATTCAAGAGAAAAAAATCCCTTCTCTTTGATGGGGAGGTACCCTTATTCAAACTAAAAATTGATCCTACTATTTACAAATATACAACTACAAAAAAGTCATGTGTGGGGATACTAACTTCATTGTGCAAGAATAATGGGACTAAATACAGAAGAGAAGGAGTTTAGAACAACAAGAAGTTTGAGAGGGAATGAAAGGAAGGAGGGAACAACAACAACTTCAGATAAGAAGAAAGCAAATTTTATCCTACCATTACATATTAAATGAAGATTTTAGAATGTATACATTCACATATCACATAAATTGTCCTCCTAAATAAGATATCCATCAACAGAAAGTCTAATTATCTTCGATAGGGAAGATTGAATGCAAAGTTTCATAGTTCTATAGTATGCAAATGACACAGAATGAGACTATAATGAAGAGGAAAAGAGATAGAAGGAAAGAAAAAGGAAAAAATCTTTTGTATTCAATAATAACTTGCTCTTACATCCAACTTGATGGTGTCCAACCCCTTACAATTACAAATCAGGCCTTTATAGGCTCATTTTCTCAAAAGTAGTTATTTTAACTTCCCTTCCCTATAAATCTCTTTTGTCCTTTATTACATAAATTGAGTTAAAGTAAAATTAAATTGGGCACAAATACATTATTTCATCATTACATTATGAATCCTCAAGTTATAAATCCTGAAAATCACCCTTAATTGGTGAAAATTAGGAGTCATTGAGAAATTTTTTAAAGTAGTCAGCCTAGGCGGAAATTCAGAGAACAAGTGAAACACTAGAATATTCCTTGAGTTCCATAAATGAATGATTTGTTTGATTCCTTAGTCTTGACGGTTAGGTTGGTGAATCAGGGAACATTTGGAACAATTCATTCTATTCCCTCCTGAGCCGACTTAACCAACCCCTTCGCATTATTCCTTTGTCGGCTCGTCGAGGTATGTGGGGATGTAGAGCACCATTGGAAGTGTGAAACAGTTCTATGAGTTCCAGAGAACACCAACATACCTGAATTATTTTTCTTTTTATACTCGGTTCGGGTCTTCAAAAAAGGCATGGAACAAAGGAACACAAGGAATGTTCCTTTAGTTCCCATGAGGTTCTAATCCATTGACATAGTAGTAATAATTCCCCAAATAGACTACATAATGTTGGTCATATCAGTTAATCGAGGAACATCTACAACTAGTGAACATTTCCTTTGGTGTTGATGAATGCTGATTTCATCGATTTTCAAGTAGGAGTCAGGCCAAGTGGTAAATCAGGGAACAAAGGATTTTCTCCCCTGATTTAATCTAAATTTAATTAAATCCCATTTCAAATTAAATTATTGTAATAAATGATATTCATGTGATTATATACAATAATGTGCAAGAAATAAGCATTTAAAAATGTAAAAACCTAATAAAATGAGAGAGGAAGATGAATTCATTGATTTTGTGCAACCTGAGAGTGATCGAGACTAAGTATCCATTGGAACAAGCTAGAAACAATGTCAAACATGATTGATGAGGGTTCAAAACCCTAAGAATGTAAGGGACAAAAGTGCTCGCACGAGGACAGGAGCACCTCGGGTATTAGTGACTGAACTGGGCACCTATGTCTTCTCAGATGCTTGGAACCTAATATTTCTAGATCGGAGGAGATTCAATGTTAGTCTCACTTAGTCACTATGGTTTTACTGTAATGTCACTGGTCTTACATGTAACCTACAAAACAGATGTATACCTACACATGCCCATAAACCACATCAAATATAATAAAAAAGATGCAAAATGAGGAGTTAGACTGACCCCAAAAATCACCCAAAGAGTGAACTTACAACTGAGTATTACACTACATCTCAAAATCCATGTAGTTCTTCATTCTTATGTGTGTAATGATGCCTTAGGTTTCCCTTGTGCAAGTTACACGAAGATAACAGGCTAGATATAGATTATACTAAGTATGAAAAATGTGTGTGATGGAATAAAATGAGCTACCCTCCTATGTTGTGTATGCATATTGATGCAACCCTTGTCCCTTGTATGGATGTGCTAGATGTATGTTTTGTAGTGCTCTTCTGCCTTTGTGCAAGCTTTGGTGGTGATAGATAATTCTTATAGTACTTGGCCTTTTATTTGAGAGAAGTAACTAAGCATATATATGATTCCCTTGTTTGAATTTTATATTTGACAACTAAAAGGCCGACCTAAAGTGTAAAAATTTGACCAAGAAGCGAAAAGGACCCAAAAGTGTAAGAAAAAAGAAGGATATGGACAGGAGCACCCAGAAGGGACAGGAGTGCCTGGGTGCTTCTGTTCTAACTGGGTGCCAATGTTTGAGGCCATCTAAAGATAAATTAGTCAAGTTTCAACAGAGCTATACGATGTGTAAAGTCAATAAAGTGTAATAGATAGTAAGAAAAATTCCAAAAGGAGTTGTATACCACTAGTTTTATTGCTTAGGAATCATGTATATATTATTATGCATTATGACCTAGAAATGTACCCAAGTGCATATCTTTTGTGTCTAAATTTTCCCCCAATGTATGTTGTTGAGTGAATGCTCAATAACATAAAGTAGATAAAATATGCGTTTATTGTAATCTAAAGAGAAGTATAGCCAATAGTGTGCCGAGTGGAAAATTAGCCATGTGAAGCATGAAGTGATCATAATGTGAAGCATGACAACTAGGAAAGGGAGGTAGACCCTAGTGGTGAAGCGTATGCATAATACCATGCCACTAGAGCTTGTGTTTGTTGATGTGAGTTACTTCTTATAAGGAAAAACCTATAAAAGAAGAAAAAAAGAATAGTCAAAGTCCCGTATGTGAAAAATCAGAGTAACGTATGTATAAGTATGTAAAAAGTGTGTAAAAGTAATAGCTAAGGAAAGAGTGCACCTGATGTGTGAGAGAGTATAAGGTAGAAAATTATCCTGATTATTTTGGAGATGTCACGAATTTGGGTGTCCTGCCACCAAGGGTGAGGTTTTTGGGCGATCTCATGCTAAGAGCGAGTATTTTGGGAAATCTCACGTCAAGGATGAGTTTTTTGGGCGATCTCATGCCAAGAGAAGAGTGTTTGGGAGAGAGGTATGTTTTTATCTCCTTCCATGTCACTTCTCTAATAAGTGCACATGAGATTTTCACATCCCAATTTGTAACCGAATTGTAATTGAATTGTAGCCAATTGAATGAATTTTGTAATTAATGCACAATGTTTGATACTGTAGGTCCATTATATAAAATGCTAGAAATTGTGTTGTACTGATGAACTATCTATTTTTTCCCTTAGGACACAAGTGCCCAAGTAGAACACAAGCGCCCACCATTCCTATCTGATACTGGGTGCTAGTGTCTGTTATGTGTTTATAATCCAAGTCTGATTCCGGAACACTATTTGAATGTGTGATTTTGCCAATTATGTATTGTGTTGTTCTGTTTTGGAGCTTTGACCTGTTAGAAGTGATTTTTTCACCCAGCCCCCCTCGTTTAGGGTGCATGTGATGAATGTAGGAGGATACGACCCAAACAATAGGACATGATTCTGATATGCATATCTAAGAGTGGATACCTACATGGGGTAGGGTATGTGCATGGTAGAAACCAAGGTACATGCAAATAATGTAGGTTAGAAATAAGTGTTATTGTAAAATATCTAGTATGTAATAAAATATAATGTAACAAGCAACTGTGAAGACAAGAGGTAGCGTGAAAATTATGTTGCACACATGGGACATCTATCACAATGTCACAAGATAATCAGGGCCAAATCGAACAAAAGAAAACAAACGATCAAGCAATACATAGGGCATAGCCCGCAAACAGTGGCAAACAAAAGCAAGGAAGAAGTGATAGATAACCATGGTTGTATAATATCCTGCAAGTCAAATGCTACACATGAAGCACTTGTTAGCATGTTAAAAAGATAAATAAAATGTCAAAGCATATATAGATCAATAAAAATTAAGTGATAGTGTCAAGAAGTAGTAAATATTGAAACGATAGGACATGTGATGTGTATTAGGAGAGTAGCAAAGGTAGATGCCCCCAGGAGCCTCGACATGAGTGGTAAAGAGCCATGTTAAACATCATGCACCGTGTAAGAAATTGGAAAAGTCCTGCATCACTTCAAGATACTAGGTGAATGGGGGATAGTTAATCTAAGTTTTGGAAAACTGTAAATAAAGTAGATAAATGTTGTAAATAAATGTAAAGATGACACAAACAACTATGAAAAAGGGAATGCTAACCCTAATATGCAAGTGAGAAGAGGAAAGAACTCAACTGAATAATAGATGCTCACGGGACTATGTTGTAGAGGTGACTAGAAAATCTGAAGGTGGCAACGACTGTGTAGGAGCTCCAAAAAGGATGGATTTGGATTGGGGCACCTGGAGAGGGACTGGGGCACCTATGGGCGCTCTAGTATGCCAAATGGGCACCCTGATCTGCACAAAATCTCTAAGATTGATCTTCACATGTTCGGTAGATGGTCTGAAACTCTCACTATTTGTTGCATCAAGTTTTTTGTCATGTACCCAATGTCGCTAATAATCCAAGATGATGAAAAGACTTGCAAAAGACCAAAAGAAGTATCAAAACCCTAAAAAAGAAAGATGTGAATGAATGTGTTGGACTAACCTTAGATGTCAAAATAGTGGGCTTACTAACTAAGCGTTGCACTACATTTCAGATCTAAATGTAGTTCTGGTGAGTGTGTGCATAATGTGCCCTATGTGCTCTTGTGCTAGTCACACTTTGTGAAGTAGCGAGAAATAACTAAATGTATATAATTTAATAACATGTGTGCATGGAATAGAATAGAATCCCTCCCCCTATGAAGTGTGATGCAGATATCCTAATTGTGCCTTAATGATGGAGATATGTGAATGCAAGTGATCTCCAATGCAATGAATGGATGCAACTCTAGATGAGTGATAATAGTGAATGATGCTAGGTACCTCATTATGGTCTCATAAATTTATATTTATAGGGTTCTCTTGATCTAATTTCGTAATTAACCCTGAAAAGGTCAACCACAAGAAAGATAAAGATCTAAAACAACTAGAAAGAACCCAAAAAGTGGCAGGAAAGTGCAAAAGGGACTGAGACTAAATAATGTCTAAAGTGCATAATTTTGTATCTACATTTGCCCCCACTTTATGTTGGTGAGTGAAAAGCTCAAAAACATAAATTAGATAGGGATATGTTACCTGATGTCCATGACGAGAGCAGTAGAAACGTGCCGAAGGGCTAGAAAAAGCATGGAATGATAAAATGATGGAGGAGCGTGGAAACTAAAGATGAAAATTGTGCAAAGAAAAAGTAATGAGAGTAAACTTAGGGCGGAATGCATATGTAGTTGATGTGTGTAATGTACCTACATGGTTAGTATGGTGTGTGTTGTCGTGAAGTGTCATTATTGACATCGTTGTTTTTTGTTGCCCCCATTTGACTGCTTATTTCTCATACAGCCAGACCTGCAAGGAGAAAATGATAAAGTAGTCAAATATGTATGTATGTGTGTGTGTAAAAATGCAATGTAAAAGACACATGTATATAAAAGCGTGTAAATTTAAAATATGCAAATGTAAATGGAACATGTGCACCTGGTCCATGTTGAGAAAGAGAGTGTAGAAGGATATCTTGTATTGCGAGTTTTTTGGGAAATCTCACGCCATAGGCTAAAGAAGTGTAGGGAGGAAATGCTTTGTGTCCTACAAGCTCTAGCTATTTCCCTAAACTGTGTGTGAATATATCTTTATATCATCCTGGTTTTTTGGGCGATCTGAGGCCATTAGTCGAAGTAGTGTAGGGAGGCACACCCATTGTAACCTCCAAGCCTGTAACTTCTTCCCATAATGCTAAGGACACCATGTCCTATAAAATTCATTGTGTATGGGGTTCATAGACTGGTCTGAAGCCACTCGCTGTATATAAACCTACAATGCCAAGGGTGGAAAGTGCACTGAACTGAACCAGTGTAAATGCGGTGTGTTAGCATGTAAACCCCAAATGATGCCCCCCTCTTTGGGGGCGACATCACTGATAGGAGAAATGCGGCCCCAAAAGAGGACCAACCACATGTACTTGTAACCCTAGAAAGTGCTTGGTAGAAACCAAGGCACATGCGAACAAGGAAGTTAGCCAAAAACAAGTGTGAACAAACATGCATGTAGAAAACAATGTGTAAGCTACCCAAACATAGTGTAAAAACTATCACAAAAAGCAATAATGTAAGCACACAAGAAGACAAGTAAGCCGCACAAAGTGGGCTGCAAACATGGGACATCACTCACAATGTTGCAAGAAATGCAAGGTCATCATGGCCGCAAACAAGCAAGTGTGCACACCAAACAAAGGGCAAGGCCCGCATACAATATCAAACAATAGTGCAGACAATGTAACAAACAAGTATGGGAACCAATATCCCTGCATAAAAAATATTGCACATGAAGCACCCATTAGCATGTTAGAAATATAACTAGTATGTCAAAAGCATGTATAAGCAAGTAATGTAAAGTGCTAAGTAAAAATGAAACAATAACACCTGTGAGAGACGAATGTGGATGCCCCAACGACCAATGTAGGAAGGGTAGAAGGCGAGCATCAATGCAACATGTAAGAGACCTGTATCTGTGATCACAACTAGAAAAAGACATGAACACGCATGTGTGGATGATATAGATAAATGACATACAAGTAAGCTAACTATCATGTGTAATAAAGTGACCATGAACAAGCAAAAGTAAAAGAGTAAAAGTAACCATAATATGTAGTATGTTGTGGATGGATGGAATGGAATGCAATATGGAGTGATAGGAGCTGCATGCCCCTTGAGTGAATGGAAATGTATGCAATGAGGTTCATTTAGTTTTCCCCCTCAACAGTTAAGAATGAAACGTAAATGAGAGTGCGTCATCGGAAATGGTCGAGTAGTGTGTGTTGTGTCTAACACGTCGTGGATGAATATGTAGGCTTAGTGATGAGATGCAACCTAGCAACGATGTGTGCATGAATCCTATAGCCGAAGCGTAATATCACGACTAGATGAACGTATAAGTGATGATTTAGCCTAAGCATATATCACTATGGATGAATGGATGAGTGATGATTTAGCCCTAAGCGTATATCACTACAAGATGAAAAGGAGTGGTGATGTAACCTAAGGTGTATACCACTACAAAATGATAGAATAGGTGATGATTTAGCCTAAAGCGTATGTCACTAAGCCTAGAAATGTCGCATGATGAAAGGTCGAATAGTAAGTGTGTGATGAGTGTAAGGTCCATTTGATTTGTAAACCCTCAGCAGTCGAGTATGGATCGAGGAACTAAAGTACATCATAAGGTAGTGAGTGCAACACGTAGAAGACAATATGTATATAAGTGATGACCATGTGATGAGTAAAATGTGTAGATACGCTATGTGTAAAATGCAAAATGATGAATAGAACATGTGAATACACAAAGATGTAATTTTAGATGTGTGAAAATGGCATGTATGTAAATGGTCTAGTAATATATTATGTAGATGATGTTATGGTAGACTCATATAGGATGAAGACTAGTATAGTATGTAGAATATGTGTGAAAATGCGTGGTGTAAAGATGAATGGTATGCATTATGTATGGATAAGTAATGTGTATGATGTAAGTACGTGTAGAAAATGGTGTATGATAATGGTGTACAACTAATGATGATGCATGATGTATAAATGCACAAATGTTGTAGACTAAATGTATAATGTATGATGTATTAACGCACGTACTGTGATGGAATAATTGTGGTATTGTAGTGTGTGGGGTTCATGTGTAGTAAGCCCTCAACAGTCAAGTGTGAACCGAAGCACAAGAGTGTGTCATCGGGTAATGACACTAGAATGTATGATGAGTATGCCTAATGTGAGGATATGAAAAAATGTAAAAGATGATGAGTGTGACTATGATAAGAAAGGGGTGGGGGGGCATGTGAAGTGTTATACCTCCCCAAAGTGTGTGTGAATGAATGAACTATCCAATGATGATGAAGGACAGGGGGTCCTTCATTTGATGTAGGAGATGAAAGCGTATGACCATGCTCTAATAGTGGAGGTATGGTAGACATATGTTGTAGTGGTGAATGAAATTTGTGCACATGTGAGGGATGAATGTATGAAGAAGGTCACTGCGTCAAAAAATGCATCGGTGATGGAGATCTATGTGATACAGAATGTGAAAGTGAAGAAGATCTGCATGGAATAAAACGAGGTGGTGATCTATGCTGAGATGCAGTAACTGTACGAGGAATAGGCGTATACCGATGTGTAGGACTAGTGGAAATTATGTGGGCGCATAGACAATGCTCGAGTAGGTGAGAATAGGAGTAAATTGTGCTTTAAGTAACATAGGTTGTGATAAGTAAAAAGAAGTAGATGATGTGCTAGCTACCATGTGAGGAGATGGTGACCACAGAGTAGATGGAGGGACACCATCAATAGAAATGACTTGATTTTTTAAATAAATTTGAGTCACAAATGATTCATAGAAATGATAGATTGAGAGTGATGAATCCAATTGAGACTGAGAAGCATGTCGCATCCCTCAATTGTGTTTCCAATGAGGAAAGGTACAAGCATAGTAAGAGGACCTAACTATAACATGTAGCTTAACAACCCCAAAGGGTTTTGCGAAAGGGTATTCAATTTATGATATAGGATAACTGATAGCCTTAAGGAGTGACATAGAACATGCACTAATGGGCCATGATGGGTTAACCTTAGTGTTGTTGATGGAAGTCGAGCCAATATATGCATGGATATGTAAATGATTAGATGTAAAATTAACATGATAATTGACATTGGAAAAAGAAATGATTGGTGGGGAAGATTCAGTGTTAGCAACTAAGAAATCTAGAGCTCCTGATCCAGGAGGTGATACCGTGTGATAGGCATGATTAGCATAAGAGTTTGTTGTCTTCTTTTCACGTTGTTGAGAGTCATTGTTAAAGAGCTTGAGTTTACCCTTGTCGTTGGTTGGGGAAGAGCTAGTAGACTCTAAGAACTCTAGTTTATTGTTATCAATTAGATCTTGGATGATTGTTTGGAGTTTTAGACATCTATTTGTATAATGTCCCACACATTGATGATAATCACAACAGAAGTTCTCATTTTAGTTCCTACCTTTTAGTCATGACGGGTCTAACTCGAGCAGAGGGGGAAGAGTAATAAGATTTCTCTCAAGAAGTTGTTTCAATATAAGATGCAAAGCCATGGGAAACTTGTTAAATGTGCACTGAGATTACTGTGAATGAACCTACCTAGTAGGGGTGACAACATTGACAGTGACTTTAGTGTCAGCGGGCTTAGTGCTACATGGTTTTGAATGGCGTCTTGTTTGGAAAACGATTGGAGGACGAAGTTTGTTCTTGATACTTGAGTTTTCCTATATATAGGAGTTTGGTCTCACGAAGCTTAAGAGTATGACAAATCTGATCAAACATGGAAGAGGTTTCAAAGAGAACACTCTCTTGTAGGGGTGGTAATATACTTTGAATGAACAAGTCCTGAAGCTCAGAGTTGGCAAGCACATTTGTTATTTTAGCTAGATTGTTCTTATATCTTAAAACGTAATTGGCTAGGTGTTCATTTGGGCCTTGTTTAAGCTGTGCTAGCTGGGCGTAAGAAATCTTAGAGCTAGATATTGATGGAGAAATGAGTAATAAATTCATCAGCTAGATGTGTGAAGGAGGTTACTGAGTGAACAGGTAAGTCATAGAACCAACGCATCGCATAATCATGGAGACTACAAGGAAATATCTTAGTCAAAAGGATATGATCATCAATGAAGTCAAGACAAGCGACATGAAATGCTCTAAGGTGTTCTTGTGGGTCACCATGCCCATTGAAAATGGGAAGCTTAGGGGTGACAAATCCGGAGGAAGTGGGTAAGTAGAGATGGCAAGTGCAAATGGAGTATGCAATAACAAGGTAGAATATAGAGATGGTGATGCATGCGAAGTGGCCTATTGCAACTTATGAATTTGAGCTTGAAGATCATGATAAAGAGAAGTTAAGTCTTGATTGCCAATATATGATAATTATCGTACATGAGAAACTAAGGGATGCATAAAATGATTTGTAGGAGTAGGAACAAAAATGGGAATAGTAGAAATAGGAGGAAGAGTAGAAGCAAGTGGTTGAGTGGTAACAGAAAGTGGTATGGCGGAAAAAAGCAGTGAGTTCCGTCAAGTTAGTAGATTCCTCACGAGAAACATGTAAAAGTAAATATAGATCTTGGGGATGCTTAGCAAGGTGATCATTGATGGCCTTAAGGTGAGCTTTAGTAAATTCCTCATGAGAGTGAGCCATGACAAAGGAGAATAAACCCTAGAATGATAAGGTAAGAAGGAAGAACCTAGAAGCGTGAATGATTGAGTCGGGTTCACCAAAATGATTAACTAAAATTGACTAAATATGTAGTATATGGGGATAGTTAATCTAAGCTATGAACAACTGTAAATAAAGTAGATAAATGAAGTAAATAAATGTAAAGATGACACAAACAACTATGAAAAAGGAAATTCTAACCCTAATATGCAAGAGAGAAGAGGAAATAACTCAGCTTAATAACAAATGCTCGTAGGACTATGTCGTAGAGGTGACTGGAAAATCATGAAGGTGGTAACGACTGTGCAGGAGATCTGAAAAGGATGGATCTGGACTAATTCCCTGGATCGGAGAACCTTGAGAGGGACTGGGGATGCCTGTGGAGTACTCTGGTGCTGCAAATGGCACACCTTAGTCTCATGTAAAATCTCTGAAAGTGATCTTCACAGGATTGGCAGATGGTCTGAAACCCTCGTTGTATGTTGCATCAAGTTCATTGTCCTGTACCAAATGTCACCAATAATCCAAGATGATGAAAAGACCTGTAAAAGACCAAAATAAGTATCAAAACCCTAAAAAATAAATATGCAGAATGAATGGGTCAGATTGACCTTAGCTACCACAATAGTGGGCTTACTAACTGAGCGATTGCACTACATTTCAGACCCAAATGTAGTTCTAGTGAGTATGTGCATAATGTGCCCTAGGTTCTCTTGTGCCAGTCACACTTTGTGAAGTAGTGAGCAATAACTAAATGTAGAAAATGTAATAGAATATGTGCATGGAATAAAATAAAATCCCTCCCCCTATGAAGTGTGATGCAGATGTCCTAGCCTTGTGCTTGATGATGGAGCTATGTGGATGCAAGTGATCTCTAATACAATAGATGGATGCAACTCTAGATGAGTGATAGTAGTGAATGATGTTAGGTCCCTCATTATGGTCTCATAACTTTATATTTATAGGTTTCTCTTGATCTAATTTCACAATTAACCCCGAAAAGGCTGACCATAAGAAAGATAAAGATCTAAAATGACTAGAAAGAGCCCAAAAAGTGGCGAGAAAGTACAAAAAGGACTAGGGCACCCATGTGCAAGCATGGGTGCCCAATCGAGGCTAAAATAATGTGGGATGACAAAAGATGACTAAACATATGGGTGTAAGAGGTCGGTAATGAAGAAATAAAAGAAAATAAGATGTCCAAAAGATGGGGGTTAATTAGTACTTTATTCACTCAAAAACCTTCTAAATAGTAGTATGAGAGTGGGAATAAATAATGTCTAAAGTGCATATTTTTTACATCTACAACAAGAGTAAAGACAACCAAGATGTGTAGATTATGTGTGCATGTGATGGTGTGTTGCAATATGTAATATGTGTAGAGGAGAGGGGCCACATTTCCCCCAGTGGATGTGTGTGAGATGAGGTTCATTTAGAAATTCTCCCTCAACAGTCAAGTATGAACCATATAACAAGAGTGTTCCATCGGGTAATGAGTGTAAAGTATGTGTACCCGATATGTGATAATGCTCAGAAATATAGACATGGTTCATGGAGAGAGAGAGAGTAATGTATGTGGTTGAGAGTACATGCTATGAAATATTTATCATGAAGCACAGAGTGTGAAGTCTAACAAATAAGCTGAGAGAGAGAGAGTAATGTATGTGGTTGAGAGTACATGCTATGAAATATTTATCATGAAACACTAAGCGTGAAGTCTAACAAATAAGCTAAGAGTAGCCAATAAAGACAACCAATAGTGATGTAGGGGGGAGAAAGTATGATGCCCCCCAAATGTGCAAGTGATGGAAAGCTTTCTGACGATAGCAAAGGGGGAGGGCTCCTTAGTTGGTATCCAAGAAAGAGAAGGCATGTGACCATGGTCTAGGACTGGTGGTGTGGGATAATATATATGTATGTGAGGGAAACCAATGTGGTAAAGGAGGTGGAGAACACCTATAGGAATGGGCTTCCTGGGTAGGGGACTTAGGCCGACGTGGTGGACTCATGGACCGGTGAGGGCGATGGGGTTGTGATGTAGGCCATGTACGAATGGTAGAGCTAGGTGCAAAGATAGATTTAGACTTTAGAGGTGTAAGAGGCATAGATGTCATGATTGGTACTAAAATAAAGGTAAGAGTGGGATGAGGTAATGGTGTGTGTGGTGGAACACCGTGATTTGTGATAACTTTCTTGTTATGAATGAACTTAAGACATAAGTTGAGTATGGAAGGGGTAACTTGGGAAACTTGAAGTCAAGGGAGACCTAAGACCATGTCACAACACTTGATTTTAGATGTAACAAGGAATGGTGTAGGTATAGTATGGGACCCAACATTAATAAGAAGGATGACATGTTTATATGAATTAGGAACTGGAAATGTGATTTGAGAGGTCAAAAAATTTATAGCTAGTAAGAGTGTCACAAAGCATGCATTAGAAAGGGTCGAAGGATGAACCATAGTATTGTTCACTATATGAGTACCAATGAAAGCATAAATATGTAACTCATCAAAGGAAAATTTAGCATGGTGGTTGTGATATGAGAATGTAATAACCAATGGTGGTATTTCATCAATAGCAATGAGAAATTCAATTGGCTCCGATAAAGGAGGAGGCACAAAAAGATAGGCATGATTGGCAGAGGAATCAGTAGTCGAATTGTCATGTTTTGGTAATGGGTCATTGAATATTTTGAGATTTTGATTATCGTTAACCTATTTAGAAGTAGAAGGCTCTGAGAGCTTGATTACATTATTATCGATAAGATATTTAATGATATGCTTAAGCTTAAAACAACGATCAATATAATTGATTGTATTGGTGATAATCACAGTGTGCATTTTCATCATAGTTATGGCCACGTGGTCGAGAAGGATCTATATTGAGTGGTGGATGGAGAGTAATTAGATTGCTTTTAATGAGTTGTGGTGATAAGAACCAAGGTGCATAAGGTAGCTTAGAAAAGGTGCATCTTGTGGATTGTAGTTGAAGCGTGGATGGTGTAGAAATAATGTTGATAGTAAATTTATAGTCGATAGGCTTTGTAGATGGTTTGAATGTGGATTTGACTTGAAACTTGTTGGAGGATGAAGTGGAAGAAGTATCATAATATTTCAATTTTCCCATAGATAGTAGTTTTCTTTCACGAAATTTGAGTGTGTGACACAATTGATTGAAAGAAGGAGAAGTTTATTAAAATGACACTCTCTTGGAGTGGATGAAAAAGACTTTAAATAAATAGATCTTGCAATTCCAAATCAACTAGAACATTGGTCATTTTGGAAATATTTTTTTGTACCACAAGACATAGTCTGCAAGATGTTCATTAGATCCTTGTTTGATTATAGCTAGTTGTGCATATGATATCTTAGTGCTGATATTCAATGAAAAATGAACAAGGAATGAATCGACTATAGTTGTAAAAGATGTTACTGAATGGACAGGTAGATCATAGAACCATCGCATAACATTTTCATTTACACTTTGAGGAAGCAATTTAGCCAATAGTGTAAGGTCATGAACATATTAAAGACATGCAACGTGAAAGGGGCAAAGGTGTTCTTGAGGGTCGCCATGGACATTGAAGGTGAGAAGCTTAGGTGCGCCGAAGTTAGGAGGTAGCAGTAATGAGTAGATGATGGGTGCAAAAGGGCTATGAAGGAGGAGTGATGAATCTAGATATGGAGATAAGGATGAAGAGGCTTTTTGTAATTGGCGAATTTGGGTGTATAAATCTTGGTATAATGAGGCTTGGTCATGTGTACCTGAAGAGGATCCAAGTTATGTATGGGAAGTATTAGAATGAATGAGGTAAATGGTGGTTCTAACAATAGAAATAGGAATGGTGAAAGGTCAAGTGGAGGTGATGGTGGCCGAGGAAGAACCCATGAGAGGGATAGTAGTAGCATTTAGAGAATGTTTAGTAGTAAGTAAAACATTTAGGAAATGTGGACTATGTGTAGGGTTGGTCCATAAAGCAGAACACAAATTAGTTAGCTTGTCAAGTTGTTCTTGATCAATAATAGTGACTTCATTGTATGATTGTTCACTGTCAGAAGTTTCAATGTTTTCAAGAGGAAAGTTGGTTGAGTTAATAAGGGAATTATCAGATTTATCCATTGGTTTAGAGAGCCTACAGGAAGATGGAGGAAGCTTATTGTGCTTAAGAGGACCAAAATGACCACTATGGGTGACGAGCATAAAAAGAGAGCCTTGAAGAAAGGTAGGGTTTGAGTGAATGGGTTCACCAAATGAATTAATCTAAATTGAATTAAATCCTATTTCATATTAACTTACAGTAAAAAATTATATTCAAAATATTATATATAGTAGTGCACAAACAATAAGCATTCAACAATGTAAAACCCTAAGCAAATGACAAAGGAAGATGACTTAGTTGATTTTGTGCAACCTGGGAGTGATAACAACTGAGTATCTACTGTACTAGGCTGGAAACAATGTCAAACAAACTCGATGAGGGTTCATAACCTATTTTCATTAATTTTTGCAAGGAAAAAATTTAATGTTGAAACATGACAACTTAACCCCAGTGTCAAAATTTTCTTGTAAACCCTCCTAAATACCCCCCTGTATCAGTCCGCCATTTATTTCATACCTATCCTAACCTTACATTCCCTCATATGTGTTATATATACTTTCCCCATTGTTTAAAATGTTGAAACAAGGTGACTCATTCCATTCAATGTGGTACTTCTAAAGGTGGATTCTTCAGTAGGCCTAGAAATGCTATTTTTGGCTTTTCCAAAATAGGTGTGCATCATATGGGATATATTTGAAGGATAAATTCATAAGGAAGTGTTTTTAGGAGCTAATAACATATTACAATTGGTTTAGGAATATTTAGGAAAGTTTTAGAGGTTTAGTAACAAGAACAGTGAAAGCAGGTTTTTGAGGGTGAAGGAGCTTGCAGTCAAAACAGGTACCTAATCTACAACACATGATTCTAGGAGCTCCGTGATGAGTCAAGAGGAAAATAAATACTCATTGGAAATCTTGTAGAATTATTTACATGATGAAATGTTCAAAGCCTTCACAATATATAGGCTCTTCTCAACACAACTCATTATTGGCAGGCACACCCTATTGTCTCGAGAAAAAAAGATCTTTTTTCATGTAATTTTAGGAATAATTGAAAGTTTATACCATTATAATGTCTTCAGAAGGCTCTTGAGATTAAAAATCATATATGTTTTCATAAAAAATGACTTCCTGGAGCTTTAGAAACTTCGTCGATAAGTCTCTCTCTTGTGAGGAATGTTTCTAATACTTAGTCAAATTTTCACCTCCAAGTGCATGGCACATTTCTTTGTCCCTCTTGTCCCTGTCCCTTGGGGACAAGAAAACACACCTTACCCCATACTTTCCTCATGGATCCTCATATTATCTCAAACTAAGCCTTAGAGTGCTAAAATACCTCTTTCTAGCCCTTTCCTCACTTCCCCCTAACCAGATCACACTGCGCCACTTGTCATCTCCATATGAGGGAACATTTTTATTCCCCTCCTATCACTATCCTAAGGGGATAGAGGGGAAAAATAAATGCATCCATCTCTTTCCCCCAATCTGGTCTTCCATATGACCCCATCTCAACCTCAAGTGCTTAATGGATTTTTTGCCTCATTCATTAATCATTCAATCAGAAGTTGTCACTTGTCAAGCTTAGGTGAGGGAGAATTTATGTCCCTCCTGTCCCTATCCCTTGGGGATAGAGGGAGAATTTTTTTTCCCCATGTTGTGAATATTCAAAACCAAAAATTTGGATGTGTTTTACCTTGCTTTTTCTCTCTTCTTCCTCTCCTGTGAACCAAAAGTGTTGCCGAAACTTCTAAAAACATGAAAGAACTCCTACCCACATCATTTTTTGATTAGACCTATATTATTGCTATGTAAAAAAATCCAAGAAACTGTAAATTGATCAAGCACCCTATCGAATTTCTCTCAAAACATCCATGATTGCAAGGATGAAGCTTGTCTTACTGCCGACAAGGAAACTTATCATACCAAGGGTTTGAGTGGATTTTTCTTCTCCAAATAATCTTTATGATAAAGGAATCTCAATGATTCCATTTACTACTGTCATGAAACCTTCAATCTTGTAAAACCTGCCTCTAAAAATTGATTTTCTAGTTTCCAAACATTCCGGTGGGTAAAATAGAGTGACATTTGGAGCATGAGATCGCGATAAAGAGCCGAATTTAAAAATAAGGTTTCCATCGAAACCAAGGTCATTTTTTTCACTTACTAAAAATAGCATATGACATGCCCCATCACATGTGTTAAAAATATTAAGTCCCTCAATTTGCAAGCTTTGATCACCCATAGCACACTCAGAAACAATGCAGAATGGTGAGCAAGGGTAAAATTGTCAATTTTCCTAAAAGAGCAAGTTTGGAAAAAGCACTTGCTAAAAATAGAAAGTGGTTGAAAATGGGAAAACATCATCAACATAGGAAAATTGGAATGTTCTAGAAGGTTCAGAAGGTCAGATTTGAGAAAAATAGGTGATATGCCCAAAAATAGCAGGTTTCTGGTCCTACTTGCTAAAAATAAAAAGTCTTTGTTTTGGATGCAGAAAGTTACAGCTAGATCCATCTTCACTCATCTTTCCACTTTTTGAACTCTTCATAGGGTTATATGATAATCTAATATCTCAAACAAAAAATGAAACCTCCATAAGGGTCTTGGAAGCATCTTTTTGATCATAATTGTGCTCAGGAGCATGTGAAAGCACAATAGAGGAAAGTCAAGATCACTGAGCAATTGGAAAAGATTCAAAGGGTGTAAACGAATCCATTTATTCACCATAATATGTCATCATAACTCATTAGTCAAGATTGGATCCATCAAGATCATATCTCAGTGAGCTGGTTGAAATGAGCTCAGTGAGCCGAGTGAGCTAGGTGGGTCGGTGAGCTGGGTGGGTTGAAGTGAGCTAAGCGAGTTGAGCTCAGTGAGCTAGGTGAACCAGTGAGTTGGGTGAGTTAGTTAAGTCAAGTGAGTTAGGAAAGAGATCATCCCTTTTCCCTTCATCAAGGATCTCACCTCAGGTAGGTCTTGCAAAAGTGTTTCTCAATAGTCTTTTAGCGGTCTGAGGTGTCTGTACATCTTGTAGAAGGAGAAAATAGTGATAATCATGCTTTAGATCAATAAGTTATACATCAAGGGAGCTTCTTCAACATATCAGTCAATCCCCTTCTCTCCTCTTCTCTCCCTTTCTTTTAATTATTCATTGTACACAATCATTGCATTTCGTCTTATTCACTTACATGACAATATTTGTAATTTGTAAAAGTATTCTCTCAAAATTCTAAGAGAGATACTAAATTTGTCTCTTCTAGGGGAAATTGAAATGTCATAAGTAGAATAGGAGCATGAAGAGTCATGTCGGGGGAGATGAAAGGTCAATTCAAAAGGCTATAAATTGGGATGGCTTCTCCATTCCAAAGGATACTAAATTTTAGTTCTTGGTAGGAATTGTGAATTGTGGTAGATTGATTGATGTTTTTAAATCATCACTACATAAGAAATGAAAGCTACATTCTTCCTTTTTCTTTTCTCATGTTTCTTATATTCTCTCTTTTCTATGACTTTGTAAGTATGGTGATCAAGAAGGAACTTGGTGTCCTTAATAAAAGAATCTACAGAACTATTTGTCTGGATTTGTTATTCTCACTAGGTACTTCATTGTTGTTTTCCTCCAATTGAATGTTGAAATACTCTGGTTATTGGGTGTGAACTCTCCACTTGTCTACTCACAATGATAACCTCCCCTCTCCTAATTCTCCTCCTCTATCCCTCATTGCCGCAATTTCCTTTCTTGTACCCCTACAAAACATTTACCATAGGTTTAGTGAAGTGTGCCTGTGTGATCCCCTGACCTATTTGGCCACCCCACAATAGTTAGATATGATTAGGATAGTTACCTTCAATAATGGGAGCCTCCCCATACACAAAAAGGAGGGCATAACCCCTGTGAGCATTGGTAGAAACCCATAATTTTCCATACAACAAATTATTTCACCAACAGTTTTTGGTGACTCTACTGGGGAGAAATTTGCCCTTGTGCACCATAAAGATCTTTGCAAAATAAAAAAATAAAATAAAAAGCACTTGAATGATCAAAAATCCTTTTTACAAACCTCTTGAGAAAACCTGATTGAAATGAAGATATACCAGACTGAATAGGTTGAGAGGAATCATTTGAAAGAAGATATACCACTGAATATTTTTGAACCTATTTTTAGCTTTGCAAAATCAGTAAGAGTGAGTAAGAGATAATCCATACTACTTCTCTCAAGCTTAATCTCCATCTAATTCCTAGAGCGGTACCCATGGTAACTGTATGCAACCAATTTTTCATGTGCTACATTGACGAAAAAGGTTAAAAGTCCCCTATGATGATTACTATCTTTTCCAATGGTGTTTGAGCCCCTTTTCCTCTTTGTAACTTGTATTTCTATCTCAGAATACTTTACTTACCCATTTCCTACTTTATGTTAGCTTTCTGTAGGTTTTTCCTTAGTTTTTGGCCTTAAGTTATGAAACTGCTGCTTGGGCGGCGGTTATGCAACCGCTGCCCTACTTGGGTGGGGGTTGCACAACCATTGGTTTTCCCTCAGTGGCGGTTGTACAACTGATCTTTGTGATTGCGTAACCAACGCCTTGTGTAGACTTAGGTGGTTCTGTGTGCTTTGGTCAAGACTTCCCAAGTGTGGTTTGAACACGTTTTAACTTCTTTCAGCTCACCTTGTTGTGCATGTTCATAATTGGTCAAATTAGGCTGTTTGTAAGCTTGATATATGCGTACCAACTTCCTCTTCCTCTTATAATTGTTGATTGAGAGTTAACTGCCCCTCCTTGTTGTGATGTGGCATCCCATTGCTGTCAAATGGCTTAGACCATTTCCCAGCATATGTTCTATAAAATCCATGCTTCTTCCTGAAGTAATTGCTAAAGATTTTTATTGTGATTTGCGTAATTATGCTGTCATGATCTTGCTATAAATTACACAACCAAGCATTGTTCTCTTACGTTGTTCTTCTTGTACCTGCATTGCTACCTAAATTGCCAAGCAATACCTTTGCTCGAACACCTTCTTCTTCTCATTTCTGATTCTTAGTGCAACTCCCTAGACTCAAGTGAACATTTTTTGGAAAAGAAACTAAGGGGACACAAAATTAAACCACAATTGGCTTTTCCTCAACATTACAAATTCTAGGTCTTGGGATGTACTTAGATTTCCTGAAGCTTTGATTGAATATTTTATTTAATCTGTATGCACATTGTTGGCTAGAGCAATAAATAATTTTGAATCCAATTCATTACAATAGTTAAATCATTTACTATAGCTTTCATTTCTTTTGTAAAGCTTCTGGTGATAGATAACTTCCCTTCCTATCCCTATGGGTTTGTAAGGGAAGATTATCCAGAGGAAAGCTTATGTATTAATTTAGAATCAACTGCAATATCATTTCATTTATAAAACTTCCATTGAATCCTTCTTTACTTCTGTTGGGGAGGTTGCAAGGGAAGAAAATCCATATGAGAAGCTTTGATTTCTTCCCGTGCCTCTAATGCAGAACAAAGGATTCACATCCACAATTACATTTTGGAAAAGCTTTGTTTAAGTTATGATAACTTATATCTATTTCAACACAGAGAAATAATCACATATTGTTTTTTTATTTGTTTAGGATTTATTAAGTTGAAGTTGTAGAAGCTATCTGTTCATTTCTTCACATTATCCTCTGTTATTTTCCAGAAAGTATAAAATCCAAAAAAATTAGTTTAATTAAATTAGATTGTTGTTTATTGTTTCATTTCTTTTAAATAATTGAATAAAAGCACAAAAACATAGATTATATTTCCTTTATTTAAATTATTTTACTTTCTTGTATTAAATTAATTAAATATGCACTTCACATGACCATTTCGGGACCTAAATATTCTAGAGATTACTTTTTTGAGCCCATAGTACCACAACCAAACCAACAAGCAACTTTATCGGATATTGACCAAGGTCTTCAGATTCACAACTTTTGGACCACTTTAGACCTGCCTAATATCACTGCACAATTGAGAGCTTTAAACATTGAAGAGACAGAGCTTACAAAGCTCTAAGGAGAAGGCACACAAAAGATGTGCGCGTGGGAACAAGGGCACATTTGAAGGCAAGTAGGAAGATAGGAAAGGAAACACGTGCATAATAGTTTGGCTCAGGACTTAGCCATTTTTATTGGATAAGGGCTATTTTTGGAGATAGCGTGTGGAGCACACATAGGGATGAAGACTTGCACTACACACAATGGTATTTTGGGAATGAGTGGCTGATAAGCACCATGCATGGTTTGAGCTAATAATAGGATTGCTTCTTCCAGTTAACTATAGGACATCTATTATTAGAACACTTGCATGTATGCATGCTATTGTAAAGGTGCATGGCTATTATCAGCATGTGACCTATTTTGAGAAGTGCATAGGTGGTGAAGGGAAAGTCCCCACCTCTATAAATATGTATTGAACTATGTAGTTTAGGGTGTGTGAATTATTGTAGAGTTATGTTGTTGGATCTGATGCACATGACTTATGGATATACTTTATAATGTAAGAAGCTTATGTGTTTTACAGTGTTTAATGCAATGGATAATATTGGCTGGATAATGGTGTTAAACATAACTGAATCTGGTTCATGTATGGTTAATCTTATTATAGTTATTATTTAATTCATGATTCTCTAAGATCTAGATCTGGATTATGCACTGTGGAATGTTTATGTTTAATTATGGATCTGAATATGTTTTATCACCATCACACTAACATCCTACACAAGAAACTCTAAAGAGGGGCTTGGTACCTTTGCACACTTCAGGTGAGTGCTCAGCTCAGGTTGGGTGATGTGTTAGTGTGCTGGGTTATTCACAGTAGATTCTAGGCTGCATCATTGGTTCCATTTCTGGGACCTCTTTTTCAGCTATGTTTTCAGGATGTTTCATGATGAAGACATACTGGTTGACCCTAGACAAGTGTTGAGGAGTGGATAATAGATCTGGAAGAAGAGTACGCTCAGAGGTTCAACACTGGATCTGAGTTTGATGCATGCACATGGGTAGAGAAGAATTTGTATGACTGTTTATATGAGAGCTTCTTTGTTATCTTTCTGGTAGAGTTGTACAAGTGGCTGGTTGCTTATGCATCTAAAAGGAATTGGAGGTATCACACACTTGTTTGGATGTAAGAAGAATTTCAGGCCCTCTATGATGCTGATCTGATTTGGACGTGCGTGCTGTGGACACTTGGTTCTGTGGTGTTCTGAATAGCTATATTTTAGAGTACTCAATTTCTACTTACTCTTTCCCAGAGGTAGCTGAGTTCTAGTTTTTGTGTTATCCCAGGGGAACCTATCTGTAAGGCATTCCACTGGTGATCAAAATCTTGATGGTAACCCTGAACTTGGAAGAAAATTTGATGGCTAGCTAAACCCTACCACACGTGGGGGAAGGAGTAGGTTTGGTGAAGGATGGTGGACCTAGTGGTAGAGAGGAAAAGAGAAGAAAGGTGGATTAAGTACAATGAGGCATGCGAGAGGGAGATAGAGAAGCAATGTGATATTACAGAATGGATGGCATTGAGGAGAGAGATGGCTCATGAAGGATTTGGAGCTCATGTAGAAGGCATGGAGCCAGAGCATCTGGAACTCCCCCATTTGGGAAAGCATGACAGGGAACCCTCCTCAGCCTCATATGGGAGTGCACCAGTAGAGACAACATGGGCCATGGGTGTGCATCTGAATCTACCTGGTAACCTAGCCCTTGCACTTGGTTTTCTAGTATCTAGTACAACCAGTAGTTAGCAAGCTAGTTTGGGGAGTAGTAGAAAAGGAGTAAATCAAGTAGAAAGTGCATCTATGGCTGGGAAAATGTCTTCTTTGTTATTTGGAGGTACCTTTTCAGGTGCATCGTCGACATAAAACTCAAGCGCAAGAATTTTGGACTCACTTCTGGGAGTAGTACCACCTCACAGACTGTAGGAGTTCAGTTTAGTACCACTATTGGGACACAGGGTAGTACATCCACTGGTCCACTTCTGGCTACAGGTGGAGGATCAGGGGGCATAGGTGGCTCTAGTTCTGGTGGATTTGGTGGGTCTGGAGGTAGAGGTAACACAGAGGTTCTGGATCAGGTGGGCATGGTCCTCACCAACCCCAGAATATTTACATGGAGATGTCACTTCATCTTCCAGAGTATAGGGGAATAGAAGATGTTGCTGAGCATGTGCACATGTGTGAGATACTGTGGTGCACAAAAGGAATCACAAATTCTGAGTGCAAGGCAAGTCAGTTTGCAACTACATTGTAGGGACACGCTCACAGTTGGTACAGGAAGTTTGACCCTGATCAGACTTGCGTAGATTATGCAGCATTACGAGAAGCTTTCCTTAAGGAGTTTCATATCCCTGAGTTCAAGCAGAAGAGTATAAGCACACTCAAGGATATTAAGCAGGGACTACTGAAAGCATTCAGGAATATGATGCCCATTTCAAAACACTTTTGTCTAAACTTTCATATGATATTCATGCAAGCCAACATGCACAGTGGTTCATTGGGGGCTTGATCACACCTTTTAGGAGGGAACATTGTCACATAAGACATATATGGACCCACGCAAAGCACTTGAAGCAACGTTACATGCTGAGGTAGTCAGAAGTATAGACACTGGAGTGAGCCCATTCCTGGAAGCACAGATTGCAGCTATGGAAAAGCAGTTGGAGAAACTATCAGAAAAATTAGCACATGAGACACACTAGAGATTTGGTGTACAAACTGTGAAGTGGAAGGGCACACTAAAGATAGTTGTCCCCATAGGTCAGTACGTTCATTGTTGCTAGACTGCGAGATATGTCATTTAGACCATGATGCAAGTTTTGCCCATTATTACAATGCATGATAAGAAAGAACATATCTTGCTATTGTAAGATTTTCCAGTCCATGAACTCACAATACAGAAGACTGTAGGTTGATTGGTCAGATCCATGATGCCATCGATATTGGTGTGCGACAGACAGGAGTATCATGATAACTCTAAAAGTAAAAATGAGCACCATGATCATGATCATCAAACCAAGGGTGCTATGATCAGAATGAAGGGATGCTTTGAAGGAAGTCATGGCAGAGGTCAAGGATACCATGGTGGATTCAGGGGCAAGGCCATGGTGGTGGGAAAGGTGAGTTTCCTCGTGGAACATGTTATACATGTGGATCTCCTGACCACTACAGGTGTGAATTCCCTCAGAATATTACTTGTTCCTTTTGTGGGAAGAATCATAACTATGAGGAATGCCCAGACTTATATGAGCATCTTAGCAAGCAACATAAATAGGAAAACAAGGGTGCAGGGATGGTTAGGATACAATGCACCATAGAAAATCAGTGGATGCCAAAGTTGGCACTAGAACCTGAGGTAGTACCTATGAAGATTACTACACACGCTGAAGCTGTGCATGCCAGAGAGATGTTACAACAGAATCCTACCATTACTAAGGAGGAGGTTTTACATGTAAGATATCCAGATCCTACACATCAGAAGGAGGTTTATCAGGAAACCATGGAGGTACTCAGAAATCTTCAGGGTGAAATACAATGTTTAAAGGAATAGTCATGGAAGTTGGAACAAAAGAAGGCAACAGAGACGGTCCAGTCAGATGTTGATGATTTGAAAGAGGTATGCAAGATGCTGCACCAGGAGAATATTATTCCATTACTAGGAAATTGGTTAAAGGGAAACACTCTACACATAGGTATTGAGAATGGATGGAAGATCCTGCATGCTAATCTTCCCCCTCATAGCTTGGATTATGACAAGGAAATCACTCTGAATGCTGTTGTGGATGGATGGATTTTGAGCAATATATTGATTGACACATAGGTGCAGGAAGTGAATGTGCTTACTTTAGATGCATGGGTACAGATGGGAAGACCCCCATTACAACCATCCTCTAATGTACTATTTATGGCTAATCAAACTAAGGCCACTCCAATCAGAGTTTTAAAGGATGCATCCATTACTATACAAGGGGCCAAGTTCACTGGGGACTTTGAGGTTTTAGCACTTGCAGAAGTAGACAACTTCCCAGCTCTACTTGGGCGCCCTTGGTGTTATGCAAATAATGTTGATCTACGGTTCAACAAGGGGTATATAAGTTTTGAGAACAAGGAAGAAAGAGTTATTATCCCTTTGACAGATGGGAAATCTGCACCTTATGTTGAGCCTTTGAGTGAGGAAGACCTGAACAAAATTTATGTGCACACCATTCGAGATCCAGAAGTACTTGAGCCATCTAAGGAAGGAATCCTCCAGTGGGAAGATGCATAGTCTATTAGTGATACTACAAGTATTTCTTGTGATAATTGGGCACATGACACCTATGAGATGGTTGGGCATGAAGTAAGAAGTGCATTTGCATGGAGGAACAAACCTCATTGTATTAGGAGGATAGGTAACAACTCTATACCCTGGTACACTGGAGAAGGAGATCCTATGGTATTCCTGTGCACCATGGAGGAGTAGTGGATGGATCAAGTGGAGAGAAGAAATATGTTAGTATATACCCTATGTGGGATGACAATGTGTGGTGGATGGTTCACAGGGATAATCTCATAGAATGGAATGAAGTAAGAATTTCTCTAACAACTCGATTTCTCAGGAGCAATGTGCCTACTCAAATATGCATATATCATGGTAATCAACCTATTCAACACCATGTTCAGTAGTGTGAGAGACTCTGGATAGTGGGGCAAGGAAGCTTTACCACCTTCACTTTGGGTGCACAAACTTTATTCCACTTTGCAAGGCTGCACACATGCTTGGTATGTTTATGCGGAACTGCATAGGGAGACTAGAAATTGGAAAGGACTTGATTGTAGGAATGACCCATACTTTTGAGTACTTCTCTACTAAACCTCCAGTAAGAGAGGCATTATGGGTTATGGAGAGTTTGACTATGGGAGACAGTGCAAAGGATGAAGAACTCATTCAGGATTTATTTGGTGAGGAAGAACAAGGAGCACGTTTTGATGAAGTAGATGATACAAATGCCAAACTATTTAAGCACACTTGCTTTGAGAAGGAGAAAGGAAAGATGGTCTACATAGTGGATGATGAAGAAGTAGAATATTTGGACATAGATCATTCAACAGGTATGCACAAGGTCTTAGATAGTGTGGATAAAAATGCACGTGCCTATCATGAACCTATGAAGACCAAGAAAGTGAACATTGGCATGGATGCTGAACCCAAGGAGGCCATAATTGGAGATTATTGGTCTGATTCTAAAGTAGCAAAGATAATTGAGTTACTACGTGATTTCCAGGACTTATTCCCTAGGGGCTACCATGAGTTAAAGGGGGTACATGAGTCATTAGGTGAGATGAAGATTAAGCTAAAGGAAGGAGCACACCCGGTCAGGAAGAGACCTTACAGGATGAACCCTAACCTGTGCATAAAAGTTAAAGAAGAAATTGACAAAATGCTGAAATCTGGCATCATTAAGCCCCTAGAAGAATCAAAGTGGGTTAGCCCCATGGTAATCAGTATAAAGAAAGATGGTCGGATTAGGATTTGTGTGGATTACAGGGAGCTGAATGTTGCATGTGTGATTGATCCTTTTCCTACGCCTTTCACCAGGAAATATTAGAAGGTGTTGTAGGGCATGAAGTTTACTCTTTCACAGATGGATTCTCAGGGTATCACCAGGTTAGAATTACATAGGAGGATCAAGAGAAAATGAATTTCACCACTGAATGGGGAAGCTTTGCATATACAGTGATGCCCTTTGGTTTGAAGAACATGCCCTGCTGTATTTTCGCACATAGTTGTTCAAGCATTCCAGGATTTTATTCACAAATTCTTGCAGGTTTACTTGGATGATTGGATGGTATATGGGCTTGTTAAGGATCATTGTGACAACTTGCGCTTAATGTTTGAAATATGTAGATAGTTAAGCATCTCTTTAAATATCAAGAAGTGTGTGTTTGCTACACCTTTTGGAACTCTGTTAGGGCACATCATCTGCAAGGAAGGTTTGTTAGTAGATCCAGCTAAGGTTGCAGTTATTGTAGGCCTGGAGGAGCCTACCAGTCAAAGTGAGGTGCATGGATTCTTGGGCCACACAGGGTATTACAGAAAATTTATCAAAGGATATGCAAAGATTGTCCATGCACCCTTGGAAGAGTTACTCAAAGGAAAAGGGACATTCTATTGGAGAGAACCACAACAACGTGCATTTGAGGCATTGAAGGAGAGACTTACTACAATGCCTATTCTACATTTTCCCTCATGGAACCAACCATTTCATGTACATGTGGATGCCTCTGGCATGACCATTGGTGTAGTGTTAGCTCAGCCTAGAGAAGGTATTATAGATCATCCTATCTGCTTTGCTAGTAGAAAGTTGACTCATGCGGAACAAAATTATACAACTACAGAGCACGAGGCCTTGTCAATGATCTACGCGCTGCATAAGTTCAGACAATACTTGCTAGCAACACCTTTTGTATTTTATACAGATCACATGGCATTAAAATATTTGGTAAATAAGCCCATTTTACAGGGGCACATATGTCGATGGGTGCTCCTATTCCAAGAATTTGACTTTACAGTCATGGTAAAACTAGGTAAAAGTAATTCTAGCCCAGACCACTTATCAAGGATTCAATCAGGGGAGGATGCACAGACAATTGAAGATACAATGTCAGATGCATAGTTGTACAGGTTACATCACGTGCCTTCAGAATTGGAGGATATTGTTGTCTTTTTACACACAGGTATGGTGCCAGAAGGAATGAAATCCTTAGAGAAGAAACAACTTGCAATTCATGTTACACCTTTCATGTTGATCAGTGGTGACTTATACAAACTAGGATGAGATGAAGTATTGCACCGGTGTGTACTGGAACATGAGTGCACAGGATATCATGGAAGAGGCTCATGGTGGTATTGTAGGTGGGCATTATGCAGGTGACACCACCACGTGCAAGATTCTACTCATTGGATTATGGTGGGAGACCCTGTACAAGGATTGTAAAGAGTATTGTAAGGTGTGTGATCACTGTCAGTGCCTTGAAAACCTGGACAAAAGAGATGAAATGTTTTGAGGCCTATTCCTAGTGTAGAGCCATTTGAAAAATGGGCAATAGACTTTGTGGGTCCTATTTCCCCAGCCACACGTAGAACCAGATCATGCTACATCATCACTTGTATAGATTATCTTACAAGGTGGGAAGAAGCAACACCTACAAAGGATTGTACAATGGCTACAACAACAAGGTTCTTATGGGAAAATATTCTTACTAGGTATGGATGTCCGTTGAGTTTGACAAGTGATAGGGGCACACACTTTTTGAATGAGATGATCAGGATATTATTGGATGAATTTATGGTCATGCACACCACAAGACTACACCTTATCACCCTCAAGAAAATGGGACTATTGAGGCTTTCAACAAGATATTGAGCCAGACCTTAACAAAAATTTGTGATGTTGGAAGGAAAGATTGGGATGATAAAGTTTTGTTGTACTTTGGGCATATAGAACAACCTACAAAAGGTTGAATAAGGCTACACCCTTTCAGTTGGTGTTTGGCACAGAAGTAATTTCTTCCCATGGAATTCATGTTACCTTCTTTGCGTATTGCACATGTGGGAGGTCTAGCTGATGAGAAAGCATTAGAAGAAAGAATTGACAAGTTAATACAGTTGGATGAGAGGCGCGCCATAGCACGTTGGAGTCAGAAGTAGGAAAAGGCCAGGTAGAAGGCATGGCATGACAAACACATCAGGGATAAGAAGCTTGAGGTTGGATAGATGGTACTTCTTTATGATTCCAAGTTTTTGTGCCATCCAAGGAAAACTTAAGGTGCATTGGTTGGGACCGTATGTTATCACTCACATCCTTGAATCAGGCACTTGTCAGTTAGAGGCACTTGATGGAACACATGGTTACCCAGTTACTTCAATGGGAGTAGGCTGAAGCCCTACTATAAATAAGTCTTCTTGGTGTTTGTAATAAGGCAGTATTTCCATTTAGTATAGATTTCCCTTTTTGTATTTATTTTAATGTATTTCCTTCTTCGTCGTTATGCTTTGTCAATTTAGTTTGGTGTTTTGTGTAATAAGTGCATTTTGCACACTGGAAGCTAATTACAATCTGAAGTATTTTTATGCACAGAGGACTACACATACCATTGGTGTGGGGTGGTTATTATTTTTTATTCAACAAAGGGAACACATGAGAACATACTGTTACAGGTGTTATTCAAGAATGGAAAGGAGCTGCTAGAAAGAAGATTGATCCTAGAGAAGACCATAGTTGGAAATAAATGAATGAACAATATAACGTGAGGTAAGTTGCGGCCATGGAAACTACTAGGGGAAGGTGCAGTGGTGAGGTACTTTGGTGCATGGAAGCACGTAAAAGGAGGTCTGTAGCTAGAAGGTAGGAAGGCACGCTAGAAGGTTATAGCTGGGGCGCGAAGGTGTACCACATGCAGAAGTTGGGAAAATGGTCAATTAATGAGAGGATTGGTGGTAGGTGAAGGAGAAATAAATGTAATAAATTTTCAAAAATCTATATAAGGACGTGATGCGGGTTCATTTTTACCTTTGTATCACAAGTATTCGAGTGAGCTAGTTGCGACCGAGCCAAGCGGAACGTGTTTGAGGTGTGGAGAGCTGCGAAACCAGACATGGAGAGAGGATTTGTGCACAGAAGTGGCTTACGTCCCCATTGGAGAAGGGTTTGAGTGAAGAAAAGCATTGAGAAGTTAGGGCTCATGTTTTTGAGCTAGGGCATGGGGTTTTGAGCTAGGGCATGAAGCTAGGGCACAAGGGCTTACTCGACAAGAGAAGAAAAGGTGAGATTTTTACCATGGCACCGAAGAAAGCACCTGCAACAGGTACAAAGGGGAAGAAAAAGGTGGAAGTCGAGGTCGAAGTTTCTCCCAAGAGAAATTTTTTAGAGATGCAATATCCAGAAGGAGTGATATTGGGTGGATTGGGATTCCCATATCCATAGATGTAAAGTAAGTGATTACAACCACCACACCACTGATAACAAGGGAGAGTTGGATGCTTTGCTGAATAAGAAGACCAACAAGCACACGGTGGATGACATGCCAGTATATGACGATGCTGGGGAGAAGTTTCTCAAGAAGGTAGGGGTGTATCAACTATATGAACTCCCATATTTTGGAAAACCAAAAAGTTTATACCAATGGCTTATGAGTAGAGTCCATGAGGACTTCTTCTATTTTTTGGATGGAGGGTAAGAATCACAATGGCCCTTTGATTGCCACATTGACAGATTGAAGGGCACATGGACAAATGTTATTAGTGATCTAACTGATAAGGCAGCTGTTATAGCCACAAGCAAGGAGTTGGGATACTCCAAGGGTCCACGTGGAATGGACATCTACAAATTAAGGAAGTACCCAGTGGTACAGGAAGCCGCACATCTGCTCACTAAACTGAATGATCAAGAGAGATGGTCACAGGTAAACACCATGTGGCTACATGTTGCCAAGAAGATGTCACAAGGAGAAGTCTACAATCTAGCAGGCTACATAGCAGAAAAATTATTGAGGAAGCACACACAGGTGAAAAGATAAGTTTTGGCACTATCCTCTTATCTCTTGTGTTTGTAGAAATTGGAGTGCCCGATGGGCCAAAGAACAAAATTTGGGAATACCCCATGGAGAAGAAGTCCCTCGCTGAGAGGTTTGAGAAGTACTTGTGTGAAGGAACAATGAGTGGCCCATTCAAACAAAGGGAAGAACTATGGTATGATCGACTGTGGCACAAAATTTGAGGAGGAATGGCATATTCCTAAGGAGCTACCATCAGTAGTAGGTAAGGTAGTACAATTTGTAGTGTACCAACATTTTTGCATTGCACATTTTACAATGAAGGATGGGACATGGAGTCCATGGTGAAAACTTCCATACACCTTCACAACACTATTTCCAGGCCTCAGTACACAGGTTTACTGATGTGCACGTCAGTTGAGATTTAATGCAGACAAGGTAGATTGTGACTACCATACTCTCAGAAAAACTTATGTTTATCCAGGTCAGTCTTGCCTATATTGAGAGGCTTATTTATGATGTTATAAACATGAAGCCAGTCAGTTTGGCTATTGGGGACAGTGGATCCATGCTTTTCTATCTCCATCTTAAGCCTAGGTTGGAAAATAACAAGTATGTGGAGAATGAGTTCATGCTACCAGGGCTGCCTAAGGGCAAAACACACAGTTGAAAATGTGGCAGCTCCAAATCCTGCCTCGACCATAGAGATAGAGGAAGAAGAAGAACACATGAGGATAGTGGAGGCTTGGACCATAGAGGCTGGAGGCATCCCACAGAAAAAGTGGAGAGTGAGCATGCAGATACTCCCCCATAGGAGCAAGGAGGAGAGGAAGACTTGGATGTGGATACAGTCCAGGAGGAGTGCCAGTTTAAGAAGGTGTTCAGAAGAACCAAGGACCCAAGGCATAGGAACATCACAACCTTTATGAAGGTCACCTCGAACTCTCCCCTCAGAAAGAAGCACTAGAGAAAAAGAGAAGAAGAAAGTTGATAGCTTAACGAGGAGGTGAGGAGTCTGAAGAGAGTGCACCTGGTACCCCGGTCCAGCCTGAAGATGTGGAGGAACCCTGGGATGAAGAAATGAGAGATGAAGAGGAAGGGGTGAAAGAGGCAGAAGAAACTATGCAAGAGCAACCCAACACACCCATTGCAACTCAGGTAGGAGAAGGGCCAACTTCAGACCTTGGCACCCAGGTTCCTAAGGGGCCAAGAACAAAAAGAGAAAGAACAAGTGAAGAGTATGTTGTCCCTAGTATGGGCTATGCTGAGGACACAAGAAAAATCATCTGCGCCTGGTTTCAGAGTACTGTGGGCCTTAAGGAGTTATATGGGTGGGAGCTGATGGATCCAGATATGTCCACTATGTGCACAAGGAAGAATTATCCTGGTCCATGCAGACTCATATGGATGAACCATATTTTGACATGTGTGAGGAGTCCTGTGTCTCGTGAAGAGTGAAGAAGGCACCCCAAAGTAGGCACATGATGATAAATCCTACTCTAATGTCTAATGAGTAGGTCAACAATGCCTTGGTCAAGGTATCTGTTGAGGTGGCATGGAGAGAAATGTTGATAAGGCCACCACCATTTGAGCGCTGATGGAAGATAACAAGGATAAAAATATAGAGATAGTGCCTAAAGGAAGAGAAGGAATGAGAATGGAAAATAATGAGGCTTTCATTGGCATGGCTGAGGAGATTGGTGATCACATTCTGAAAGAAAGGCCTCATCTAGAACCTAAGGTACCTGAAAAGTTTCCTTCTACTATGCATTATGTGCACACTTTGGTTGATTTGGTGTTAGAAGAGGGACCAATTCAAATGCCCACACCAAAATATGTTGAACAAGAAGCAGAGAGAGAAAGGGCCTCTATGATTAGAAAAATTTCAACTTACGAGGTGTTGCTCCAGACCTTGAAGGATGAGCTGAAGAAAGCAGACCAAGCTCTCAATTTGTGTGTGGCACCAGAAGCAGTAATAAGGACCAAAACTCTTGTAGAAGATAATGAAGTTCTTGACAGCAATGAAAGATGAGACATTAGGGTGCGTAGATAGATTGGCACTGGTGAAACAAAAGTGAAGCCCTCACAGCAGCCCAGGATCCACATAAGGAGAGGATAGATGAGATTGGGAAGCTCATAACATAGAAGATGGATCTTCTGGAAGGAATGATGTTAGGTATGGCCAATGTTGTCTGAGTGCTACAGAATGAGAAAGAAAAGATCACTCAGGATGAACTAGATGCCATAGCCATAGACATTCTAGAAAAACAAGGACTGCGTAAAGTGATTGGAAGACATTGGAAGCTGAAATCAAAACTGAGTATCCAGAGTTGATCCTCCCAGTTGAAGAAGAGGGTGCTACAGAGTGAAGGTTCATTCTTTTGTATAGTGATTCTTTAATTCTTTCATCACTTATTCTTTATTATTTGGGAACATCAGAAAGAATTCCCATTACCAGGATGACAATGTACTTTAGTGTGGGGTAATGTTGAGAAGAAAAAATATTGTTCTAAGGAGAAGGCACACAAAATATGCGCACACGGGAACAAGGCGCATTTGAAGGCACAGGAAGATAGGAAAGGAAACGTGTGCCAAAACAGTTTGGCTCAGGACTTAGCCATTTTTATGGATAAGGGATATTTTTGGAGATAGTGTGGAGAGCACACATAGGGATGAAGAATTGCATGCTACACAATGGTATTTTGGGAATGAGTGGCTGATAAGCACCATGCATGGTTTGAGTTAATAATAGGATTGCTTCTTCCAGTTAACTATAGGACATCTATTATTAGAACACTTGCATGTATGCATGCTATTGTAAAGGCACATGGCTATTATCAGCATGCAACCTATTTTGAGAAGTGCATAGGTGGTGAAGGGAAAGTCCCCACCTCTATAAATATGTATTGAACTATGTAGTTTAGGGACTGTGTGAATTATTGTAGAGTTATGCTGCTGGATCTGATGCACGCATGACTTATGGATATACCTTATAATGTAAGAAGCTTCTGTGTTTTACAATGTTTAATGCAATGGATAATATTGGCTGGATAATGGTGTTAAACGTAACTGAATCTGGTTCATGTATGGTTAATCTTATTATAGTTATTGTTTAATTCATGATTCTCTAAGATCTAGATCTAGATTATGCACTGTGGAATGTTTATGTTTAATTATGGATCTGAATATGTTTTATCACCATCACACTAACATCCTGCACAAGAAACTCTAAAGAGGGGCCTGGTACCTTTGTGCGCTTTGGGTGAGCACTCAGCTTAGGCTGGGTGATGTGCCAATGCACCTGGGTTATTCACAATAGATTCTAGGTTGCTCGTACTTACAAACCCACTTGGTTTCCTCCTTGAAAAGATTTGGCTAGTAGTAACCTCCACGAAGGATCTTGAAGGTTATCACAGGAGAAGAAAATTTCCCACCACATGCCCAATCATGGTATGCCTTAAACAACCTCTTTTGTTGTTCATTGTCAACACATCTCAGAAACCGACCATTAATTCCTTTCCAAAAAAGAGAGTTATCCCACAATAAATACCTCATTGATTTAAGTTTGATTGCTCTTTTATCCTTAGCATTGAGATGTGGAGGACATTATTTTTATGTCAAGAAATGAGTTATGTTGGAATATCATCCATCTGTGGTGCTAACATACAAAACAATTGGCATTCCTTCAGGAATCTTATCATTGGAATCTCTTCCTCCATCTTTTGCTATCAAATGGCGCAGGTCCTGACCTTACACAAGATTGGTTGTCTTGATATCAATGGAATATTCTTACACCTTTTCAATCTAGTTACCTATTTTAGAACCATGTTCTTGTTGTGTCAAGATGGATTTGATAGTTGGGCTAGGAACAAAGATGATGGAGTGATAGTTAAAAATATAAAACCTGAATTTTTTTACTACCTTGACAATGGAAAAGGCATGCTTTTCCATTTGTGAGTACTTGATCTCATGTAGATTTAACCCATAACTCATGAAATAATGGTTTCTTCAATCCTCTCATTTTTATGAACTAAGATTGTAGAAAGAGTGTGCTTGAATGCATAAAAGTAGATGATGAAATCCTTACCAAAGTATGGGAAAACAAGAATGTGATTTCTGGAAATAACTTTCTTTATCTCATCAAAATATTTATTTCCTTTTGAACACCAATGAAAATACTAATTTCATTTCATCATATCACCAATATGCTTAGCTAACTCAGAAAAATTAGGAATAAATATTTGGATAAAGTTGATTTTTCTAAAGAAGGAATGTATGCCTATTTTTTTGGTTAGAAAGGAGAGATTTTAAATTACTCGAGCTCTATCTAGGTCAATTTTGATTCCACCCTTTGAAATAATGTGGCCGCGTAGTTTCCCTTCGGTCACCCCGAACACTGACTTATTAGGATTGAGTGAAATGCCATGATATCTACACCTTTGTAAAACTAGTTCGAGATGCTAAAAATGATCCTTCATATACTTGGAAAACACTGTGAGATCATCATGATAAATAACAATGCACTTGTTCTTTGAATCTCCTAAGGCTAGATACATTGCTCACTGGAAATTAGCTCTGACATTGATCAATCTGAAAGGAATTATCCTATAAGGAAAGGCCCCCCATGGAGTTTTGAAATTTGTTTTGTACTGATCTTGGAAAGCGACCTCAATTTGGTTGTAACCTGAGAAACTGTCAAGCATGGAGAGCATTCTTGACTTGGTTACTACTTAAAGAATCTTATCCATAATTTGAAGAGGGTAAGTGTCCTTCAGAGATGCTTGATTCAAGTTGTGAAAGTGAACAAAAATCCTTATTTACCCACTTTTATTCCTTAACAATATAATGTTTACAATCCAGACTGAATGGTGGATGGGAAAACTGATTCTAACATTTGGCATTTTCTAAGTTTCTTGATAAATTTTCCTGATAATCCTTGGATTGTATTGTCTTTGTTTTTTTTTTAAGGGTTTATGTTGGTGAAATAATTTGTCACTAGGAAAAATTAATTTATTTTCACCAACACTCCGAGACTAGGTCCCTCTACTTGAATAGCCAAATCCATTATTATGTGTAAATGAAAACAAAATTTTGTGGTTGGCCAGGGGGCTGATGATCCAATAGGAACATTCCACTGCACATGCAGAAAATTCTTGCAATTTTTGCAAGGGAGGAATTTCTATGAAGGTGGGAAAGTGGGAGTGGAAAATTAGGAGAGGGATTAATACTATACGTAGGAAAATTTAGATTCTGCAAGGATTAACAGAAATATTAACACAAAGAATTATAAAGAATAACAACCTTACTATTTATATCAAGACAAGATGAAACCATCAACAGAAAATTTCACTTATTCACTCATTTAGAAAAGCATGAAAATCCTTTCTTTATTGACATATTTTCAAAGCTATACAAAAGAGATAAGGGAGGAAACATGAGAAAAGGAAAAGGAAGAATGTAACTTTCATTTCTTTTGTAGTGATGAATACAAAACATCAATCAGTCTACAACAATTCACAAATGCTACCAAGTACTAAAATTTAGGATTTCAGGATTCTCTGGAATGGAGAAGCCATCACAATATACAGC
The DNA here is from genome assembly GCA_019776745.2 of Taxus chinensis. Lineage (NCBI taxonomy): Eukaryota > Viridiplantae > Streptophyta > Pinopsida > Cupressales > Taxaceae > Taxus > Taxus chinensis. Next base: position 597,273,251 of record CM034152.1, on the reverse strand, counting down.
CTTTTGAATTGACCTTTCATCTCCCCATACATGAATCTTCATGTTCATATTCCACTTGTCACCTTTCAATTTCCATTAGAAGAGAAAAATTTAGTATCTCTCTTATAATTTTGAGAGAATACTTTCACAAATTACAAATATTCTCTCTTAAGTGAATAGGAAAAAATACCATGATTGCGTACAATGAATAATTAGAGGAAAGGGAGAGAAAATAATAAGGGAAGGGAATTGATTGAAATTGTTGAAGAATATCCTTTTGATGAATAATTTTTTGACAATGATCACAGACTCCTCCTTTTACATGATGCATAGACACCCTAGACCGCCTAATGAGTGTTTAGAAACAATATTTCAAGACCTCTCAATGTGATATTGAGATGAACATGAACCTCACCCATGATGATGCATTCCTTATCTCACAAAAGAGTGAGGATCAATATCTTGTTCCTTAGGCTTTCACAATTTTCATTCACGATGCTCAAACCTCTTGATACTTGCATCCCTGTTCTGCACACTATGCTGCGAGATTGAAAAATTTACCTTGACTACTATGAGATATGTGAGATATTTCCTAGGTCATTCCTAGCTCACTTGTCTTGGCTAGCTTAATCAACTCAACCATTTCAAACCACCTATTTCTCTGGCTCACCGAGCTAAAATCAACTCACCGAGGTCAAATCACTCAACTCACTGAGCTCACTCCAACCAACTCACTGAGAGATGATGATGGATCCAACTTGTCAAATGAGCTATGATGAAATATTATCAGTTGAATCAATTGAGTTCTTGACATCTTTCAAATATCTTCTGATCACATAATGTCCCTGGATTTTACTTATTACGCCCTGTGATGCTTTGCCTTGCTTATGGTCACAATTGAGCTCAAGATGATGTTTACAAGACCCATATGGAGGTTTCATTTCTCTATTTGAGCTATGAGATCATCATATAACCATGTGAGGATTCCAAAAATTGGAAATGTGAGTGAAAATGGAGCCATCTGTAACTTTCTACACCCAAAATGAAGACTTTCTATTTTAAGCAAGTAAGACCAAGACCTGCTATTTTGGGACATATCACCTATTTTACACAAATAAGAACTTTTGAACCTTTTGGAACATTCCAGTTTCCATTTTTTGATTATGCATTTCTATTTTTATCCACTTTCTATTTTTAACAAGGGCTTTTTTCCAAACTTGCTACTTTAGGAAAATTGACAATTTTACCCTGCTTATCATTCTGCACTTTTTCTAAGTGTTGTGGATGATTAGAGATTAAAAAATGAGGGAATCTCTATTTTTAGCATGTGGAGGGGCATAACATATGCTATTTTTAGTAATTTTCCAAAATGATCTCTATTTGGGATGGAAACATCATTTTTAGATTCGGCTCTTTGTCACGATCTCGTGCTCCAAATTTCACCGTGCTTTGCTTGCCGGAATGCTTTAAAATCAAAAAAGAAAATTTCCCTGGTGAGGGTTTCAGGTCCAACTCTACCATGGAAGTAATTAATGGAGTAATTGAGATTCATAAATCATATATATGATTTGGAGAATACAAATACTCTCAAACTTTAGTACCATTAATTCCTTTGTTCACCAACATTGAAAAATCTTCATTCTAACAACCATGGATGCTTTGAGAAAAAATTGACATGGTGTCTAAAAAATTTACATGTTTTATGGAGGTTTTATAGAATAATTCATGGATTTCTAGAGAAAAAAGGGGTAATAATTTGCAATAGTTTTTTGAATTCTTCCAGTAGCACCTCCCACGCATGCACATAGAAGGAAAAAACAACAGTAGTTAGAAATTTTTCAATTTTTAGTTTTTAAATATTCTTGGGAAGGAGTGAAATTCTTTGTCCCAAATATCCCAAGGGGACAAGATATATGTGGCAGAAAATTTTCCCTCACATCATCTTGACAAGTGGCGAGAGGTGATTTCCTGACTCAGGAGAGGGAGAAAACAAACAGTTAACACTCGGGGGCTGAAACTGGGTCACATGAGGAATCAAGGGATAACATGGGCATGGACGCATTTTTGTATCCCTTATATCCCAAGGGGATGAGAAAAATGAAACACAAAAATGTACCCTCATCTGGGACTGACAGTATCACTTTGTGATTACACGACAGGAAGGGCTAGAATTAGTTAAGAAGGGGCTTATCTTGTGTCATTGGGCTTCGTTAGGGTCACATGATGGTCTAGGGGGATAAGTTTGGTACAGGAGAATTTTTTTGTCCCAATTTTCTGAAGGGGACATGAAATATGAAACAAAAAAGTGTGCCATCACCACAAGCTGACATGTATCCAATTGAAAAATGACCAAGTCCCGAAGGCTTACCTTGAGGAGAGCCTTGAAGACAAAGTCTCTCAAGAATCCAGCGGGATTGTTTGGAACTTATTTATATGAACTTCACTCCAAACATAATTTTTAGAATAATGGGATGGGTCCCATGATCTAATTCTACTAGAAACTCCCTCAAAAATTACATTTTTCTCGGGACTGCAGGCTGTGCCTTATGAAAACAAACTATGGGAAGAAGCGTTTGTGTGTTGTGAAATTTCTGAAATAAACATAATTTAGAGCATTGAATTATATTTCAAATTGTATCTTTTTTTACTCATAACTCTTTACAGAGCTCACAGAATCATCTTTTGAAGCTTAGACACTGTTTTGAACTATAAGTTCCTTCACCTTCAAAAACCCGCTTTCACTCAATTTTTTCTCAAACCTTAAAATCTTCCCTAAATATTACTAAAAATATTGAAAAGTGTTATTTTATCCTCAATACCACTTCATGATGAATTTATACCTTCAACTCTATCCCAGAGAGTGCACACTTGTACCGAAAAGGCTAGAAATAGCCTTTTTAGATCCACTAAAGAATCTACCTTGAGAAAAACTACATCAGAATAACTTCACGATCTTATTTCCACATTTCAAACACATGGGAAATATTATTACAACACATATGAATAATTAGAGGATGGGGGTAGTCATGACACAGAGGGAAAACTGATCAGGAGGGGTGCTTAGGAGGGCTTACAAACAAAATTTTTGACACTAGGGTAAAGTTGTCATGTTTTCATTTTGAATTTTTCCCTTGTAAAAAACACATGAAAAAGTTGTCTCTATCTTGGGGACATGTTCTAGATCAAACACATTTAGGAAAAAGAAATTAGGAACCCTAGAATCTCAATACATAACGTGGACCAACGCCTTATCCATTTGGCTATAGAGTCACCACAACGATATACAACACAACTTCCTTTATTGAACACACACACGAAAAGAAACAAACACACAAGAATAGAAAGGGAACAAAAAAAGGGGAGCATGAAATGAGAAAGGAAACACACACAAAAAAGAGAAACAACCTAAGTCACCTATGTACATGTGGGGGATAACCTGCTTTTAATGAAGCACAAATTTGAACTGAGTGTTTACCCGTAAATGGGTAGCAACAAAAGCCATTATTCCACAAATCCGTTGATAGGTTCACTAAAGTACAAACCTATCCTCAGATTCTTGATAAATCTAGCATGATCACCAATGCAATTGATGATGAATTCATTCATTCCATTTCCTATGTTGCTTTGACACATTATTTATGGCTTCTCCTTGTTTCTCAGGTTCATTACACATGCTAATTTTCCACCACCACCATGAAGATGATTCTTGATTACACTTGACGTATCATTTTCATACTCATAAATTTGTTCTTTTTTGTGCATCTGATTCATGACCACTTATTCCATGGGTTGATTCTAGGTAGATGTCTCAGAAACTTTGACATCATCATCCACCTCCTGATTTTCCATGTTTCTCAATTGGATCAATAAATCATCTTTCTCGCACTTCTATTTTTTCGCAACATGATGCCCTATGCAGTGTGGAATTTATATTACATCATTCTCTTCGAAATAGAATGAGCTCAAGACTAGACATGAAACATGGAAACTGTCATCCTTTTCACCTTGTCCATTTTTGGCTGTCATCCATTTTTATGCTGAGAACATCCTTCTCTTTGGCATGGTGAGAACTGAAGGTTGAAGTCCATTAACAATGTTTCCATTTTGAAATAAACTTGCCATAGAATGAATAAAGATTCAATTTCTCCATTTTTTGTTGTGAATGTTTCCATGCTCATGAAAAGGAAATGAGCACATTATTGGAGTTGAAATTTTGTCATTATCATTTTCCCATTATCGGCCACCAAGAACCGAGAAATCCATTTTTGCAATGAAATCATCATCTCCTTGAGTATGTTCAAGTTCAAGAGATGGAAACATGTTTCCATTCTTGCATTTCTTGTCATTTTCTTCAAATGAGAAAGATAAGCTTTCAAGTCCACCAACATACTCATCACATGGAAATTCATACTGAGCCTCAAGAACATGATTGAAAATATTAAAGTTACTTGTCAAGAAATTATTGAGCATCATTCCTTATACTTGATCCACATTTATATTTACTTCAATATTGATTTGTTTTAAGTCAAGGATCTCATCACTGTCATTAGCATCCAATGGGACAACTTCATCTATACTCTTATCCCATAAAAATTACACCTTTTCAAGATCTGATTTACACAACTCATCCTTATGTTCTTTGATCGACACTGTGATGCTTCAACATTCTTCTACCAACATGGTAAGCTCGAGATCATCCTCAAAGGTCATGAAAAAGTTGCAAGATTTAGAATTTTTACATGGGATATCTATTGTTAGGTCATTTGGCCTTTACACAGTATACTTCATCTTCCTAATAGGAATAAATTTCTTTGTCTTACCATTGACCGAGATAGTGGCATCCGACCAATCCAGCTACATATCTCCTCTGACATCTTGAAAAAAAATCTAGCCCTACAAACGTATCATATGAGGCCATCATGTTTGCTATAAGGATTCTCATTATGATTTTCTTGTTAGGGAAATATGCCAATGCTACCTCAACATTTTTGATCTGTCCAACGAGAGGCACTTGTTTCATTTCCACGGAGAGACAATGGCTAGAGGTAGGGGAAAAGGAGATGCTGAGGGATCTAGTACATTTTTCAGGAAGAACATTGTCCAAGGCACCAGAGCCATTAATATAATTTTTTATTTTATACCCTGTTGGTGAGAAAATTTGTCAATATAAAAAATTAGGTGTCTTCCACCAATGCATTACATGAGTCTATTCCCCTCTCCATTGAATGGTGCAACTCCTATTATTGAAGTGAAAACTGATCTATTCATATCTAAATGTTGTGGGTTGGCCAAATAGGCCATGGGGATCACACAGGAACACTCCATTGAACCTGTGGAAAAGTGCTTGTATGGATTACAAGGGAATAAATTACAGCGATGAGGGGTGAATGAGATAGAAATTAAGAAAGGAAGGTTATTGTCATGAGTAGGCCAATTACAAAGTTCACACCCAATAACCAGAGTAGTTCAAACATTCAATGTATAAAGAAAGAAACAATGAAGCTATTTAGTGAGAAGAACAAACCTAGACACAAAGTTCTTAGATTCATTTATCAAATATGCAAAGCTTCATTTCTAGATCATTATGCTTACAAAGTGCATAAGAGGGAAATATAAGTAACATAGGAAAAGGGAAAATGGAAGAAAAGTAGATTTTATTTATTGTGTAGTGATGAGTACAAAGCATCAATCAATCAATCAATAATTTCCATAACATTGTTACCAAAAATAGCTAACTTTAAAGATCCTTTGAAATGGAGAAGCCATTTCAATTTATAACAATGTGAATTGACCTCTCATCTACCCTCCACATAACTCTTCACATTTCATATTCTACTTATGACTTTTCAATTTTCCCTTAGAAGAGACAAATTAAGTATTTCTCTTATAATTTTGAGAAAATACTTTTACAATTTACAATTTATGTCACTTAAGTGAATAGGAAAAAATACAATGATTACACTCAACAAAGAATTAGAAAGGAGATAGAGAAGAGGAGAATGAGGAGGGAAGAGAAGGAATGCTCCAAAGCATGGATTTTGATGAAGATCATATCTGGTGGTGTTGAAGATGAAAATCCAACCCCTGATGATCCTCCAAACTACTGTCACTGATGAAAATATCTGATGAAGATCATTTTGAACACCTTGTCCCCCTTTTTGAAAACCCTTAAAATGATCAAACTTCACCACACTGCTTGAACACATTGTGAAGAGGAGTGATGAGCTCCCAAGAAGTAGACCACTAAGAACAATAGAATATGAATCCCTTATATAAAATACTTTTGATCCTTGAGACATTGTCATATCTTTATGATCAATCATTCACATGAGAGGGATTGAATGCACTTTGTTCACTCGACCATATCTTGATTCTGCCACTGCAGAAACATTGATGATGAGCAAAGCATGTGAAAAAATCCTCCTGATTCATGGAGTGAGGAAAGGATAATGGGACCAAAAAAATTCCATCCACTTTCTCATCATGCACTACATGTGAAATGAACTGAAATGCTTCGATGATCAATATTGACATTTTCTAGTTTTGGCATTTTGTGCTCACCGCATTGGGAAGTGTGAGAATTTGACTTGAAATTTGAATGAGAAAATTCTACGAACATTATTGGATGATGTGAAGGAATAAGATTTGACCACTCTTGTCTCATTTTACCCACTTACTATTTTTGGAATATCCACCATTATGGTCCCATTTAGCCAATTTTTGTCCATTTTTGTCAATTTTTTCCAATTTTGAGTGTCTCGATCATGGGGGAATGGAATGAGGAGTATGAATGCATAATTTTATAAGAATTAATATTTTTAGTTAGGTGATCACCATAGAGACTTACTAAAAATATAAATTGGTCTTCCTGGTTTCATATTCAAATGAAACCACTTGCACAAGTTTTCATAATTCATTTCGAAGCTCTGCTCTAATTTTTTCGAGAGAATCCATGCTCTAGAACCTTAGGAAGTGACTAGGTTCCTCATGCCCTTTCAAGGTGATTGTTCCACTGATAGCCATTAATGGAGTCCCTAATATTTTTAGAAAGTTAATTTTCCGCCTGAGATTGCATGAATGAGGTTCACCGAAAATGTTTTTCTTCTAGACTATGTGCTCAATTTTTTAGCTTGATCCATCGGTTCAGAATGATGAGAAATCGAAGGAATAAAAGTTAGGGAACTAAAAGATGTTATGAGCAAAACATAGGGAATCATTCAAAATGTACAATTTCTCTTTGAAGGCATTTGAAATGAAGAAGATTGCAAAAAACCCCACCTTGATTCGTGCATCTAGTTTGTGAGACATGAAAATTTCATTTTCTCGGGTAGGGAGTCATTTAGGATGAGAAAATGCACTTGGAAGGTTAAAAATTTAATACTTTTTTTGAAATATGTCTTCTGAGATCATGAAACATGGAGAGAGGAGTGGATGAGGAAAAATGTGAGGAGAAATGGATATGAAAAAGCCACAGTTTTGAGTAGATTTTGAGAAAAATGGAAAAATGCACATCTCCTTGTTTTTATTCTTAGGGGGGGGTTAATTTTTTGTCCCCATTGTCCCCTTGGAATGGGAAAAATAGGAAAGAAAATGTGCCTTATCCTATGAGGACAAGTGGTGGACATGCATTGGGCAAATGAGAGAGAGGGAGAGCTTATTTTTAGCACCCCAAAGCCAAGTTTGAAGTCATGTGAGGAACCATGTGGGAGAAAGGGGCAAGGGAAATTTTTTATCATACCCTTTGTCCCCTTGGAAAGGATAAAAGTGGATAAAAAATGCACCCTCATCCTCATGGGGATAAGTGGCAGGCATGTGATGCATGCAAGGAAGGGGCTAGAAAATAGGGAAAAGGTGCTTACGTGAGGCTTCCCAAGGTCATATGGTGGGTCTAGGAGCTAAAAAGGAATTAGGAGAATTTTTTTTTCCACATTTATCCCCTTTTTATGGGACAAAGGGAAAGAGGGATGTAAAATGTGCCTCAACCTCATGCTGACACATGGCACTAGAAAAATTTTCTAATTGTGAGAGCATCCTTGAGAGAGAGCTTGAAGATGAAGTTGTCGGAGCTCCCAGAGGTAGTTTTGGGAACTTATTTATATGAATTTGAATCCAAAAAAATAATTTTGAGAAGAATGGGATGGGTCCCATGCATCTAATTCTTCCTGAAACCCCTTAAAAATAACCTTTTTTTCTTGGGATCCTTGCAAGGTGTGTTTGTAAAAAATGGATTGTGGAGAGAAACACCTTGGTCTTGTGAAATTTTTTAAAATACCATAATGTAGGTAATTTGAATTATATTTCCAATGGTATATTTTTCTAGCCTCCAACTCATTCTAGAGCTCCCAGAATCATCTTCCAAAGCTCATGTGCTTTTTTGCAATGTAAGCTCCTTCACCTTCAAAAACCCGCTTTTGATGAACTTGTTCCTAAACCTCCAAATATTTCCTAAATATTCCTAAATAACTTGAAAATGTTCTTAGCTCCTAAATACCACTTTCAAATGAATTTGGGCTTTCAAATCTTCGGATTTGAAGGAATCATGCACCCACCTTAAAAAGGCTAAAAATAGCCATTTCTAAGTCTATTGAAAAGATCTACCTTGAGAAGTCTTGTCTCAAAAGAATTTCATGAGACTTGATTTTCATATTTCAAACACTTTGGCAAGGTATTAAAAAATGTATGAGAACTTCAAGGATTAGGATATAGGTATGACACTGAGGGGAAAAATGATCTATGGGAGTGCTAAGGAGGGTTTACACACAAAAAAAAACTGACACTAGGGTATATTTGTCATGTTTTATCACTGTGATTTTTCCCTTGCAAAAAAACATGACAACAATAGCTCTAGCTTGGGGAATTATTCTGAATCAAGTGCAACAAGGAAAAATCATGCAAGGAACCCCATAATCCCAAGACATTATGGACCAGTGCACTTATCCATTGGGCTTTACATGGAGTCACGAGAAAGATATACTACACAACTTATCTATATTGAACACACATGCACGATAAGGGAAAAACACACAAGACAGGAAAGGGAACACACAACATAAGGGAGACAGAATGAGAAAGGAAACACAAAACAATGAAGTGGAAACAACCTAAATCACCTATGTACATGCGGGGGACAACCCACTTTCATTAAGAACAAATTTGAACTAAGTTCTTACCCATCAATGGGTATCATCAAATGTCTTTCTTCTAAAAATCCGTTGACAGGTTCACTAAAGTATAAAACTCATCCTGAGCTTCTTGAGAAATCTAGCATGACTAATAGTGTAATTAATGATCAATTCATTCATTCCATCACCTCTTTTGCTTTGACACATTATTTTTGGGTTCTCTTTTATTTTCAAGTTCATTCCATTTGCTGATTTTTTTTTACCACTAATCATGAAGATTGTTCTTGATTACACTTCACTTATCATTTTCATAACAACAAGAAATTTGTTCCTCATTGTGCATCTACTTCATGATCACTGCTCCCATGGGTTTTTTCTTGGAAAATGTCTTATAAATTTTGGCATCATTACATCCACCTCTTGATTTTCCCTATTTCTCAATTGGATCAAGAAAGTCATATTTCTCACACTCTATGAGTCTTTTTTGCAACATATGCTTCCCTAAGAAGTTTGGTCATGTGCATTACATCATCCTACCTTGAAAATATAATGAGATCAAGATTGGGAATACAACATGGAAATTATCATGTTCTTTTCCACTTTGGGATTTTTCATTCATTTTTATGCTGAGGGTATCTCTCTCTTTGGCAGGGTGAGCACTTCTAAACATTAAAGTCCATTGAGAAAGTTTTTTCAATTTGAAGAAAATTAGCCTTAGGACCAAACAAAAATCCGTTTCTCCATTTTTCATTGAGAATTTTTCCATCCTCATGATATGGTATTTTTATACAACATCTGGAGGCTCCCAAATATCATCGTTATCAGTTTCCCATTATTGACCCTTCTCTAATGCACTCAGAAATCTAATTTCCATCAATGAAATTATCAAAAGTTTAATGTGCTCGCAAAACTAGTTTGAAGCTTCTAGAAGGCATCCCTAAAACATACTAACATGAAGTAAATCAGAGACTTTTATTACGAGATAGATAATCTATCACTTTCACCGACATACCACTATAATATTTTGAAACCTTTCACACAATTTGATATTTAGGAGCATGATCGACAACATTTGGAAATTACTGACCAATAAAGTCCTTGAGAGGTGGAAATTTTTTTCATGGGGTTGTAAAGTAAAATTCCTTGATATTTCTACATGCCAATAGGTCCTAACCCATATTTATTTATTGTCCAGGTCAAGCGATACAAAGATGATCCAGAAAAAAAAAAATTTCAGCATAACAACTAGCATTAAAGAAGGAAAAATAAATAGACTGCAAAAGAAAATGTTTGTAGTTATAACAGAATCATTGCTTTGCTGTAGAGTGGTTGTTACAGTAACCACTACCCAACAAGTGGTTGCAGTAATATGACCATCATCCTGCGTCGACCAATGGTGATCTTATCACTGATAGACAAAAAATAAAATGAACCCATGAATAGTCACGGATTTGGAATATCTAAATTGTATCTCTTACTTGGACCATGACCTCTTCCTATTCTCCAGTGCAACGGGAGGACATGAGGGAGGCTATAAATAATTGGGGAGAATACAAGGAATGGATGCATGTGGAATTGATAAGATAATTGATGGGAGTAAGTGAGAAGAGTTATAACCATTGGTGTTGGAATTGATTTTGTAGAAGCAAGAGTGTATGAGAACAGAGCAAACAAGTAGTTGAAGATGGAAGCGGGAGACATTGTTGTTTTCTTTTCTCACTTATTGTAATTTGTCACATCTCTCTATTTGAATTGGCCAATATAGATAAAAGGGAAGAAATAGAAATTTTCCATTATCTGACTGGTTTTTCTCCTCAAAATGGAGGATTTCCCAAGGGATAAAAATCCTTGGCGTATGTGTGTTGAATTAATTCATTTCTATTTTTCTACAAGTTCAGTTCTAAGGCACTAGCAAATTCATTCACTAACTTTCAGAAATTTAATTTTCGAGTAACTTGGAATTAGGAACATATAATATAATTGTGGTTTGGTGATTGAATTTCCAACGTAGATAGTTCACATATCATTTTGGTATCAGATATGATAATAAGTATCCAAATGAATGCGGTATTCGTTATTATGTGATTTGTATGACAATGACAAGGTCTAAAGGCAAGAGAGCTTGATGCATTGTGATACAGAGATAGTTATCCACAAGGAAGTGGAATACAAAGGATTAGAGAAAAAATGGAAGAAGATAACTTGGTTCGTAGAATCGAGATGTTAGAATAGCACTGATGGATAGGGTGTTTCAGCAGACAAGAGGGAACTCTTAAGATCAACTAGAGGACAACAACTAGTTAAACAAGATTATATAGACTTAATGGTTCGAGGCTTTTCCTGAGAAAAATTAGCATAGGAAAGAGCCATGATGAGGTATAATATGTGGAAGAACGTGAAGAGGAAAATCTAAAATGAAAGAGGGAAAGGTAAAATATGATCATGATCCTTTAAAAGTTAAAACCAAATTTAAAATTAAAATCTTTTAAGGACAAGTAGATGCGGAATTTACTAGATAAATAGATCAAGTAATTAGAGGTTCTATTTAAATGTGCATAATATCACTAAGGTAAAAATGATTACCTTTACACATCTCAAGATAGAAGAACACACTTTGGTTTGGTGAGAAATCCATCTAACCAGTTGTGAAAAGAAGAAGCATCGTATTGTGAATTTCTCTAGCACGGTTTTAAAGAATTGCAAAGGGCTAATTTTTGTATCCTATTGGTCATAAGACTGACTATATGATTAAATGGTAGTATTTTAGACAAACCAGTGGTCAAAGTGTGTAGGATTACACTACAGAGTTTCAGAGGCAATCCATGTTGCTTAATATGGACTTGGAGGATGAGGATATTCCTGACCAATTATTTGGGAGGACTTCACACTCACCTACGAAGAAAGGCCATATCCACAAAACCCAAATATATCAATGAGGCATGTGTGAAATCATACCTACACATATGATGATAAAGAATCAATGAGATAGCGAAGAGTGAAGGGATAAATAAGTAGAACAAATCAGCCAGAATAAAGAGCATGGGCAAACATATTAACAAGGGTAAGTGGAAGGGAAAAGGTAAAAAGATCACTGGCCACTACTTGAAATAATTGTAAATATCATAATGAATTTTTGTAAGAATTGTGATATCAATGGTGATAGTGATGCTACATGTTGGAATTTATATCTGGAATTACATCCAAAAAACCAAAACATGGACTCTAAGAATTTCATGACAGACTATAAAGACACATGGGGAGGTGGAGATAGAGGATGATTCTGATCTAGACAAGTGGCGAGGATGCACAAAACCACTAACATGGACATCCAAGAATAAGAAGAAGAAATGAGTAAGACTATTTTAAGATCAAAATTTAGATAAAGAGGACTAAGGTAATTGCTTTGGTTGATAATTGTTCTCAGTCTAATTTTATTTCTGATGCGGTTATAAAGAAGCTTGGTCCTTGAAACTTATGAGAATCCATACATTGTTATCCTTTGGGATGGGTGAAGAAGGGTGCTAGAAATTCAGGTAACACAAAGATGTAAGTTCAATTTTGGGATCAACTTCCCTATATATAGATGTATTAGAAGCTTATGTAATTATAATTGATACATTTGATGTTGTTTTCAGTAGTCCTTACTTAAATATTAAGGATTCTAATATTCATGAGAAGGGATAAATGATACATATGGGTCAAGGATGGGAGTGAGTTAAAACATCCAAGCACACCCGTGTAAGCCAAAACTTGTTACTATGATAAGTGCTAACCGAGAAAAGATGACTAATTCAAGACAAATCATAACCAATTTTGTTTAGTTTTATTAAAGGATAAACAAAATGTGGTAGAAAATCCATATGATTTATAACCAAGGGATGACTTGATTTGAATAGAATAATTCATTATTTTCAAAGAATTTTTCCAAACTCCCATTGGGTTACCACAAAAATGAGAAGTAGAGCATGAGATTCAAATATTTCTAGAGTCCCCTGTACCAAATATCAGGATTATATAGGAAATCCTTGTTTGAGAGTACTAAAGGTAAATAAACAACTCCAAGAGTTGCTAGACCAAGGTTTGATATGCACAAGCACCCCGCTCATACTGGTTCGCCTATTTTGATAGTGTCAAATAAGGATGGTTCTTGGAGAATGTGCATCGATTACCATGACCTTGAATAAGATTACCATAAAAAATAAATATCTACTTCCCACCACATAGGTGATCTCTTGGAACAAATTTCAGCATTCCAAATTTCTTCACAAAGTTGGATCTCAAGTCATGGTTATCACCAAATTGGGATAAAAGGAGTAGGATATATGGAGGACTACCTTTAAAACAAAACAAGATTTGTATGAGTGGTTAGTACTTCCATTTGGTTTATGTAACGAACCCACTAAATTTATGATATTAATGAATGATGTATTGCGGGAGCTTCATGGATACACGTGTCATTGTATATTTGGATGATACCTTGATTTTTAGTGCCACATGGGAGGAACATATAAAATCATTTGCAGCAAGTCTTGCAAGTTCTCAAGGAGAAACAACTGGTTATGAAACATGAAGAAAGTGTGAATTTTCCAAACAATCACTTGTCTATCTTGGGTACATGGTTGGAGGAGGAGAGATATGAGTGGATTTGAAGAAGGTGGAAGCCATCACCAAATAACCAACACCAATAAGAGCCACCAAGACTAGGAGTTTTGTGGGAGAAATACAGTACATGCAGAATTTTATTCCAGGTTTCTCCGCAATCGCAACACCTCTACACATAGTGTCCACAAAGAGTAAGGTTTTTGACTGGGGTAAGGAAAAAGATAAATCCCTTGAGTTATTGAAATACAAGATTAGTCATGCGCCAGTACTTGATCTTCATTATTCGTAGCAGCCCTTTGAAGTAGAGACACATGTTAGTGATTATGCTATGGGCATAGTGTTGCTTCAAGGAGGTAAACCTGTTTGCTATCATTCTGAAACTTTTACTTCAGTAGTTAAAGGATATTCAGTATATGATAAGGAAATTCAGTATATGAGAGAGAGGGGGGGAGAGAGAGAGAGAGTACATTATGCCTTTGGGGGGAAATTGTTTCCCCCCATGTCCCCTTGGTAAGGGACAAAGGGTACATAAAAGTGTGCCCTAGCCCTATGAGGACAAGTGGCAGACATGTACTGGTAGAGGAGAGAGAGGGAGGAGCTTATTTTTGGAACCTGGGGTTGAGTTGAAGTCACATGAGGCACCATGTGGAAGAAAGGTGGTGGGGGTGAATTTTGTATGTTCCCTTTATCCCATTAGAAATGGATGAAAGGGTCACAAATTTTTTCCCTAGCCTCATGGTGACAAGTGGTGGGCATACAGTGCACAAGGTGGGGGCTAGAAAAATACTAAAAGAAGTTTACGGAGGCCTCCTAGGGTCATGTGGCAGGTCCATGATCTCAAAAGGGGAAGGGGAATTTTTTTTCCCCTTTGTCCCATTATAAAAGGGATAAGAGGAACAAAAAAGTGTGACTCAACCTCATGTTGACACGTGGCACTGAAAAAAACTTCTAACTGTGAGAGTGTCCTTGAGAGAGAGCTTGAAGATGATGTTTTTTGAGCTCTCAGAGGTCCTTTTGGGAACTTATTTATATGATTTTAACTAGAAATAGAATTTTGAGAAGTATGGGATGTGTTGTATGCACTTATTCTTCCTGCAACTCCCTCAAAAATACCCTTTATTATCGGGACCATAAGGTGTGCCTGCCAAAAATGGGGTTTTAAAGAGAAACACCTTGGTCTTGTGATAAATATGAAAATAACATCATGTAGGGAACTGAATTAGATTTCCATTAGTATCTTTTTGACCTCCAGTTCATTCCAGAGCTCCCAAAATCATATTCTAAAGCTCAGGTTTTTTTTTGCAGTGTAAGCTCCTTTACCTCCATGAACCCACTTTTGCTGGACACATTCCTAAACCTCCAAATATTTCCAAAATCTTCCTGAATAAATTTTAAAATGCTATTAGCTCTTCAATACCATTCCTTGATGATTTTGGGCCTTCAAAAATACTTTGAGGAATATGTATTATCCTTATAAAGGCCAAAAATAACCATTCCTAAGCCTACTGAAATATCTACCTTAAAATACATTATCTCAAAAGAATATTGTGAACTTGATTTTATATTTAAAACACTTGGGGAAGGGAATTAAAACACATATTAGAACTTTAAGTATGGGTATAATCCTGATACCGAGGGGAAAACTGACCCAGGGGAATTCTAAAGAGGGTTTACACATGAAATGTTTTACAGTAGGGTATAATTGTCATGTTTCATCATTGAATTTTTCCCTTGCAAAAATACATAACAACATACCTATTGACTAACAGGGCTATGTAGAAAGGTTCTACCTTGCTAGAGGTGGAAGGTGTAGAGGAAAGGAAATTAAGAGACAAAGTGGTTTGAGATGCATGAGGTGGTTATTTGGTGATGGTATCTTTAAGACATGAAACATAGATACTTTCTTTAATATGTTGAACAATTTTATCAAGTTCCTTGGGATGAGTTCTCAAGTACTCAAATTCAAAAATTTGGACTTTCAATTTTTTTAAATGGTTAATGATATCAAAGGATGAAGAGGTGGTAGGAATATTAGGGGTTATGAAAACTTTGACATGGATTTTCTTAGGATTTTTAGGAATTGATTTTTCAAGGGAAGTTTAAGGAGACTTACTTGAAGAGGAAGAAGGATTCTTGGCTAGAGTGATCTCATGCTTCTTCTCAGCTGACCCTGCTGAAGCGGACTTCGATGATCCTCTTTTCATTGTTTTTTTTTTAGAGTCACCATTTGAGGATTCAATTTATTATCTTGGGTAGTAGGAGAAGAGTCTTATTTCTCCTTTTGTGATTGAGTGAACACCACATATGAGTAAATATTTGTGGGTTCTTCATCATGAAGTGTGCATTCAAAAAAATTAATCCAAGTACATTCTATTTCTCCTTCATCTTCTTCATCAGCTTCATTTCTCTCTCACATTGCATTGACCGATGGAGCCTCCAAGGTAAGCCTTTGGGGTGCTCTTGCAATTTATTTTTTTTGGTTTGGATGAGGTGTTCATTGAGCAACCTCCCTTTTCAACATTGTCAATTCATTTTCCAATTTTTGTAACATTGGATCAGTTCTCTCATCTTTGGAACCCTAGGACCTATCCTTCATTGAAGGATCATTTATCTTTGATTAACTAAAATTAACTAACTAGGGTGTAGTAAAGGATATTTACTATAATTTAGGAGGACATATAAACACAACAAATAAATTCACTAAGACAACATGTAAATGACATAAGTAATGAAACTAATAAAAATAGAAACCCTAAAGTGCAAAAGAGAGAGAGAGAGAGGAAAAAAATCAATTGATTTAACGAAGTGGAAGGACTATGTCGTAGACGAGATTGGAAAAATTGGAAGCAAAAATGATTGTGCATGAGTGTAAAAAAGGATGGAGTTGGAGGATCTAGCTAGACTGGAGCACCTAGAGGAGGAGTGAGGCACATGCAAGTGCTCTGGTCTATAATCTAGGCACCCTGGTCTGTGTAAAATCCCTAAATATGATCTTCATAGGGCCGAAAGGTAATCTGGAATATTCATTGCCTATCACATCAATTTTGTTGTCTCGTGTTAGATGTCACCAATAACTCAAGATGGAAGAAATACCTACAAGACCCCAAAACAAGCATCAAACCCTAAAAAATAAAATGTATATGAAGGCTCAGACTTGACCTCAGGCGTCCACAATGTGGAATTACGAGTGAGCATTGCACTACATCTCATACCTGATGTATTTCTATGTGCAAGTGTGTGTGAACATTCCCTAGGTTTCTCTTGTTCTAGTCACACTTTGTGAAGTAAGGAGTAATAACAATGTGTAGAAAATGTAATAAAATGTGTGCATGGATTATAAATATAATACATCCCCCTATGAATGTGTGATGTAGATTTCTAGTCTTGTGCCTTGATGATGGAGCTATGTGGATGCAATTGATATCCAATGCAATAGACGAATACAACTCTAGATGGTTCCCCTTTCGAGTGATAGTAGTAAGTGATGCTAGGTCCCTCATTATGGTCTCATAACTTTATATTTATAGGGTTCTCTTGATCCAATTTCATAATTAACCCTGAAAAGGCCAACCACAAGAAAAATAAAGATGTCAAATGGCTAAAAAGAGCCCAAAAACAGACAGGAAATTCTCTAGAAGGATTAGGGAGCCCGTGGTGGGACCAGGGCACCCACAGGGTGCCCTAGTACTAATTTGGGTGCCCCAAATGAGGCTAAAATAACACAATATGATAGAATTGACTGGTATATAGAGTGCAAGAGGTCCGTAATGTTGAAATAAAAATAAAATAAAGTGGCCAAAAGATGGGGGTTAATTAGTACTTTTTTCCCTCAAGAACCTTTTAAACAATAGTACGAGACTAGGATAAATAAATGTCTAAAATGCATGATTTTGTGACTACATTTTGCCCCCACTTTATGTTGGTGAGTGGAAAAGCTCGGTAACATAAAGTAGATAGAGATGTGTATCTGATACCAATGTGAAGTGATGAAGAAGGCGTGACAAAGGACTAGAGAGTGTGGAATGATAAAAATATGGAGGAGCATGGAAACTAAAGATGAAAAATGTGCAAAGAAAAAGTGATGAGAGTGAACCTAGGGTGGAACATGTGTAGCTGCTGTGGTGTGTAGTGTACCTGCATGGTTAGTAAAGTATGTGTGCTATCGCGGAGTGTTTGTTGTTGGTTGTTGTTGTTATCGTTGCTTGTTATTGCCCCCAATTTGATTGCTTGTTTTCTCATACAACCGGACCTGCAAGGAGAAAACAATCAAGTAGTCAAATATGTATGTTTGTAAGTGTAAAAACATTATGTAAAAGACACATGTGTATGTAAATGTAAAATACACAAATGTAAATGGAAAATGAAAATGTAAATGTAAATGTAAATGGAACATGTGCACTTGATCCATGTCAAGAGAGAGTGTAGAAGGATATCCTATACTGTGATTTTTTGGGGTGATCTCCTGCCATATGAAGAAGTGTAGGGAGAAATGCTCTATGTCCTTTAAGCTCTAACTACTTCCCTCAATGTGTGTAGAGATCTCTGTACATCCTAGTTTTTTGGGTGATTCGACGCACTGGCCGAAGTAGTTAGTGTAGAGAGGAAAAAACCCACGGTAAATCCAATCTTGTAAATGCTTCCGTAGAATGATAAGGACACCATGTCCTGTAAAACACTATGTATGGGGTTCGTAAACTGTTCTAAACCCCACTTGTTGTATGTAACCCGCAATGCCAAGGGCGGAAAGTGCATTGAACTAAAATGGTGGTGTAAATATGTTGTGTTAGTATGTAAAAACCCCAAATGATTGACCCATTATTTTGGGGTGTATGTGACGTTGCTGATAGGAGAACAAAAACCCCAAAAGATGACCAACTGCATGCATTGTACAAACAAAAAGGCTAGCCAAAAACAAGTGGAAAAAAACATGCATGCATGTAGAAAAAAATATATAAGCTATGCAAACATTATGTAAGCCACCAAGAAAAGTAATGTAATCATGAAAGAAGACAAGTAAGACACACAAAAGTAGGGATGCAAACATGAGACATCACTCATGATGTTTTGCAAGACATGCAAGGCCATAATGATCGCAAACAAAAAAAAGTGTGCACACCAAACAAAGGGTAAGGTTCGCAAATAATAGCAAACAATGATAGAATAATGTAATCAAACAAATATGGAAGCCAATATCCCCTTTATAGAAAAATTTTACACATGAAGCACCCGTTAGTATGTTAAAAATATAACTAGTATGTCACAAGTCTGTATAAGCAAGTAGTAATGTAAGTGCTAAGTACAAAATGAAACAATACACCTAGAAGAGATGAATGTGGGTGCCCTCGTGACCAAGTAAGAGGGTAGAAGGTGATTATAGACATTGATCCATGTTGCATGGTGTAAGAGACCTTTATCTGCTGTTCAAGAATAGAAGAAAAAGCTGAACACACATGTGTGGATGATTATAAATAAATGACATAGAAGTAATCAAAACTATCATGTGTAATAAAGTGATCATGAAAAAAAAAAAAAGAGTAAGAAGAGTATAACAACCATAATATGCAGCAGTATGTTGTGAATATATGGAAATGGATGAAAAGATGGAGTGATAGGAGCCACGTGCCCCTTGAGTGAATGGAAAATGTATGCAGTTGAGGGTTAATTTTGGTTTCCCCTTAGTAGTCAAGAGATGAACCGTAATATGAGAGTGCGCCATCGGAAATGGGTGTTTAAAGTTGTGTTTTGTCTAGTGTGCTGTGAATGAATGGTATGTGCCAAATTAATGATATGAGACCTAGTAAAAATGTGTACGTGAACCCTATAGCCAAAGTGTATATCACGAATAGATGAATGTATAAGTGATGATTTAGCCTAAGTGTATATCACTATAAGATGAACAAATGAGTGATGATTTAGAACTAAGCGTATTCACTATAAAATGTAAGGAGGGTGAGGGGGGTAATATAACATAAGGTGTAGAGACCACTGGAAATGATAGAATAGGTGACGATTTAGCCTAAAACGTTATGTCATTACTAGATGAATGATAGGGAAGTGGTGATGTTAAACCTAAGGTGTATACCACTACAATATGATGGAAGAGGTGACGATTCAACCTAAAGCGTATGTCTTTACCCTAGGAAGTTGCATAGTGAAAGGTCAAGAAGTAAATGGTAAGGTCTATTTGATTTGTAAACCCTTGGTAGTCGAGTATGGACCGAGGAACTAAAGTGCGTCATTGGGTAGTGAATTCAAACCCCATAAAAGACAATGTAGTATATGTAAGGATGAAAGACAACCATATGATGAGTGGAATGTGTACAGTACGCTATGTGAAAATGGAAAATGAAAAAAATGTAAAGTGATTAGAATGTGTAACTATGTGTCATATGCAGAGTAATGCCATGTAGTTTGCCATAGGTGTAGTATGCCTAAGAGCCATATATTATGTAGAATGCACTAATAAACAAGTAAATTATGTAAGGTGTAAATGCATAGAGTGACATGTAATGTATGTAGGTAGAATAAGAATGTAATACTAGACTCCTAGATGATGAAGACTAGTATAATATGTAGGATATGTATGAAAATGTGCGGTGTGATACACATGATATGTAAATGGAATATGCAATATTAGTAGATAATGGTGTATATGAGTGGCAATCCCAATATATAAATGTGATCATAACTAGTAGGAGACACTGTATACAAGGAATGCCTATAAAATGCAAGATAGACAATGTAAAGCTGTATATGGTGATGAAGATACCCCCATGTAAGAAATGTAATACAAGGTACATGCGGACTAGCAATATGTGTATGTTGAATGTGTTTAATGTGTATGATGAGTGTACGTAATGTGTAAACACATGTAGATGATCAGTATGTGATATGAAAAGGAGTTATGAAATGGAAAAGGTAGTATGTATACTAATATGTTAGTGATATGTATGGTATTGATGTGCAATGTGTGAGGTTCATGTGTAGTAATCCCTCAATAGTCAAGTGTGAACCAAATCAAAAGAGTATGTCATCGGGTAATGACAAAATAGTGGTTATCTACGTGTATTATTTCTTGAGATGCATTATGTTGAGTGGGTTTTTGAGTGGTTTACCTAAAAGGCTGGCGAGGTGATATACCCCACTACAAAGATTATCAGTGATAATGTATGGATCCAACCAACTAGGTTTGAATTTACCCTTTTTTGGTGCATTATCATTTACATTCTTTTGATTTTATTTCAAAACAAGGTCACCAATGTTGAATTCTTGAGAACAAGTTTTGCAATTGTATAAATGAGTAATACGAGATTGATATGCGCGAAGGTGTTCTAGCACTTGAAAACGATGTGAGTCTAACATTTCTAGTTCATCTAAGTGGTTCTCATAATATTCATTGTCTTTAAGGATGCCTTTGATAGAAATCTGCAAATAAGGTATTTCAAGCTCAAGTGGTATAATAGCCTCAGTGCCATAAACTAATGAAAAAGGTGTTAGTAGGTGTACAAACACTAGTATGGTAGGACCATAAAGTGTATAATAGTTGGTTGTGCTAATCGGTACCACTAGAGTCAACATTCTTTCGCAAGATATTTACATTTTTTTTGTTGCTGACCTCATCTTGACCATTGCCTTATGGGTAATAAGGTGTGGAAAATTATTTTTTGATTTTGAATTTAGCACAAAACTTTTTGACGTTCTTATTTGTGAAGAAAGGTCCTTCTAGAGATTTCTCACCTCTTTTTGGGATCTTTCTAGCCGTTTGACATCTTTTTCTTTCTTGTGGTCAACCTTTTTGAGGTTAATTATGAAATTAGACCAAGAGAACCCTATAAATATAAAGTTATGAGACTGGGATAATCAAATATCTAAATTGCATGATTTTGTGACTATAATCTTACCTGATAAGATGAGGTCATCTTTCACCTCAACATCAATTTCTTGAGCGTTGTCCAAATATCTTGGTTGAACTTTCCGTAGTATGAAACTTACTTCAAGAAATTGAGCATTCACAAATAAAATATTCAAGTTATTTGTAATGGGAAGGGAAATGGTGGGAATTTTTTTGACCATCTTATTGAATTTTACCATAAAGTCTCTTAGGGAATCTTACGGCTCTTTCTTCATCTAAGTGAGTTAAGTAAGGAGGGAATGTGAATCTTCAACGGTCTTGAAACTCTCTTCAAAATTCTTCTTGATATCACCCAAATTGGAGATTGAGTGTAATGAAAGGTAGTAGAACAAATTTGGTTCCGTATCTTACAATGTTTCCATGAATAACCACACTAAAACATCTTCATGGTGCACTCCAAGGATGCAAAAAGTTGTGATGAAGGTTGTGATATGATCGTCAGGACATTGCTTTCTATCTCCATAGAATTTAGGGAAGTTATTATCTGAACCTTGTAGAATTTCATGGAGTGGTGGATCCAAAGTCAACAGACCAATTTTATCTCCCACAGCATAAGTGCTGTGTGTGTCATTTCTTCCTCCTCTCTTAAATTTTTCTAGTTCTTCCTCCCTTTCTTCTTCTTCTCGTAGGAATTCAAAATTCAAAGGTGGGTGAAAGGTAGGAGAATTTGTAGGAGTGTTAGTAGGATTTTGAATAGGGTTACCATGGATACTACTTGAGGATATGATGGGAATGAAGCTCGAGAGAAGTAGTATGGATTATCTCTGACCCGCTCTTGCTGATTTTGCAAAGCTTCAAAGGTAGGATCAATGATTACTCTCAACCTATTCAGTTCGACACATCTTTTTTCAACCAGGTTTTCTCAAGAGGTTGTAAAAGGATTTTGATCTTTAGGAGATTTTTAAAAATATATTTTATAGATATCTTTATGGGTGCACAAGGGTAGACCTCTCCTAGTAGAGTCACTAAAAACTATTGGTAAAATATTTTTTTCGCAATTTTCCCAAGGCTCTAGGACTAGGTCCCTCTGCTTGAATGTGAAGCTCCATTATTGTGTGTAAATAAAACAAAAATTATGTGGTTGGCTAGGGGTTGGGGGATCCAACCGGACACCTCTACTGCACATGCGGTAAAGCTTACAATTTGTGTAAGGGAGAAATTTTCTAGGAAGGTGGGAAAGTTGGAGTGGGAAATTAGCAGAGGGAATTACTACTGTTAAGTAAGAAAATTCAAATTCTTGCAAGGATTACGAGAAATATTAACATGCAAAATTAGAACGAAAAAAACCTGCTAGTTATATCAAGAAAAGATGAAAACCATGCAACACAAATTTCATTATTGCACTCATTCAAAATAGTATGAAAACTCCTTTCTTTATTGAAATATTTCCAAAGATGTACAAAAGAGAGAATAGGAAAGGGAACCCATGAGAAAAGGAAAAGGAATAATGTAGATTTCATTTCTTGTGTAGTGATGAATACAATCATCAATCATCTACAATAATTCACACTTTCCTACCAAGAACTAAAAATAAATATTTTAGGATCCTCTAGATGGAGTACCATCCCAATCTATAGCCTTGTGAATGACCTTTCATCTCCCCAGAACCTGACATGACTCTTCATATTCTATTCCACTTGTGACTTTCATTGCCCCAAAAGAGACAAATTAGTATATCGCTTATAATTTTGAGAGAATAATTTCACAAATTACACATATTGTCACTTAAGTGCCTAAGAAAAAATACCATGATTGCGTACCTGAGAATCATAGGAAAGGGAAGAAGAAGAAGAGGGGAAGGCCTTGAATGAATTTGTTGAAGAGCTCCTTCTGACGAAGAATTTGTGATGATGATCATCCGTCTCCTCCTTTGCCTGCTGCCCCACCACCTTGGGACTCTCTAATGAGTACTTGGACAAATTGTTTCAAGACCTCCCATGTGAGCTTGAGATGAACACGAATCACCATGATGATGCATTCCTGATCTCACAATGAGAGCGAGGATCACTCTCTTATTCCTTAAGAGTGTCACAATTTTTCGTTCCACGATGCTCAAACCTCTTGATACTTACAATCCCTATTTTACACAATTTACTAAGAGATTGAATTTTTTTACTTTACTTACTATGAGAGATGTGATCTCATTCCTAGACTCACTTGTCTTACCGTAGCTCAATCAACCTCAAACTAGTTCAAACCACCTATTTTTATCGGCTCACCGAGCTCAAATAAAAACTCAATGAACTCACTTAGCTTCACTCCAACTAGCGCGCTGAGAGATGATGATGATCCAACTTGACCATGAGATATCTTGCCTCTGTCTCTAATGATTAGTTGGGGGGGGATTTCTTGACATATTTGAATCTCTTCTGGACTGCACAATGTCCCTAGATTTTACCAGTTGCACTTATGTGCTCTGCCTTGCTTGGACATATTGAGCTTAGAGTGATGTTTCCAAGACCATATGGAGGTTTCATTTATCTTATTTGAGATATGATATCATCCATATAAACCTGTAAGAAATCCAAAAAAGTGGAGGAAGAGATGAGTTAAACTAGAGCCATTTGCAATTTCTGTACCCAAAATGAGACTTACTATTGTTAGCAGGTAAGACCGGACTCGTTATTTTGGGAACATATCACCCCTATTCTTCTCACTCATACCCTTTGAAATTGATGGAACATTGTTTAGTTTTCCCTGTATTGAAGTGTTCATTTCTCTATATCCACACTCTCTATTTTTAGCAAGTGCTTTTTTACCAGAACTGCTATTTCGGAAATTGATTAATTTATGCCGCTTACCAGTCTTGGCACTGTTTCTATAAGTGTTCTAGATGAAAAGATCTTTAAACTTGAGGGACTAATACTTTTAGAATTTGTAGGGGCCTAAACATCTGATCTTTTTATAAAGTTACCAAAATGATCTTGGTTTTTGATGGAACCATTATGTTAGATTCTGTCGGTCTTCGTCCACGATCTTGTGCTCCAAACTTTTACCATGTTTCACCCGCATAATGCTGCTTGGAAATCAAAAACGCAACTTTTCTTGGTGATGTTTAAAATTGAATATTCCATGTCCTAAACTCAATGCGTCACTGAGATTTAGATATTACGGTTTCTTTGGAAAGAAAAATCATCAGCTCAACCTTGGTACGATCAATTCCTTGTTTGCCGGTAGTGAAAAATCTTCCTTCTGACAACCAGGATAATCTGAGAAAAATTTAATATGGTGTCTAAAAAACAATTTGAAATTTTAATGAGGTTTTTCCAATAAGCATTCATGGAGTTATTTTGAAAAAACAGGGGAAAGGAGTTGAAATGGTTTTTGAATTCTTCTGGGTCCCCCTCTCCCGACCGCACCTGGAAGGAAAAACAATGGTAGTTTAATTTTTTTCAATTTTTTAGTTTTTACATCTATTGGGACGGATGAGATAATTTAATCCTAAGTTATCCCAAGGGATAGAACCACCCCGGGGTAGAAACATGTGCCCCCTCACACCATCTTGACAAGTGCGAGAGGTGATTTCCTAATGGAGGAGAGGGAGGAAAGAAAACAAACAGTTAACACCCTGGGGGGTTGAAACTGGAGCCTAAAATGGGCATGGGGCATATTTTTCTGTCCCAAAAAAAAAAATACCAAGGGGATGGGAAAAGTGAGATAAATATGCAACCTTCACCTTGAAGTGAAAAGTGTCACTTTGTGCATTACACGTGAGAAGGGCTACAATTAGGTGAGAAGGGCCCTATCTTGCATCATTGGGCTTTTTGTCGTGGTCACACTGATGGTCTAGGGGGGATAAGAATAGGCATTCGGCATACCTTTTTTTGTGTCCAAATGTCCCAAATGGGATGGGACAGATGGAACAAAACTGTCCCCTGTCACCATAGGTTGACATGTGTCAAATAAAAAAGACTTAGTCCTGACGGCTTACCTTGAGGCGAGCCTTGAAGAGGAAGTTTCTGGATCATTTGGAGATTTTTTTTGGCACTTATTTATTAAATTGATTTTAAAAACATAATTTTGCGACTAATGGGATGGGTCCCATGATATAATTATTCCTGAAACTCCCTCAAAAATAACCTTTTCTCGTGACCGTAGGTTGTGCCTACTTAAAATAGACTTGGGAAGAAACACCTGTAAATTGTGAAAAAAATGAAAGAACCATTTTTTATAGAAGAATAAATATATTTCCAATGGTATATTTTTGACTTTAAACTCTTTATAGACCTCCCCAAGTCATCTTCCGAAGCTCAAGAATTGTTTTAAACTGCAAGATCCTTCACTTCAAAAAACTACTTTCACTTAACTTGTTCCCAAACCTTCAAATGTTCTATTAATATTCTATAATAATTTCAAAATGTTCTTTAGCTCATCATTACCAGTTCCTGATGAACTTTAGAAACTTCAACTTTATCCTAGAGAGTGCACACCTGCCTCATAAGGCTAGAAATAACCTTTCTAGGTCCGCTGAAGAATCTACCTTGAGAATCACTACATCGGAAGAACTTCATGATATTTTTTCCACATTTCAAACACATGGGAAAGGTTATTTGATGTAGTTAAATTCATATAATCTCATTGCTGTAGCCTAGAATTCACTAGTAAAGCCCAGGTGCACTGACACATCACTCAGCCTAGACCGAGCACTCACTCTAAAGCACGCCAAGGTACCAGGCCCCTCTTTAGGGTTGTTATTATTAGGATTTTAGCATGATGAAGACTTTAATCACTCAGATCTATGACTAATATTTCATTCTACAGTACAATATTTAGATCTAGATCTAGAGATTAACATACTTAAGAGATAACCATGTTGAAATAAAGCATGAATGAACCAATTATACTCAGGATTTGACACTCTAATTTAGCCAATATACTCCATTACATTAAACATGATAAATACACAGAAGCTCATTATAATAGATAATACCATAGTTTATGCGCGCCATCATATTTGGGCATCATAACCTGACAATAACTCAGTTCTCACACACTCTATTCTCATGCCCTTTACTAAGTAATTCATTACATATTTATAAGGGTAGGGACTTTCCCTTCACCGCTTATCTAATCCCAAAATAGGTCGCATGATATTATTAGCCACATGTCGTTACAATAATAGCCACACATGCAAGTGTGCTAACAATAGATTGCTATTCTAGTTAACTACCAGTAGTAAATAGATTCTCATCCTGTATCCATGTAAAGTGCTTCGTAGCTGATCCTTCCAAAAATATCCAATGCGTGTCGCGTAAGTCTCTAACTAGTTTATTTGCTCTACACGCCATCTTCCAAAAATATATCCTCATCATGAAAACTGGCTAAGTCCTGAATTTGTCTCTGTTCCCAGCACGTGATTCCTTTTCTGATCCTCCCATGCTTTTGAATTCCCTCTGCTCTTCTTGCGCAAACCTCCTGTATGTTCTTTACTAAGTGCCATACTTTAAATGATCAACATTACCCCACAACTAATTTCATTGCCTTCCTGAGTAATGGTTATCTCCAAAACTTAATCAAATAATATGAATAAAATAATAGAAATAATTTTTTTATGAATAAAATAATGCCTTTGCCCTACAGTATCTTCTTCTTCAACATGAAGAATCAATTTTGGATATTCTTCTTTTATTTTTTCCTCTAGAGTATGCCAATCATTGAGCGTAGGCTTCTGCCTTCTCCGGGATATCCACTGCAATTGAATCTAACTCATCTTTTGCAATCTTTTCTTTCTTATTATGACAAGACCAACACAATGTTGGACATGGAAGTCATTCTTCCTTATAATAAGTCCATCTTCTATGCATAATGAGTTTCCTAAGATCATCTAGCCTTTCCTTGTGTGGTTCTTGAGCTATTGTAATGGCCTCGCACTTCTGATTGACAAGTGCTAATCATTCTGCGTGGCCTAATGTCTCGTCTTTCATGGCATTAAGGACTTCACTATCTTCCAAAATGGTCTTAGTTCTTATAACGACTTTTAAGGATGTACAAATATTCAACGTTTGATATACTTTCTTTAGTTCATCTTGCAAGCTCTGAATCAACCCCTCATATGATGCAATCTTTCTCATCATCGAAGCCTTTTCCCTGTTTGCTTCGTATTGCTGGATCCTTTGGTTCTAGCATGTGCGCAGAGGTTCATCTTCAAGCACTAAGTCCACCAAGGGTACTTACATAATGCATTACTGAAGGAAATGTCTTGGGTATCCAAATAGATCTCCTGAGTGATTTGGGTTTTCTTATATACAAGAAATTGTCCCCAACTTCCTCTGGACTCTCGATTAGGGAAGGCCAACGTTCTTCTTCTATGATTACAACATTTTTCATACTTTAGGTGTGTTATTTCTTCAATCCTTAGTCTTGATCTCAACACTCAATGCCCTAAGTGTCTGCAGCCTTATCCATATTTCGGAGTCACGCCGAAAACTATGTTGGGGTACGTGATAAAGAAAGCATTTCTCACCTTAGAGCAGCTGAGATTTCTAATGACGATTTATTGTTATGAATCTGACTTTGAGGTGTGTTCTTCAACATCCTGGATCCAGATGAATCTTCACACACATCATAGATCTGGTTTGTCCACTAGTGAATGTAGCATCAACCAGTTTGAGTCTGCTGTCCTTGTTTGTTTTTTAGTTGCCATATCTTCATCCATGCGGCTCCCATCCATACTGCTCCTTTTACAGTAATTTTCATTGTTATGTCTCATATTGGGCGCAGAAAATTTTTAGCTACTGTCATTGAGGATAGCCCATGTAACTATTGGGATTCTGATCCTTTTCACTCTGGTTCTCTTGCTTATCCTAGCCCCTTAGGCCTTCTTTTCCTAATCAAGATTTGGTATACTTGGCCTTTCAAAATTTGGAGCTATGTTGCCAATGCTAATAAAAAAATAAATTGCATTACACATTGTTGGATCTCAGTCTATTCATTGCAAATATTATGTGCGCTCAAGATCACTTGGCACATTCCCTTGGGTCACAGTTTATTTACGTGCCCCTTTATTGTTCTCTCCTTCCACCTCTCCCTTGTGCCCACCTTTAGGGGACATTGGACGCTTCTTTCCTAATCAGACTTCTTCCACATCCTTGCTCAGCTTCACACTTACTTCAATCAAATAAGTCTCCATAGCCTCCTTCCGTGGAGATATTTGAGGTGATCTACAAACTGATTGTAATAGTTGTGCATTAGGTCCATGCATTCTTCATGAATCAATAGTTTACTCCAAAGCTATCCTTGGACTGCAGTGCAAGTCCTTATGCATCTCTTCCTCTCTGAATTTCTCCATGTGCAGTCGTCGCGTGCCCAGCTATGCACCTTCCTCTATTTTCCTCCGTGTGCCCTATACCTCATACCTCTTTTGCTCCAAATCAGCTTTATGACATGCTTAAATCTGTTCTTGCATCATCAAACTAGTCAAAGTCTCTGTGGGCAATAGGCACTGCCAACATTATTGCAACAAATCAATTTATTGACACGTATCAGAAACAACAAGTATTCACATAGTTGGCCATCATTTCAGCATAATCTGCATGCGCCATTTGGTTTTGTGTGCACTGACAACTCTGGGCATGAGTCTGAAGGTACACAAGCACTACTTTGGTGTCCTACAAAGATGAAATCGGCTTGTAGCACTTGGAATTTTTAGAGACATACTGATATAAGCCTATCAGTGATAGGCAGTTCAAATTTAGATTTATGGTAGATCTTGTAGGTGAGAAATGTGGAAGTCATCTTTCTAGCATTAATGAGCAGATCTGAATTTCTCCAGGTGGAACCCGATTTTATAACTAGTGAACTGACTCTCTCCACAGATCTTACAAGTGAATTTGCAGGAATTATAATGAGTTCTGCATTGGTGGTTGTGTTTCAAATTTGTATTTTCCCATCCTTCCCTTCTTCAAATCCGTGTGATTCATCTATAAATGCTAAGTACCAAGGCTCATTTGTTATGTTGGACCCACTCTACCGAACCTTACTGCATTTTGCTTTGGACACCATTCTTCTTCGAATGTATTTGCGTATTCTGTCAGACCTCTTCTGTTGCCCTCTTGCATGTGGATATTGGCCTCCTTCATCATTGTAAGAGCTCTGTGCATTTTTAGAAGTAATTGAAGCACAATATTTGTGCAGGTGATTATCTGTCATAACGTGGGGTGAATTCCTCCTTTCCTTTTCTTTTGCGTTGTATGTTGGTTGTGCTACTCTCAGGTCTCCTTGTAGTTCTATATCTAGTTGTGTTCCATGAAAATAGCACCTAGTGAATACGTGTTTTGCTGTGCTACCTCATGCCTAGCACTCCTTTCACATTATTTCCCTTGCGTACGTCACTCAGAAAAGATAGTATACATCCACTCTTTTTTGGTGTTATCACCTTTTCAATGTGTAGTTTCCTTTCATTGTGTATTACTTGTGACTATCCTTTCTGGGTCCATTGGCAATTTATTTAGATTAGATTTGTAGCTACCAACACTAGTGAGTAGTAGTATCTTTAGTTTGAAATAGATAGTCCAGGCCACACGAACCTTCTCTGGAGATCCATCCCCAAGCTCCTGCAAGGTCTCCAAGAATTGCGGATGGTTCCATTGTGGTCTCAAATATCTCTCCAGATCCGCTCCTGAGATCCTTAGACATGGGTGCATCGTTTGAGTAATCAACATCTTGGGTACCTTGTGGCTCTAAGTGTGGCTTTGTCTTTCATGATATTGTCCCCAAATTCCTCTGCCATGCTAATGAAAACAACATTTTTCTTTTGTTCCAAGTGGAATTCTTACTTCAAGTGCACTATTTCTACATCCTTGGTCATGATCTCCTCCCTCAGTGCCCTAATTATTGTAGCCTTTATCCATACTTTTCCATGCCACCTCTATCGATACCTTTACCAAAGAATTGCTCACTTTTTCATCTAACATAACAATATGCTTTACTATTATGTGTCTAGCCTGAGGTATCTCCTTCAACCTTCCTTATGCACATGACTCTTCACACACATCAAAATACGGTTCATCCATGTGCGTGTGCATCGACCATGACAGTTGCTTCCTTGTGCACATGGTTTCCATATCCTCATCCATCAGATCCCAACCATACAACTTCTTTTGTGTTATTATGATTTGAAATGGGGGTGGAAAATTTTACTCGTGTCCTCGACGTAGCCCATTACTAGTGGAGCATACTCTCCACTTGTTCTTTTTGATATTAGCCCCTTAGGAACTTGGGCTTCAAGATTGTGGAGCTTGTTCTACTGTACCCTGAGAAGTCTCAGTCACTGTCTCATCTACCTCATTTTCTCCCTCTTCTCCATCCTTCATTTCTTCATCCTTTTGTTCTTCCACGTTCTCTGGAAGTGTAGGGGAATTAGGTGCACTTTCCTCAGACTCTTTTGTCTTCTCATTCAACTTCAAATTCCTTCTTCTCTTTTCAGTTGTCCTCCTCTATGGAGAGATTCGAGGTGATCCGTGCACTGATTGCGGAGTAACAACTTGGGTCCTTGTTCTCCTTAATACTCTTCTGAAGTGGTGGTCTCCTTGTACCACATCTAGGTCATCATAATCCCATTCTTGTGGTTGAGGTGGAGTAGTTGCATGCTCAACTTATTCCCTATTTGGAGGTTATCTTCTGCCTCTGTGCTCTAAACCACCACTATATTCATGCTCCTCTTCTTCATCATTTACTTGTATTGTCTCTGTGGGCTTAGGCGCTGGACAGTTCTCCATTGTATGCTTACCTTTTGGCAGCCCTAGGAGCGTGAAATCAATCTCCACATACTTAGTGTTCTCCAACTTGGGCTTGAGTTAAAGGTACAAAAGTGCTGCTCCAGGTTTCCCTAACTTCCAAACTTACAGGCTTTATGCTTATAATATCTAAGATAAGCCTCTCAATATAGGCATTCCACCTTGGATATATATACTTCTTCTCAAAGTGTTATAGTCACAATCTACCTTGTCTGCATTAAAGGTTAGGCAGTGCGCATTTGAAAATTGGTGAACTGATGCTTGGAAATATCTTGCTATGAAGACATACAATAGTTTTCACCATGGGTTCCAAGCCCCATCCTTCATCGCAAATCACGCGATTCAAAAATATTGGTAGAATGTAAACTATACTATGTCTACCCACCACTGAAGGAAACTCCTTAGGTATGTGCCACTCTTCTTCGAATGCGGAATGTAGTATATCATACCACATCTCTTCCCTTTGCTTGAATGGTCCCACTCATTGATCCATCGCACAAGTACTTTCCAAATATTTCCGCAGGTGATTTGTGCTCCATGGGGTAATCCCAAATCTTCTCCTTTGGCCCATCGGACATTCCAATCTCCATAAACACAAAAGATAATAAAACAACACCAAAAATTATTCTGTCACCTGTCTGTGCTACTTCAATGATCTGTCTTTGCTATGTGATCCATGATATTGTAGACCACTCCTTGAGACATCTTCTTTGCAATGTGCAACCACATTTTGTTTACCTTTGACAATCTTCTTGGTCATGTAGCTTTGTCTACAAGATGTGCAGTTGCCTACACTACTGGGTACTTCAATTTTTCAATGTCCATGCCAAGCGAACCTTTGGTATAACCCAACTCCTTAAAATACTTGCAATCTTCTACTTAAAATACTCACCTTTTATCTCCTATAATGTGAAAACCCAAACCCTAGCTCGATTCAGCATGCACTAGTTGAAATCATGTGCCCTAGCTCTTTTGCAAAGCCTTTCTTTTCTCAAACCCTTCGAAACTGGGGAAGCAAGCTTCCTCTACACACAAATCTTCTCGTCATGTCTCAATTCACACTCTTCGACACCTGAATACTCTTTCTTGCATCTCGGTCACACTTGGCTTTTTTAAAATTATCATGATTGAAATGGTAAAAATGAACTCGCATCTCATTCCTTATATAAATTTTCAAAAATTTAGTGCATTTATTGCTCCTCCACCTACCAAAAATCCTCTCATTAATTAACCATTTTCGTTTCATTTTACGCATGGTACATCTTCGCGCCCCAAGCTACAATCTTCTAACACACCCTCCTACCCTTCTAGATGTATGGACTTCTCTTCAACACACCTCTATACACCTGAGTACATCTTGCCACTATGTCTTCCACTTAGCAGTCATCACATGGCCTCTACTTACCTCGCGTGCTATACTTGTTTCTTCAATTCACCTCCACTTATGGTCCTCATTTCTAGAAGCAATCTTTTTTTTCTTTCAATTTTCTAACTTGAATAACACACCATAATAGATAGTTCCTTTCATGTGTACTTATTTTCATTAGTTTTGTACTTAGATATCAATAACCTACCCCACAGTAAAGGTATGTGTAGTCCTCCACACATTAGAAATTCTCCAAATAGTAATTAGCTTCTGGTGCATGTAAACGTGCTTTATTACATAAATAAACCAACTAAATTGACAAAGCATAACGACAAAGAAGGAAATACATTAAGGGATTGCAGAATTGAAAACATAATCTAAATGGACAACACTACCTTTTTACAAACACCCAAGAAGACTTATTTACAATAGGGCTTTAACCTACTTCCGTTGAAGTATCCGGGTAACCGTATTCCATCAAGCACCTCTAATTGATAAGTGCCTATTTCAAGTATGTGAGTGATTAGATACAACCCCAATGAATGTACCTTGAGTTTTCCTAGATGGTGTAAAAATTTAGAATCATAAAGGAGCACCATCTGTCCTATCTCAATATTTTTATCCCTGATGTGCATGTCATGCCATGCTTTCTACTTGGCCTTCTATTTCTTTTTGACTCCAACATGCTATGGCTCGTCGCTCATCCAACCTGATTAAATTTTCAATCCATTCTTCTAATGTTTTCTCATCAGCTAGACCTCCAATGCACAATACATAAAGAAGGTAACATAAATTCCATAGGAAGAACTGCTTCTATGCTAAACACTAACTGAAATGGTGTGGCTTTGTTCAATCTTTTATATGTTATTTGATATGCCCAAAGTACTGCAGATACTTTATCATCCCAATCCTTTCTTCCAACATCACATATTTTTTTTAATGTCTGGCTCAAATTTTTTTTGAAAGCCTCAGTAGTACCATTATCCTGAGGATGATAGGGTGTAGTCTTATGGTGTGAAATCATGAATTCATCTAATAAAATTCTGATTGTCTCATTCAGAAAAGTGTGTGCCCCTATCACTGGTCAAACTTAAAGGGCATCCATACCTCGTAATAATATTTTCCCATAGAAACCTAGCTATTGTAGCCGTTGTGCAATCCTTTGTAGGTGTTGCTTCTACCCACCTTGTCAGATAGTCTATGTGCAAGTGATGATATAACGTGATCCAGTTCTACACGTAGACTGGTGAAATAGGACCCACAAAATCTATATCCCATTTCTCAAATGGCTCTGCACTAGGAATAGGCCTTAATGGCATCTCATCTCATTGTCCTGGTTTTCCAAGACGTTGAAAATGATCACAAGTATTTGCAATAATCCTTACAATATTTATACAGGGTCTCCCACCATAATCCAACAAGTAAAATATTTCATGTGCAGTGGCATCACTTACATAGAGGCCACCTTCAATACCACCATGACCTTCTTCCATGATATCTGTTATGCTCATGTTCTAATACAACAATGATTGCAATACTTCATCCCGGCCTAACTTGTACAGGTCACCACTAATTAACATATAGGGTGCCGGATGTATAGTAAGTTATTTCTTCTCTAAGGATTTCATTCATTCTAGTGCCATGCCTGTTCGTAGAAAGACAACAATGTCCTCTAATTTTGATGGTGCTCGTTATAACCTATATAACTATGCATTGGGCATGGTATCTTCAATGGACTTGTGATTCTTCTCCTGACTGTATTCTGGACAAATGGTCTGGTCTAGAATTACTTTTCCCCTGTTTTACCACAACTGTGAAATCAAATTCTTGAAATAAGAGTACCCATCTGCATATGCGCCCTTGTAAAATGGGCTTGTTTACCAAATACTTCAATTCCATGTGATCTATATAAAAGAAAAATGGTGTAGCCAGTAGGTACTGTCTAAATTTATGTACAGTGCATAGATCATTGAAAAATCTTTGCGCTCTGTAGTTGTGTAGTTCTGTTCTGATAGGAGTCATACTTTCTACTAGAAAAATAGATAGGATGATCTATAATACCTTCTCCCAGGCTGAGCCAATACTGCACCAATGGCCATGCCAAAGGTGTCCACATGTACATGAAATGGTTGGTCCATGAAGGAAAACATAGAATAGGCATGGTAGTAAGTTTCTCTTTTAATGTCTTGAATGCGTACTACTGTGGTTCTCCCTAGTAGAACATACCTTTCCCTTTCAGTAACTCCTCCAATGGTGTGGCAACTTTGGCATATCCTTTAATAAAATTCCTGTAATATCCTGTATGACCCAAAAATCTGACACCTCACTTTGACTGGTAGGATCCTTTAGGCCTATAATGACTGCAACCTTAGCTGGATCAACCAACAAACCTTCCTTGCAAATTATGTGTCCTAACAGTATCCCAAATGGTGTAGAAAATATGCAATTTTTGATGTTCAAAGAGATACTCAACTATCTACATCTTTCAAACATTAAGTGCAAATTGTCATAATGATCCTTAACTAATCCATACACTGTCCAATCATCCAAATAAACCTGTAAGAAGTTGTGAATAAACTCCTTGAACGCTTGAACAAACTATGCACTAAAAATACAACAGGCAAATTTTTCAGACCAAAAGGCATCACATTATAGGTGAAGCTACCCCATTCAGTAGTAAAATTAGTCTTTTCCCTGATCCTCCTGGGAAATCCTAACCTGATGATACCTAGAGAACCCATCTATAAACGAATAGATTTCACGCCCTGCAACGCCTTCTAGTATTTCCTTAGTGAATGACATAGGAAAGGGATCAGTCACACATGCAACATTCAGCTCCATATAGTCCACACAGATTCTAATCCATCCATCCTTCTTGATACTAATCACCATTGGACTAACCCATTCTGACTTGTCAAGGGGCTTGATAATCCCATACTTCAACATTTTTTCAATCTCTTCTTTGACCTTTTCACGCAAGTTGGGGTTCATCCTATAGGGTCTCTTTCTAACTAGGCATGCACCCTCTTTAAGCTTTATCCTCATCTCCCCTAATGATTCATGCATGCACCTTTAAGTTCATGGTACCCTCAAGGGAATAAGTCTTGATAATCCCGTAGTAGCTCTATGATTTTTTCCACTTCAGAGTCTGACCAATAGTCTCCAATTATGGCTTCCTTAGGCTCAACATCTGATCCAATATTCACTTTCTTTGTCTTCATAGGTTCATGATAGGTGCGCGTGGTCTTATCTGCACTGTCTAACACCTCACGCCTACCTGTTGAATGGTTTATATCTATATTCTTCTACTTCTTCATCATCCACTAAGTAGACCATTTTACCTTTTTCTTTTTCAAGGCAAGCACGCTAAAGTAGTGTGGCATCAGCCTCTGTCTCTTCAACAAAACATGTGCTCCTGAGTTTCCTTCATCCAATAAATCCTGAAGGAGTTCTTAAGCCTTGGAAATATCTCCCATAGTTAACCACTTTATGAATTTTAATGATTCTTCCATTGGAGGCTTGTTAGAGAAGAATTAAAATGTCTGGGCCATTCTTGTAATTAAATCTTGCCAATTTCCAGTCTCTCTATGGAGTTCTACATAAATAAACCAAGCACGCTTGCATAGCCTTGTAAAGTGGAATAAAACTTGTGCCCCCAGAGTGAAGGTGGTAAAGCTTCCTTGGCCCTTTTTCCAGCGTTTGTCACACTTCTGAACATGGTGTTGAATAGGTTGGTTACCATGATAAGTGCAAATTTGAGTAGGTGCATTACTCCTGTAAGAATCTAGTAGCAAGGGCAATCCTACTTTTATTCCATCCTACAAGATTATCCTTGTGGGCAACCCATCAACGTGATACTATCCTACGCGTAGTGTATATACTAGCATATTTATTCTTTCTAGTGGGTCTGTCCACTATTCCTCCATGGCTCGTAAGAACACCATCGGATATCATTCTCTAGTGTAACAAGGTATCGAGTTGTTACCTATTCTCTTGACATAACATGGTTTTCTACCCTTAGGAAATATGTTCTTTACTTCATGCCCTACCAACTCATAAGTGCTCATGAGCCCAGTTATCACAAGCAACACTTGTAGTATCACTAATAGATTGTGCATCCTCCCATTGAATGATTCCTTCTTTACATGGATCAAGCACCTTATGGATCCTGGATGGTGCGTACATAAATCCTATTCAGGTATTCTTCACTCAAGGGATCAACATAGGGCACATATTTTCCATTTGTTAAAGGGATAATAACTCTTTCCTCCTTATTTTCAAACTGATATAACCCTTGTTGAACCAAAGATCAACATTATTTGCATAACACCAAGGACACCCCAATAGAGTTGGGAAGCTATTTGACTATACCAGCATTAAAACCTCAAAGTCTCCAATGAAATTGGCTCCTTGTATGGTAATGGATGCATCTTTTAAAACTCTGATATGAGTGGCCTTAGTCTAATTAGCCAGGAACAATACATTAGAGGATGGCTGCAATGGGGGTCTTCCACTTGTACCCATGCATCTAAAGTAAGAACATTGACTTCTGTGCCAGTATCAATCAATATATTACTCAATAGCCACCCATCCACAAAAACATTCAGATTTATTTCCTTGTCATAATCTAGGCTATGAGGGGGAAGATTTGCATGCAGGATCTTATCATCCAGTCTCAGAACTTATGCGCAAAGTATTTCCTTTTAACCAGTTCCCCAATAGTGGAATGATATTCTCCTAGCACAATACTTTGCACACTTCTCTCAAGTCATCTATATTATTTTGAACCATCTCTGATGCTTTCTTTTTCTCCATCTTTCGTGATTTCTCTTTTAAATATTGTATTTCACCTTGAAGATTTTTGAGTACCTCCATGGTTTCTTGGTAAACCTCCTTCTGATGGGATGGATCTAGGTATTGTGCATGAAGAAAATCCTCCTTAGTGATGGTAGGTTTCTGCTGTAATGCTTCTTTGGCACGTGCGTTGCTTCAGCATGGGTCATGATATTTACCTGTAATGCCTTGAAGTCTAGTTCCAACTTAGGCATCCATTGATTTTCCATAGTGCATTGTATCCTAATCATTCATGCTGTGCCTTTATTTTCCTATTTATGCTTCTTACTAAGATGGTCATACAGGTTAGGGAATTCCTCATAGCTATGATTATCTCCACAGAAAGAACATGTAATATTATGATGGACATTCACACCTGTAGTGCTCAGGAAATCCACATGTATAACATGTTCCACAAGGGAACTCACTTCTTACACCACCACGGCCTTGTCCTCCGAATCTACCATCGTATCCTCAACCTCTATCATGAATAAATTTGAAATTCAAATTATTCATTCTAATCATAACACATTTGATTGTGATCATAATCCTGATGCTCCTTCTTACCTTTGGAGTTATCTAAAACTCCTGTCTATCATACACCAATATCTATAGCATCCTGGATTTGGTACCAATCAGCCAAAAGTCTTCTGTGTCATGAGTCATGGACCTTCAAATTTTTATAGTAGCTTGAAATGTTCTTCCTTATCGTGTGTTATAGTAATAGGAAATGGATAACATCATGGTTTAAATGACATATCTCACAGTCTAATAGTAGTGAGCGCACTGATCTATGGGGACAACTATCCTTTGTGTGACCTTCCACTTCACAATCTATACACCAAATCCCTGTGTGTGTCTCATGTGCTGAATTTTCTGATAGTTTCTCCAACTAATTTTCCATAGCTATGATCTATGCTTCTAAAAATGGGCTCACCCCAGTGTCTATACTTCCAACTACCTCAACGTAAGGCTACTTCAAGTGCTTCGCATGGATCAGTGTATGTCTTATGTGATAATGCCCTCCTAAAAGGGTAATCAGGCCTCCAACAAACCATTGTGCATGTTGGATTGCATGAATATCATAAGAGAGCTTAGATAACAACATTTTAAAATGGGCATCATACTCTCTGACACTTTCAGTAGTGCCTTGCTTAATATCCTTGAGTGCACTTATACTCTTCTATTCAAACTCAGGGATGTGAAACTCTTTAAGGAATGCATCTTTCAAAGCCATATAGTCTACGCAAGTCTGATCAGGGTCAAAATTTCTGTACCAGTTGTGTGCGCCCTTGTAATGTAGTAGAAAATTGGCTTGCCCTACACTCAGAAGTCATGATTCCTTTTGTGCGCCACGATATTTCACACATATATACATGTTCAGAAACATCTTCTATGCCCCTATACTCTGGAAGATGAAGAGATATCTCCATGTAAATATTCTGGGGTTGGTGCAGACCTTGCCCACCTGATCCAGAACCTCCTGTGTTTCCTCTACCTCTAGAACCACTAGATCCACCGGAGCTAGAGCCACCTATACCTCCTGATCCCAAACCTCATGTAGCTAGGGTCAGACTAGAGGATGTACTTCCCTGTGTCCCAACCATAGTAATGAACTACACCCCAATAGTCTACGAAGTGTTACTACTCCCAGAAGATAGTCCAAAAATATGTATGCACCTAAATTCTATGTGTGGATGATACACCTAAAAAGGTACTCCCATATAACAATGAAGCCATTTGCGCTTCCATCGTTGTGCCTCTTATAAGACTTTCTCCTACTCTCCCACTGCTTGAATTAGCTTGCTGAATATTTGTTGTACTAGATGCTAGAAAACCAAGTGCAAGGGAAAGGTTACTAGGTGGATTCAGATGTGCCCCCATGGCCCAGGTCATCTCTGTTGGCATGCTTCTACGTGAGGCCAAGGAGGGTTCCTTGTCATGCTTTCCCAAATGGGGGAGTTCCTAAGGCTCGGGTTCCACATCTTCTGCGTGAACTTAAACTCCTTCCTGAACTATCTTTCTCCACAACGCCATTTTCTCTACAACCTCCTGCTGCTTCTCTACCTCCCTTTCATGTGCCTCATTATACTTAAGCCACCTTTCCTCTCTCTACCTTTCTACCACTAGGTCTTCCATCTTTCACCAAACCTGATCCTGCCCCCACACATGGTGGGGTTTAGTTAGCCATCAGTTTGCTCTCCAAATTCAAAGTTACCATCAGGATCTTGATCACCAATGGAATGCCTTGTAGGTAAGTTCCCCTTGGATATCATAAAAACTAGAATTCAACTACCTCTGGGCAAAAATAAGTGGAAATTGAGTACTCCAAGATATAACTGTTCAAAACACCATAGAACCACATATCCACTGTGTGTCCAAATCAGATCAGCATCATAAAGGGTCTAAAATTATTCCTATATCCAGACAAGTGTGTGATACCTCCAATTCTGTTTAGATGCATAAGACAATCAGCCACTCATATCAATTCTACTGGAAAGATAACGAAGAAGATCTCATATAAAATATCATATAGATTTTGTTCCACACATACACATGCATTAAAATCAGATCTAGTGCTGAACCTCTGTGTGTATTCTTCTTCTAGATCATGTATCCACTCCTCAACACTTGCTAGGGTCAACCGGCATGTCTTCATCACAAACCATCCTGAAAACAACTAAAAAAGAGGTCCTAGAAATGGAACCAATGATGTATTCTAGAATTCACTAGTAAAGCCCAGTGCGCTGGCACATCACTCAGCCTAGACTGAGTGCTCACCCAAAGTGCACAAAGGTACCAGGCCCCTCTTTAGGGTTGCTATTATAGGATGTTAGCATGATGAAGACTTAAAGCATTCAGATCTATGTCTAATATTTTAGTCTACAGTACATATTCAGATCTAGATCTAGAAAATAACAGACTCAAGAGATAACCATGATGAAATCAAGCATGCAATAAACTAGTTATAACTTAGGATTTGACACTATTGATTCAGCCAACACATTCCATTACATAAATACAGGTAAATACACATAAGTTCTTACAATAGATAGTACTATCTATGCACGCATCGGATTTGGCAGCATGACCTCACAATAACTCAATTCTCACACACTCTACTATGCTACATAGTTCACTACATATTTATAAGGGTGGGGAATTTCCCTTCACCACTTATCTAATCCCAAAATAGGTCGCATGCTATTATTAGCCACGTGCCATTACAAAAATAGCCACACATGGAAGTGTGCTAACAATAGACTAATTTTAGTTAACTTCCCATGTAGTAGAATCTATTCTTAGCATGTATCCATGTAAAGTGCTTTGTAGCCAATCATCCAAAAATAGCCAATGCGTGTTGCGTAAGTCTTTAACTAGTTTGTGTACTCTGCACGCCATCTCCAAAAATAGATCCTTATCGTGAAAATGGCTAAGTCCCGAATCTATTCTCTGTTCCCAGTGCGTGATTCCTTTCCGATCCTCCCACACTTTTGAATGCACTCTGCTCTTCTCACGCAAACCTTTATGTATGTTCTTTGCTAAGTGCCATACTTTAACTGATCAACATGTATGCCACACTAATGTGGAAGCATTGCGCTTAGCATGTGAAATGTTTATCCAAAACAAATAAAATGTGGCCTCATGGGCTACAAGAATAGTAGGATATGTTTGATGAATAAATGAGTGTATTTACCCTGTAAATACCTTATAACCTTCCAACCTAAAGATTGCAAAGCCAGATATTATTAGCCTTTGCCAACATCCTCCGCCCCTACGGAATTCTACCAAGGATTTAGAACAGGGATTGGACATCCATCTAGGATCATCCACTGCAATTGCTTCCAGATTCATATTTTGCAATGCTGCTCAACTTCTTCGATGCTGCTAGAAACATCCATAGAAATACTTGTCATCGGAAAAATGGGGGTTACCTAGTTAGTGGATCTTCCTGTGTAAATATAGAATGCATATTAAAATTATGCGATAGAACATTAAAAAGTTCTGACATATAACCTTTAACATGTGTGGTTCATTGTGCAGTTGATTGGAAGGATGAGAGTATCTAAGTGCCAACTCGTCTACTTCCAAGCATGGTCTCCCTAACCTGTTCTTTCACAATTTTCATAATTTGGGTTCTTCATTTGTAATATAATAGAAACGTTAAACAACTGGAAAATATTACAAAATGGACTCTGTAACCAAATTTAAATAGTCATATGGAAATAAATCTTCACCTTGTGATTGACTGAAGCCTAATTCTCACTTTAAACATTAACTGTGGTCACTACAATAACCTTTTACGCTAGCATGCAAAGAGGTATCCGATCTTCAAGGACTAAGTATCTACCAAGGTACTCAACAAGTTAGATGCATGTCGTCAAATGAAGGAAACCATTTTGGGTACCTTCATTGTTCTAAATTTGAAAAAAAAAAATTCCATGAGGCTATCTCCAAGTAACACTGTGCCATGCCCTGATGACAAAAACGTTCTTCCAGCTTCGTGTGCCAAGTCTTTCTGTTACTGTAGAGAGTCATGTCACGCTATTATCTACGATCCTTAGTCTTGACTATTTTCACTCATCTTCACCACTAATTTTAGTAGTCCTGTCACTCCATATTTGCACCTTGCCACCTCTGTCAAGGAGCTTTCATAACTGAAAAGTTGGCTTGTTTTGACCCACTTGTTTGAACCCTGAGCATACACAGTAGGCTTGATCCACCTATGTGTCAAACGCTTGATGTATCCTTACTATTAGATTTCCTGGATATGCATGACTCCTGGGGACACTTCAAATATCTAGTTCATCCATAATGTGTGTAAAAGGTATTTTGACAACTTCCTCCTTATGTGCACAGTTTGACCAGGTCTCTCTGGATCCAATTACGACCGGTGGCAGCCGTAAAACTCCTGTTGTGTCGTTGTACTCTGATAACAAGCATCGAAAATTTTACCTAGTGTCCTTAGCATAGCCTATTGACTCAGGTGAATATATTCCCCATGTATTGGGGAACTTGTAGGAATTTCTATCATTGGCACATTAGGAACATTGGGCTGTCAATATTTGGAGTTTGGTTTTATTGAGTCCTAAGCAATCTAACAGTTGATCGTTTACAACTACTTACTTTTCTCCCTCGATGGCCATCGGACATTTCTTCTTCCTTTGGTTCAATTGCAAATCGTTCACTGGAGTTATAGGGAAATCCCGTGCAGTTTCCTTAGAATCTTCCGCCTCCTCATTTAGCTTTACACGTAAAAACATACTTCTCTTCTGTAGTTATCTCATTTTAAGGACAGAGTCAA
Source organism: Taxus chinensis (assembly GCA_019776745.2). Taxonomy (NCBI): domain Eukaryota; kingdom Viridiplantae; phylum Streptophyta; class Pinopsida; order Cupressales; family Taxaceae; genus Taxus; species Taxus chinensis. Next base: position 597,230,398 of record CM034152.1, on the reverse strand, counting down.
GGTGATCTTTACACTAATTCTGGAGTAGGACCTCCGGTCCTTGCCTTCTATTGAGTACTCTTTTGTAAGTATCACTCCCCTTGGAAAACAGTAAAAAGAAAGTTATCAGGACCCTCTTGTCGGGTTGCCAAACCATCATGGAAATTTTTTGACATTTGTAATTAAATGATTGAAACTCTACTGTGTGACTGTTGTGTGAAATTAAACTTTTGGAAAAATAATGTTTGTCTCTCTTCCCTATTTATTTCTCTCTCCTTGGTTAAGAAATGAAATGAACTAAAATGAAATAAACACGTGTCTCTAACCCCCGATTTTCGAATGCAAATTATTAATATTATGTAAATGGAAAACTGTAAACGTTAATTATGATAGATCTAGGTGGATGCCATGCTAGTGATTTATCGCTGATTTCATAAAGATGGCGAAAGGGTTTGGTGTAATTCATTGTTTATTATCGAAATTTATATTGGTAATTGTAGAATGTATATATGCATAATATATTTCCATGTTATAGAAAAGTTTATATTTGAAATTTGGTGATATGTATGAGATGTTAATGCTATGGATACCTTGGGAAATGTGCATTTGTATGAGAATCACGTATAGCTTTCTAGATGGGGAAATAAGAACAAGTCCTACTCCAGAACCAACAAAATAATGTCTCCCATCAAATTCCAGGGTCTAAATAACATCTAGGTTATCTTGAGATATCGATGGAAGTTTCACATCCGAATCATATATAACCATATAGTTCCCATGGAAAATATCTTCATACAATATGTTTGCTTTAGGATCATATGTCTTCTGGATAGTGTACTTGCCTTGTATTTTTGGTAGTAGCTTCTTCATTACTCTTTTGATTTAAATTAAAGAATGAGACCAGTCCATCTAAATCTCTCCTCTTGAATATCTATAGAAATTTATGCTTAAAAGCATTCCATAGGAAGCTAGGATATCAACTACCAAGATGGCAGGTTTGACCATCTTCTCTGGGAAAGATGCAAAAGAACCCTAAGCATCTTTTATCCATCCTACCAAAGGAACTTCCTTAGATTCCATGGAGTAACATGAGCTGAAGGCTCGGGTGAGACTAAGGCCAAGTGCATGGACTACTCGTGTAGGCATAACATTGTTTGAGGCGCCACAATCAATTATACAATTACTTATTTTATGTCTAACATTCAAAAATGTTACGTAGAAAGGCTAAAAACTTTAGATGTGGAGGGAGTAGAGGCTAGAAAGTTCTACATAGAAGGATCTTTAAGTGTAGGAAAAATTCCCTTAGAAGAAGAAGAATTGGTGGAGGATTTGGTACTTAGAAATTTGGTGACTTTGGAAAAGGATTCTAGGTGAGTTTGGTAATACTCAACTTTGAAAATCTGCACTTTAGTTCTCTTGATATGGTCAATTATATCAAATGAATCGGAATTAGAGGCCTCAGGAATGGATGAAACTATGGCTTTTGGTTTTTTTAGATTTAGGAATTACATAATTTTTAGAAGTAGGAGCAAGAGAAGAAGAAGAACTTACCTCTTTAGTTGTTGGTATGGGAGATCCTCGCTTGGAAACCACATGAATTACCTTTGGACAAGTACTTTTGTAACTCTTTTGTTATAAAGTGATGCCAATAATGAGACCTGTTGACATTAAAATTTTCCTCTGTAATTTCTATTTCATTAATGTATGTATTAGGAATAGGATGTTGTTAAGTATAATTAGTAGTAGCGTCTGATAGAAGATAATGGCGCTACCAGTACGATGCTGCCAATAATGTATAGTACGGTAATAGTCCAAAGTACAATAGGAATGTTGTGGTAGAAAGTAAATATTTTTCGTAAGTGGTCCGGTAATGTTAAAATGTCAAAGTTGGGGTAAGTAGAGAAGTAGGGTCTACATGATTAGGAATTAGAAATATTATATTGGTAATAAGGACAAGGAGTGAGGTCATAAATATTTTGTGTATTTTATTTGTAAAAAGTCTAAAAATGTGGAACCCATGTGAAATGATAAGGTTTATCTTATCTTAAAAGATAAGCTTACATGTACAGATAAGAGTTAAGGTATGAAATATGATTTGTCAGAGTACATTTCTTATCCTATCTTAGAGATAAGATGGATATGCCTGGAAGTTCTATAAATAAAGAGGCTACCCCCCTCATTTAGCATAGAAGGAAGTAGTGAGAATTATTGTATGAGAAAGTATGTAAAGGAAGCCATCATTTGGAAGGTGTGTTAAAGAAGCCATTAAGAAGTGTAATTGTAAATTTTCTCCCATAGTTATTATTCAAAGGCAAGTGAAGTCAGTAACACTTGAAGTACCTCATGGGTGAGATTGTAACAATTTCATGTTGATATTATAATTTACACTTATATTTCAGATTTATCATCATTCCTTCTTATCATAGTCTATGGTATTCTTGTGTTATGTTTGTTGTTGTGTTTCCAAATTACATCCACCAAACTAAAGGTTGTGCATTAGTAAATAATCATAGCACGAGGAGTTCCTGGTGAAGAATTATCATAGTGCTAGATTGGTGATGACATTTTGGTTCTATTGCCGGGACCATTCCTCGTTGGTGGATTTTCTGGAAAGATATTTCCACTTAGTAAGAAAACATTTGGAGGGTAACCTTGTTTTTACTGTGCATAGTAGTTACCATGGTAAAGTCAATTTTTTCCGTAAATAGTATTTACCACAGTAAAGCCACTTTTTACTGTGAATAGTATTTACCACAGTAACTTCACTTTTTACTATGAATAGTGTTTACCACAGTAAGTCAGTTTTTACCGCAGTAAGTCAAGTTTTACCATAATTTACCGTGGTCATTTCTAATTTCTATTATAGTGATTCCAATTATATGTGCACATAAGTCTTGTTGATTATACATGTGGGTTGGTATTTCATTGTGGTTACTTTTAGAAATGGGGAAGATTCTTGTTTTTTCAGCCCAACCTAATGAAGATGCTTCCTCTTTCATTCAAGAGTTTAAATGATCTTGTATTTGTAATGGCCTTATAAGAAGGGAACAATGGAATGAATTTTTTCCTACCTTTTTAGATGGTTCAACCCTTAGGTGGTTTGAAATACTAGGTGATAATGTGAAAAACTCATGGGATTTATTAACTAAAAGTTTTCTTGAAGAATTTGGTGAACAACAGAAATATGCAGATCTTATGATCGATATCACAAAGCTATCCTAAGGAGAGAAGGAGAAGATAAGGGATTATCATGCTTATGTTCTAGAGCTAAGGAGGAAGCTCGATGGCTAGATCCAGAAGGAAGGATTAACGGATGGGTTGATGAATGGCATGGATAATCTCCTCTATAAGCACTTCATTCTTGGGATGAAGCCAGAGATCAGACAACGAGTGAAGTATGACCACCCAGCTACCATTGAACAAGTAAATGAGATTGCAATAAGGTAAGAAGAAAGCATGGAAGAGGAGCCCAAAGAAATTGTTGCTAAAGTAGAGCCTACACCAGCACCTTTGGTCTAGAATCCACAAACACTCTTGGTGAGCATAAATATTTCTCCTAGTACATCTACTGAGTATGAAGATCTGCTCAAGAAGATGGGTCAGTTAAATATTAATCTTCTTCAAGGAAAAGAATTTAGTTCTCAGGGAGGAGATAGAGGTCCAAAAAGAAATATATTTGAAGTTGTATGTTATGGTTGTTATAAAAAGGTTCATTATAAGTATAATTATCTAGATAGAGCTTCTACATTTGGTACAAGAGATAATGATAAAGGGAAAGCACCTGTGAATTCTTTTGATGTAGTAGATAAGAGAATAAATAATGAAGTAGATGTGTTTGTAACAAAAATAAAGAAAGAAAAAGATAATCAAGATGGAAATGATCCTAAGAAGATGAAAGGAGAAACTAGTAAGAAACATAGGAGAAGAAAGTTGGGTGTGCAGGATTTTCTGATTTCACAGGGGTAAGAACCATACTCCATCTTAGAAGATTTGTCCAAAAGGCCTGCAAATATTACATATGGTCGACTCTTGGCTATGTCTTCTGAGAAGAGGCGGGAGCTGCAAAGTGGACTCAATGCTCGACGAAGGAAGGAGGTTAAGGTCCCTGTTTTGGAGGCAGAGGTAGATCCCTATGCTCCACAAGCTGAGGTATTATGTAATGGTATTTCAATTCATGATGTATTAGTTGATGGAGGTGCTGCAGTTAATGTAATGACCGAGTCTGTAATGAATATGTTGGGTTTAAAAAATTGATCACCCCTCAACACTTATGTTAAGGTCATTAAATAAGGGAAAAACTAAACCAGAAGGTGTAGTTTCAAATGTGGCAATATCTGTTATGGGTGTTGTATGTGTGGTAGACTTTCAGGTGATGAAAAATGGTACTGTCATGTACCCAATGTTGTTGGGAAGACTATGGCTAAGGAGAGTTCATGCAAGAAACTACTGGAATGAAGGGTTCATGACACTTGGACGTGGTAGAGAGATGGTGAAGATAAACATGATCTCTCAGCATCATAAGGCAGAACCTATGGATTCAAGTGGTGAAACTGATGATTGGACATCCTCTGATTACTCAAGTAATAGTGAAGTGGACATCGAAGATGAAGAAAGTGAGGTTGATGTTTTGGTCATGGATATCCTTCAAGTCACACCGACTCATGACCCCATAAAATTATCTGAAGAAGAAATTGATGATCGTCTCCAACAAATAAAGATTGGTGATGCTGTGATGGAGAGTGAGAAGGAATCCTACCTCCATCTCTTTCGAAGTTACATACACATATTCACTTTTGATTACAAGGAACTCCATCAAGTAAGCTGGGTAGAACATTCTATTGAGCTAGTAGATGGTGTTAAGCCCATAAAGTAAATGCCATATAGAATGAATTCTAATTTTTCTAAGACTGTAAAAGAAGAAATAGATAAGTTGCTTGATGCAGGATTCATATTTGCTGTGGAGAATTCAGAATGAGTTTCTCTCATTGTGATCTCAATAAAAAAGAATGGGAAGCTACGTATTTGTGTTGATTACAAGAATCTCAATAAGGCAACAAGGATCATTACCCTCTTCCATTCTCAGATCAGATCTTGGACGAAGTAGCTGGCTAGGAAAAGTTATAGTTTTGCTGATGGATGTAACAGATACAACCAAGTCCGTATAGTGGAGAAAGATCAGCTGAAGACCACGTTCACCACTCCATGGGGAACATTTTCTTATAGAGTTATGCCTTTTGGGTTGTGTAATCCTCCAGCAACGTTCTAGTGTTTGATGAATAGGGTGTTCGAACCCTACATTGGGAACTTTATCAGAGTATTTCTAGATGATTTTTTGCATCTATGGGAGCAAGATGGACCACCTACACCAGATGGAGACAACATTTCAAAGGTTAGATGAAGCACAAGCCTCACTAAACCCTACAAATTGTGTCTTTGGATGTTCTAAAGGTGTTTTGTTATGGCATGTTGTATCCACAGATGGTATTGGCACTGATCCTGATAAAGTTTCAAAAATTAAAGAGTTACCATTTCCTATGAATAGAAGTAAGTTGAGTTCATTTTTAGGCCATGTGGGTTACTATAGAAGATTCATCAAGAATTTCTCAAAGATTGCATAGCCACTAACCCAGTTCTTGAAGAAGGATGTTACTTATGAACCAGGAAATAAGGCGCATGAAGCTTTTGAACAACTGAAGGAAGCCCTGGTGTCTTCACCTATTTTAAAGAATCCAGATTGGAGCAAGCCATTCATTGTGTACACTGATGCCTCAGATGTAGCACTGGGAAGTAATCTAAGGCAAAAGGATGAAAATGGGAATGAACATCCAGTTTAATTTGGGAGTAGACAAATGAGCAGTGCTGAGGTAAATTATACTGTAACTGAAAAAGAGGCTCTAGCTATCATTTTTGCTGTAAAGAAGTTTACAAATTACTTACTAGGGAAAAAATTTATAGTTGTAATAGATCATCATGCTCTAAAATATATTGTAAATAAGCCTAATCCATCAGGGAGGATAGCAAGATGGATAATTTTGTTACAAGAATTTGAATTTGATATCATAGGTAGGCCAGGAAAGAAGCATGTCAATGCAGATGCACTCTCTCGAGCCTATGATGGTTTAGGTCCATCTTGTGATGATGATGATTTCCCAGATGCAACATTGTTATCCCTTGACACAATCCCCAGTGAATACATAGATATTTGGAATTATCTGAATGAATTCAAGTTTCCTGATGGTGCCAATGCAAAGACTAAGAGGAAGATTACTCAAGCCAGTCGTCCATATTCTATTTTTCATGGAGTATTATTTCGAATAGGACCTGATGGATAGTATAAGAGGGCAGTTGGACGTGATCAAGGGAAGGAGATGATAGAAGAATTCCACAATGGTACTTGTGGAGGACACTTCTCTAGACAACTTACAGCAAGAAGGATCTTGGATGCAGGTTATCACTGGCCCACTCTTTTTAAAGATTGTTATAATTATTGTAAGACATGTGATATCTGTCAAATACATGGTAACCGTAAGACTTCATCAACTCCATTATTCCCTATTCTTCCACTTGGTCCCTTTGAAAAGTGGGGAATAGACATTGTAGGTCCGCATCCAACTACCCCATGCCAAAATAAATATATTGTAGTTGCCACAGATTATTTAACCAAGTGGGTTGAAGCTAGGCCATTGAAAACAACTTCCATGGATGAAGTGGTAAGGTTCACATATGAACGCATTGTCACCAGATTTGGTTGTCCATTAGAAATTGTAACAGATCAAGGAAGCCACTTCATTAATGAGGTGGTAGAAGCCCTAGTCAATAAGTTTTCTATTAAGCACAGGAAGGCAACAACATACAAGCCAAGCATAAATGGACAGGTGGAACAAATAAATTTTGTGTTGTGTCAAATTCTAGCAAATGATGCAGCCTTGTAGGTACATAAGTGGGATAAATGGATCCATGCAGCATTGTGGGCATATAGGGCAACATCAAAGTTAGCAACAAGATACTCCCCATTTCAGTTGGCTTATGGCATTGATCCAGTTCTTCCTATTGAGTTTGATATTCCCACTATGAGAGTTATGAAAAATAAAAGGATGGATGAAAGTGATTCAGTAAAAGAAATGTTGGTACATCTTCATTTGCTAGAGGAAATGAGGGAAATAGTGAAGGATACAAGCTATAAGAAGAAAATGAAGCAGAAGGAATACTTTGATCAAAAGATCCAGTTGGTCTCCATTTCATGTGAATGACTTGGTTCTAGTATATGATTCCAGATACAAAAAAAGAAGAAAGAGAAAATTTATTCCAAAAGGGATGGGGCCCTACAAAAATAACAGTTGTGTATGAAAATGGTACGTACCGACTGGAGGAATTGGAAGGCACTCCCATTATAAAATGGGTCAACCACGACAAGTTGAATATTTTCCAAGCACCAGAAGAGTCTACTCCAAGGACAGAGTAGAAGCTAGGAAGGGGGAAGAAAGATGTCGACACTAAAATCTTCCTCCGTAATTTCTATTTCATTAATGTATGTATTAGGAATAGGATGTTGTTAAGTATAATTAGTAGTAGCATCCGATAGAAGATAACGGCACTACCAGTACGACGCCACCAATAATGTATAGTACGGCAATAGTCAAAAATACAATAGGAATGTTGTGGTAAAAAGTAAATAGTTGTCGTAAGTGGTCCAGTAATGTTTAAATGTCAAAGTTGGGGTAAGAAGAGAAGTAGGGTCTACATGATTAGGATTTAGAAATATTATATTGGTAATAAGGACAAGGAGTGAGATCATAAATATTTTGTTTATTTTATTTGTAAAAAGTCTAAAAATGTGGAACCCATGTGAAATGATAAGGTTTATCTTCTCTTAAAAGAAAAGCTTACATGTACAGATAAGAGTTAAGGTATGGAATATGATTCGTCAGAGTAGATTTCTTATCCTATCTTAGAAATAAGATGGATAAGCCTAGAAGTTATATAAATAAAGAGGCTACCCCCCTTATTTAGCATAGAAGAAAGTAGTGAGAAATATTGTATGAGTAAGTGTGCAAAGGAAGCCATCAGTTGGAAGGTGTGTTGAAGAAGCCGTTAAGAGGTGTAATTGTAAAGTTTCTTCCATAGTTATTGTTCGAAAGGCAAGTGAATTCAATAACACTTGAAGTACCTCATGGGTGAGATTGTAACAATTTCATGTTAATATTATAATTTACTTTGATATTTCAAATTTTTCATCATTCCTTCTTATCATAGTCTATGGTATTCTTGTGTTATGTTTGTTGTTGTGTTTCCAGATTACATCCACCAAACTAAATGTTGTGCATTAGTAAATAATCATAGCACGAAGAGTTCTCGGTGAAGAATTATCATAGTGCCGGATTGGTGATGACAGATCCTAACTCTGGTGATTGTAGTAGAGATTAATGCCTATTGGTTTTGGTCTAACAAAAATCCTTGTCCAACATTAATAACATATCAAACGAGCTTATAATAAAAAAAATCATGCAGGGGAATTCAAAATTGGTGAACTGGTTCTCAAAGAAAATCAAAAAAACACTAATGCAGAAGATTCCATTACGGGAAAATTCAAAACCAAATTGGCTAGGGTTATTTGTTATTACGGACAAAATCAGCAACTCCCATGACTTACTAAACATGTATTAAACTCTTCTAAAATAAGGTTACCTTTAATAAAACAACCTTATCCATTCCTAATCATGTTTTACCTTTATCTCACATTCATGAGAATGTGTTGAATCATGTATCCTTTAGGCTATATAAAGAGCCCTCCACCTACCTTTTTACTTACACCTAAACTTTCTAAGAGAGCAAATGCAAAGCATATAGCAAAGAGACTAAGAGCTTGCACCTTGCCCTTTTGAGAGTTCATCATCTTGAAGAGTTAAGCCTCTTTCTTAAAGTGCTTGGGTCATATGGGAGGTGTCAAAAGGGTCTTGTAGCCCAACTTTGATTAGCCCCCATTCTTAGGTTCTTGGAACATTAAGGACAACTATTTTGATAACCATGGAGCTTACTTAGGTCCATTCATTTATTTGTTGTTAGAGAATAGAGAAGTTTATATATTTAGCATTGTTAGTTTCAAAGTTTGTATTTAGAATGCTAGCATCTAACCCTTGTTTAATTCTTATCATGATGGTGTTTATGCTTTGTTTTAGCTAAATTGTAGAACTATTTCAAGTGGTAGTTCTTGTTTCATTTGATTTAGCATTAAGCAAAGTATACATGCACACATTTGGCATGCCTGGTGGGACTTACTCCATTGTTCTTTGCACTAAATTTCTAGTTTTTGTAGTTAAGTTTTATTTTTGGTTACTAACCCTCTTTTATACATGTTGATCTAACTTGTTTTTTTAACTTGTTTTGTTGAGTTTGTATGTGTTGGGTCTTCCTTGTAGGTATGAAGGAGGTGAAGTGTTATCAAAATTAGAATTGATGGGAAAATTTCAAGATTTATCCATGTTTTCATTTTTAGAGCTTACTTTTTTAACATTTTACATGCTATTTTTGTCAATTTCTTGAAAATTTTAAATTCTTGAGCATGTAGGTTAGTGTTTGATAGTGCTGAGTCTTCTATTTACATATTAATGTGATGGGTTGCTGCCTAAATTTAATCTTGGTGAGAAAATTTTAAGATTTCATCATGATTTCATTTTTAGAGCTTACTTTTTCAACATTTTACATGCTAGTTTTGTCAATTTCTTGAAATTTTTCAATTCTTAAGCATGTAGGTTAGTGTTGGATATTGTTGAGTCTTCTATTTACATATTAATGTGGTGGGTTGCTGTCAAAATTTAATCTTGGTGAGAAAATTTCAAGATTTCATCATGTTTTTATTTTTAGCTTACTTTTTCAACATTTTACATGCTAGTTTTGTCAATTTCTTGAAAATTTTCAATTCTTGAGCATGTAGGTTAGTGTTTGATAGTGCTGAGTCTTCTATTTATATATTAATGTGGTGGGTTACTGTCAAAATTTAATTTTGGTGAAAAAATTTCAAGATTTCATCATGTTTTCATTTTTAGAGCTTACTTTTTCATCATTCTACATGCTAGTTTTGTCAATTTCTTGAAAGTCTTAAATTTTTTAGCATGTATGTTAATGTTTGATAGCGTTGAGTCTTCTATTCATATATTAATGTGATGGGTTGTTGTCAAAATTGAATCTTGGTTGGAAAAAATTACCCATTTTGCAGGTTAAGGGACGTTTTTTTGACATTTTTTGAGTGCATGTCAAGTGCATACCCATGAGCATAAGAGCATATGTGTAACCCATCTTCCGAAGGCCATAACTTTTGCTCCCGAAATCGAAATGAATCCATTTTTTTTGCGTTGGAAAGGTATTGAAGTTAACTATGAAATAAAAATATAAATTTATGATTTATACTAACAGAAATTACAGGTTTTTCTATTATTTTAAAACTGGTCATTTTCTAACATGTCTAATGTTTTGATGAATGTTGTATTTCTATGCTTACTCGATTTAGACCACAACATGTGTATGATATTCTCTTGCACATTTTGGTGATCTTGATAATAAAAAACAACTTTGATCTCTATCTTGTTAACACTGGGATTAAACTTGGAAACTTGATTATTCATTTTGCTTAAGGGAATGAACCTTTTATAAAACATTTTTCAATGGTCCTTTGATTTGAAGTTTTCCATTTCTATATAGTTGGGATAAAGTTTGTGTATGTTCTTCTCTTACACCTTAGGGTGATCTTGAGAATCAAAGGAAACTTTAGTCTTCATTTTATAATATTTGATAAATTAGAAACTTCATCTTTCACTTTTGGTTTAAGGGAATGAACATTTATCAAGAATTTTGTATGGTTCATTGATTGAAAAGATTTTCTTTACTTTTTAATTGGATTATTTGTTGTGTATGCTCTTCTCTTGCATCCTTGGATGATCTTGAGAATCAAAAGTAACTCTTAATCCTCTTTTAAATAATGTGATTTTTTTGGAGAACTACTAACGCTTGAGTGCAGGACCTAAAAATACTTGTCAAAGAAAGGAGGAACCAAAACAAAATCAAAAACTACTAATACAGTTGTTATAAAGGTTTCCAAAAGGTGTTCAAGCAAACCACATATAATTAAACAAGATAAAAAGAACAACATATTCAAAACACTGTATTTCAGGTTTCGGAAAAGGGTATGTCCCTCTCTGCTCAATTGGAACATAACCCCTTTGGCATAATGCCTTAAGCTACAACAATGGGGGTGGTTCCAGGAACCCCAAAGTAGTCCACGCAAGAGGGAACCTTGTGGATGAAATGGGAAGTGCTCCACACTACCTACTTGACTAGTGATTCCTTTGTGAGATAGCGTTACAAGTTGTCTGTTGTGGCGACCCCAGTGATAGTACACGTAGATGCACTAGTTGCCTACTGTTCTTGAAGGGGGTAAAGTAAAGCCGAGATACTCCCAAACTAGTCAGTGTGACTTTTTGGGTAAATCACGCTCGCTCGTGGCAACTTTGTAACACCTAAGGCGAGAGAACCACCTAGGAGAATATACTTTAGCCAGGAGCCCACTTTGACCATTTTAAAATAGTGTTGAGTTGTGAACCTTCTTTTTGAGAAATGTATGACGTATTACTTTCGCCTAGTTTTTACTTGCCTTAGGGCGAGGCGAAACTCTGCCTAAGTGAGGCTAGCATTTTTCATCATTTTTTTTCTTGATTTATTTCCTTCATATTCTTTTGACACTTTGTTGATCAAAAGAGGTGTGATTACCTTTGTGTTCCCATTTGATTGTTTCTCTCACTTTTATGTCCGTTTACGCCCATCCATGTTTGCGGCTAGGTTAGTTAAATGTCTAAGGTGAGCGGAGGCATTTTCATGTCATTTGGTGGCCATTGTGATCTTGATACCCACGTCAAGATCATCATTGTAGTTAGGCGTGGTTCATCACCGTGGACTTCCATAGAGGAGTTAACTTGTTTGTCTCGTATCATTACAATTTTGATATTTACGTCTTGTTTCTTGTAAACTCAACATAAATACCTATATTGTACGGTTACACTGCAAACATTTTTAACTATTCCTAGCTATACTTTGAGATTTTTAGTTCGTTTCCATTATTACCTTGATTTCAAAGAGTGCTAGGTGTTACCATTTGTGTGTGTTATATCAATAACACTTCGATATCAATACTTCACTTTCTAACAAAGTGGGTTAACATATCTTGGTAATATTGTTGTGTCATTCACGAATTGTAATTGGCACTTTTTGAGATATAGGTCTTAAATTGAGTTTGAGCTCACTCATCGTATATCTTGATTGGGAGATCACATTTAACTTTGTGTATTTACTTACGTCTTGTTCATTCCTTTGAACTTGGCATAAGTGGAGACATCTTGTTAATCATCTGGCGTCGCAAATTAATTTGAAACGTAGTCTAGGAAGTACTTCATTTGATTAAGTTTTAATACCAAACGCTTGTATCACGGGTGATTTATCACTCTATCATATTGGTATTCTCACATTGTTGACACATTCATACTCTTAGCAATTTCATCTTGTGTTTCACTTAGGGGTAGTCATTGAATTTTGAACAAATATACAACTTACCTTAGTGAAACTTATCACGAAAACATGGCTCCCAAAACACATCTAGGGTTGAAGAAACAGACATATGAGGAACAACAAGCACATGCTTGGGAGACCTCTAATAGACAAGGGTCAAACCCCTTCATTAGACACGACTTAGGGCCACTATTTTCTGCAGAAAAGGAAACCAAAGAGATGGTCGATCATAGTGGAAATGAATTAGAATCACCACACGCAGACTTTGATTTTGACTCCACTCTACTAGATGAGTTTCTCCTTAGAAAAAAAGATAGAGTTTTGGAACGGGTCGTGGAGTTAGGGGCCAAATTTCCCACCGAGAATGAACCAATATTACCTATAAATGACACTACTAAGGAAGAACACCCCCTTATCAATATGGAAGATATTTTAACAGGCGGGCATGCTTCCACTTCTTACGCAGAAAATGATAAATTGGTAGGGCATAGAATACCCCTCATCAAAGTGGCACGAAGAAATAAGATAAAAGATGAAACAGGGGAAGAGCCTCCATAATACGAAGAGGAAGAACCTTTAGAAGAAGAATACACAAACCAAGTCACAATCCAACAACAACTCAGTAACCACGCCGACAACTAGCTTTGCTTACTTTCCAGGTACAAAAAGACACAAACAAGAATGTTCAAAAGTCAAAGCCTAATTTTAGGATCCACGAACTCCATCAAGAAAACCAAGGAGAAGAAGACACGGGGTACCATCGTGTACACATCCCCGCTTCTCCCACTAGAGAACAATTGCTCACACAAGAAGTGCAATCTATGAAAGCAACTCTTGCGAGCATACAAGAAAGTAATATAGGGAGTATTAGGAAATACCAATACGAAGAACTATGCCCCTAGCCTTTTGACAAGACAATGACCCTTCAACCCTTTCCAAAGAAATTTAATATGCCAAAGTTCAACAAATACAAAGGAAAGGGAGACCCAAGGGATCATGTTAAAGATTTCTACATGGCATGTCAAGAGGTGTCTTATAGTGATAATTACCTCATCAGACTTTTTCCTAAGAGTCTCGGAGGTCAAGCATTGTAATGGTTTACACGCTTACCATGAGGATCAATTTTCACCTGGCCAGAATTGGCGGAAAGATTTGTGCGTCATTTCTCATATAACATAGAGAGTGACATCACCATGGTAGACTTGTGCGGCACAAAACAACGCCCAAATGAGACCTTCGCTAGCTTCCTCCAACGATGGAGAGGGATAGCTAGTCACTTCCCTTGCACTTTCCCTGAGAAGCAGCTAGTCAATATTTTCGTCCCTAATCTCAACCCAGATATAGCTTTCCACCTCCAAATGCATTGTGTCCACACCTTTGAGGAGGTTATCGAGAAAGGGATTCAAATAGAAAAGGCTCTCATTGCCAAAGGCACCCTCAAAACCCAATCTAAAGACAACCAAAGTGTCAAACCCACTAAAAATCCAAAGATCTTTAACAAAAACAAAAACGTGGTGGGAGACGGAATCACTGATTCCAAACATGTTCAAACGGTCCAAACCAGTCAACCTTTTAAACTAACCAAGGGCCCAATTCAACCACCACCAAAGTGACGAACATTCACCTCCCTCAATGAACCGTTGTCCCTCATACTAAAATAGTTGGATGCATCCAACATGATGACCTATCCTACAACACAACCGTTTGATGACAATGCTCTTAAACCTTCATGGTATAAGGAGCATGAATATTGTGAAATGCATCGCGTTAAAGGTCATAAAACAGACAAATGTTTGCGACTTTGCCACTATATTCAAGACCTCATTGACAACGGGGAGATAGAGGTGGATAACCCTGGCCACATGCAAACACCTAATGAGAAAATGGGGATTTATAAGGAACCATTCCCCAAGCATGATAAGTTGGAAAAGACAAAGCTGGATCGGGGAGAGTCATCCCAAACCTATAAAGCCATGAATTACTTATATACCAAAAGAGATAACAATCATTACGATTCACTTATTGGATGTATTCACTCCCCTGCTGACTGTGTCAATACCATCTGGATCAAGGGAAAGGACTGCACTGTGGTAACAAGGCGTGCCTGCCTCGTGATTATGGAACCCTCTCTGTTAACCCCTCAAACTGATAAATATAACCTTTTAGAACAACTTGAGAGGACACCTGGTAAGATCTCAATCTTAGATCTTCTCAAGATATCCAATGTGCATAAGGACATTTTGTATCAAACTCTTCAAGGGTCGGGAGTGCCTTTAGAAGTCGATCCTACGTACCTTCAAGCCGCAGTGGCAAATATTACATCAAGTGAGCATCTTACTTTCAACAATAGGGAGATCCCTACCACGAATCCTACACATAATCTTCCCTTGTACATCGAGGTAGTTGTCACCCGTAGGAAAATCAAACGGGTGCTTGTGGACAACGGATCGGGATTGAACATCTGCATGCTTAAGCTGGTCAAACAATTGGGACATATGGATGAAGATCTTGAGTCCCATATTATTACTATCACCGCATACGAAAATGCGGAAAGAGAGTTAGCAGGAACCATTACGCTACCCATGGAGGTGGGCGCCACTTACCATCAGACAAAGTTTCACGTCCTAGACTTGGAACTTCCATATAATATGCTTCTAGGCCGACCATGGATTCATGCCATGCAGGCTGTGCCATCAACATTTCATCAATGCATCAAGCTGAAGCATGAGGGACATACAATTACAATACCAAGAGATTCAGAGCCCTTTGCTCATTGTAGAGCTCTTAATAGCTTTGCACGAAGGGTACATATGCATGTCCCTCCACAGATATAGCTATCCCTCTTCATTCTGAGGCCATGGAATCCTGAGTAGATTCAAATTCTCTTAATTCTTATGCTCATGAGGCGTCCAATTCCACATCACCATTTGATTCATGGGAGATGAAAATTCTGGAATATGGCTGTGGGGAGTATAATGTACAACAAGCACTCTTGGTTTCTGACCTCTCCTTGTCACCCAAGACTAGAGGTCGACCCAATTACCACTTCAGGAGACCTAGAGAGGAACACACTATTGGGTCATTCCTACCTGGAGGCTTGTTAGCTGAGGAAAAATTACTTGATCCACCTACTACTTGGGTCCCTGAGGACACTCAACCATCTTGTTATCAAACCCCAAAATATGAAAAATCTAGCAGAATGATGTACTCCATGGGCTACAAAGGCCTAGGATGTGGGAGGAATGAACAAAGACAAAGAGAACCAGTCCCTCTTCTGCATTTCAAAACAAAAAGATATGGCATTGGGATTCACCCTTACGGAGCACACCCCAACGATCAAGATGCGACTTGTTTAGAGCATGAGGATAGCTTCGAGTACCGAGACAGCGATACGGATTCCCATTGTAGCCTATATGAGGATCTGGCCTCCACGAACCTTTTCATGAACAATGTTTTCCTGACCATAACCCCCACCGAACCGACCCTTGACCTTGTGTACCCTTCCCTCGTTGAAATAAAGAAAGACAACAACGTCACATGCCACTAGTGAAAACCACACAATTGTGGCACTTTGGACAAGTCCTTGGGTGAAAACCAGTTTCCGGTGCCTCGGGAGGATTCGTTGTTCACAAGCATCCTGGGTAGTTGTCTTTGGCCTAGACCTGGTTCTACTTTCGAGTTTCCTTTTGCACACCATTCTGTCCAGCCTTGATCCGGCTTTGCCTTCTTCTATTCATCTGTGAGGGATGTGGTCTTTCTTTATTTCCCATCTTATGCTCGGGGCAACTCAATGAGTTCACCTTCTTGTTCATTAGCGCATGGCTTCTGCCCTTGTATATTCCCCACCTAACACTAGGGTCATCCACACTTTCTTGGTTACTTGCACATAGCTTTGGAAAACTGTTAAAACCACAAAAACAATATAAAATTGTTTCGAGAAAAACACAAAAATAATATAAAATTGTTTCGAGAAAAACACAAAAACAATAGAACATTGTTTCGAGAAAACACAAAAACAATAGAAAATTGTTTCACAAAACACCAAAACAATATAAAATTGTTTCAAAAAAACCTAAACAATAGAAAATCAGTTTATGAAAACATATCTTACAAAAACATTTACTTGCATTGTCTTGTTTTCTTGCTTTGCATGTTGCTTGTATAGTGTTTTGCGTGCTCGCTTTTGAGTTGTTTGTTGCTTGGGTGTACTTTGTCATGGTTTATATTTTCTTCCTTAGAATAGATTCATTCTTGCTTGTGCATATTGTAGTGGATTTCGACATGCTAGTGTGTTAATTCTTTCTTTCTTTCTTAATGCATTTGGTTGTGTTTTGTTACTTGTTAATAAGGCATGGTGATTCATGGTGTATTGCATTGATTCCTGGTGTTCTTTGTAGCATTTGGCTGTGTTACTTACATGTGCTCTGTTTTGTTATCATTCACTTCACATCACCATCACTATCATCACATCTAACATCATCTATACATCATATATAAACAAAAATGCTAAGTTTTACATCATGCATATATACTAAGCTAATCATCACATATCATATCATCAATGGGGGCAAGAGGGATTACACATAATCAAAAATCTATCCCCCCCCGCACCAATATCATCATATCATCCTGACCATAGACATCAAAATAACACTTGAAAACAACAGTTGATATTGTCTATAGATCTATCATCTACAATCTACAGCACGCCTCAAACGATCACGTGTGATCACCATCTCTCCCGAGTGTCAGAGCCTCATGGTAAGTTTTCTAAACTAAGAGGTTAAAATGAACTGATTGCGATGTTTTTACCCCCCTGGGGGGTATATTAGCCTGTTTTTCACTGATCGGACGGCCAGGACACCCATTTCGCTCACTGTTTTCTCCTCTGTTCGCTGTGGAATAATTATTTTTAATTAAATAATTATTTTAATCTTATTTTTCACTGTATTGGGGCATTTTTTGTCTAATACCCCTTTCTTCTCCCCCGGACAATTTTATTGCTTCCTGGCGATTTTTATTCTTCTTCACACACTCGTAAATAATTATTTCTCAAATAATTATTTTTTCTTCATTTTTCCACTAAACAAGGACATTATTTGTTGTTTGTTTCTCTTTTCTTCCACCTAAGGCACTTTCTGTTGCCCCTAGGCCCTTCGCTTTCTTCTTCTACTTTTCACCATGGTTTGGAAAGCAAAAACAACACAAACAATATATATAATATATATATATATATATATATATATATATATATATATATATATATATATATATATATATAATCCAAAAAAAAAAGGCAAAATTTTTCAAAAAATTCCTAAAAAGTAAAACACCCTACAAAATGGTAACTTGCTTCTTATGGCTGAAACTTGTGTCTTGCGCATGGTATTTTCTTCATATCCTGTTGGTTTGTCTCACATCTTCCCTGATTAATATGACTCGTGGATAACTGGATTCACAACCATTCACAACAGCTAGTTGCTTGCTTCGTCTGTACTCTGGGGTACTTTTGGTTGCCTGGTGCTGTTTTGTTGTGCACAAACACTTTTCATGGACCCTGTGCCCATTTTCATTTCCCCTTGCATGTATCCTTGCTTGGGGCATCATTTTTAACCCTTTTCATCAATCACGAACTTGTGGATCTCTTCAACACTGATAACAAAACATTTGTACAACTGTCTTGACCGTTGTTAGGTTGGATATGTGTGTTCGTACTTGTTTTCCCTGTTATATGAGCTTGTTTCCTTCTCGTCTTGCATTGCATTATTATATGTTGCATGGAGTTGGTACTTTCAGCAATGGACAATTGTTCATAGTATAGATTTTCATTTCATTCTACCTTTTTCGTATGCTTATATTTTTCATAAGGACCGATGATGTAGTTCCTATGGCAATATGATGACATCAAATTTGTTCTAAACAAATAAGTGGCTAGAGGTTAAGCTCTTCTCTCCTCTCATCCATATTTCTTCTACACCACTTCCCTTTCACCCCTAATTCTCCCTCTCCTCGGGGCATCCTGCCTCGTCCCCATTCTTTTGCCTACTTCTCATATTTTTCGATCATCGATTGGCTTCCTTCATCACCCCATTGACACTCGAGGGGGCATCTCTCCCTCCTACTAATTTTTCTTCTATCTCTTAAAAATCTCTTCTGTCTACTATCTTTGAAATGGCATCACTTATGCCACCCCAAAGAGGGGCAAATGTAGACACATATAATTACGCCCAAGAAATTTAAATACTTAAATTGCGCTAATTATCCCCTTTCTCACAAATCAACGACGTATCATCAAAAGTGCTCATTTTCCCTCATATCATCATTAATTAATTACACTAAGCTAATTAATTAAGTTGCCTATCCAACAAATACCCTAATTAATGACCTTCCGTTAATAAATCACCCCTTCTACCTAGACTAATTAATTATTATTAATTAATTAGATTTCCCTTCCATTTAACCAATAAATCAATATTTAATTGATTTAATCCCCTTATAATAGCCTAAATCACACTAATATTCTTCTAATTGGCTTCTATAAGCCTACACATACCTATTAGTTAATCACCTTTGATTAATTAAAACACCCCCAACTCCCATGACTTGCTAAACATGTATTAAACTCTTCTAAAGTAAGGTTACCTTTAATAAAGCAACCTTATCCATTCCTAATCATGTTTTACCTTTATCCCACATTCATGAGAATGTGTTGAATCCTTTATCCTTTGGGCTATATAAAGAGCCCTCCACCTACCTTTTTACTTACACCTAAACTTTCTAAGAGAGCAAATGCAAAGCATATAGCAAAGAGACTAAGAGCTTGCACCTTGCCCTTTTGAGAGTTCATCATCTTGAAGAGTTAAGCCTCTTTCTTAAAGTGCTTGGGTCATATGGGAGGTGTCAAAAGGGTCTTGTAGCCCAAATTTGATTAGCCCCCATTCCTAGGTTCTTGGAACATTAAGGACAACTATTTTGATAACCATGGAGCTTACTTAGGTCCATTCATTTATTTGTTGTTAGAGAATAGAGGAGTTTAGATATTTAGCATTATTAGTTTCAAATTTTGTATTTAGAATGCTAGCACCAAACTAAAAGATGTGCATTAGTTAATAATCATAGCACGAGGAGTTCCTGGTGAAGAATTATCATAGTGCCGGATTGGTGATGACAATCCCTCTTCTTATTCAACTGATTTCTAGTCATAACTATATAGGATTCACTATTCATGTCTCCCACTATATCATCATAGCCATATTCTTCTTCCGGCTCATAATTGAAGAAACAAACACGTGCAAGTCGTAAGTTGTTTCATCATTCTCTTCTGTTTATTCTTGAACTTCTTCATTTCCTTATTCTTATTCATCATATGATTCTTAAACCTTACAAGATGTAGTCACATGAGCATTGAAAGGATGAGATTTTATATCTAACCTAGGTTGAGGTGCCGGAAAACGGTTCATGAAACCAAAATTCTTCTTGAGAATATCTGTATAAGGATCACTTTGAAAAAGTTACTTGTTAAGGGAAATCAAATCATTTTCTAATTTTTGAATCAGTTGATGAGAGATTACTTAAGTGGAAGTTGAGGCTGAAGATTTTCCTTTAGTGGGTTCTTTCTTTAGCTTCTAAGACATAATAAGATCATATTCTACGTTTATAGCCAATTCTTGATTAGCAGCCATATCTCAGAATCTATCTCTTCATAATGTGAAACTTACCTCGAGAAGTTGAGCATTGATGAAGAAACATTATATATTTTTTGGAGTTGGTCAGGCAGCAGTTGGATTATTTTGCACTAGCTGGTTAAAGTTTTCTACAAACTCCCTCATTAGTTTAAAAGGTTATTTCTTTAGTTGTTAGAGTTGAGACAAAAGGGCATGTGAATCCTCTATATATTTAAAATGATCCTAAAATTTTTTCTTCATGGTATTCCAATCAGTGATGCTTCCATTATGATGAATTGTCTTTTTCAGTTTTCAAAGAAAATTTTGACTAGAACATCTTCGTGTGTAACTCCAAGCACCCCACATGCAACAAAGAATGTTGCCAAGTGTTCATCCTGGTAGACTTTTCCATCTCCTTTGAATTTTGGGAAAATTTTCTAACTTCCTTTGGGAAAATCATGGAGATGTTGGGCTAATTCCAATGGACCAATATTTTTTCCCCACAGAACTGGTGCATCCATCCTTGGAAAAAAAAACTTACAAAGGAATATGAGTACTTGATAAGACCAAATATTCACTTGTATTCACCACGTAAGAATACCTAAGATTCCTTTCACTTGGTGGTGTGTTCACAAAACTTTAATCATTTCATTTATTTTCTAGAGAGAGTTTGAAAGAATGTCGTTACTGAAACTAAAAAGAAGGATCCTCAAATCCTTGTGCTTTGCTAGCTTGAGTGTATCTCTGCTCAGTTAGTGTAGAAATTTCCTGAAATCCTTTACTAAATTTTTGTGGCAAAAATATATAGAATAAGTGGGGAAAAATTTATAAAGCACATATGTACTCCCATGGTGAGCACTAAACAATTGTTGGTGGGAAAATGTGTTGAGTGTTGTGAGACAAATCCAAAAGTTCAAGGGACAACAATCCCTCCCCTTTGATGGGGAGGTTCCCTTATTCAAACCAAAATTGATCCTACTGTTTACAAATATACAATTACAATAAAATCCTATGCGAGGAAACCATATTTATTGTGCAAGAATGATGGGATTGAATATAGAGGATAATTTAGAACATCAAGAAGCTTGAGAGGGAATGAAAGGAAGGAGGGAACAACAACTTAAGATAAGAAGAAAGAATATTTTATCCTTCCATTTATATTAAATGAATATTTTAAAAATTAGACATTCACATATCATAGAAATTATCCTCCTAAATAAGATATCAATTGGCACAAAGTCTAATTAGCTTTGGTTAGGAAGAGTGAATGCAAAGTTTCACCCGTTCTATAGTATTCAAATGAAACATAACGAGACTAGAATGAAAAGGAAAGGAGATAGAAGGAGAGAAAAATGATAAATTCTTCTATATTCATCAATATATTTCTCTTTCATCTAATCTGATGGCATCCAACCCCTTATAATTACAAATAAGGCCTTTAATAGGCTCATTTTCTCAAAACTAGTTATTTTAACTACCTTCCCTCTAACTCTATTTTGTGCTTGGTTATATAAATTGAGTTAAAATAACATTAAATTGGTCATAAATACATTATTTCATCATTACATTATGAATCCTCAAGTTAGAAGCCCTGAAAATCAACCTTAATTGGAAAAAATTGGGAGTTATTGAGAAAATATGCAAAGCAATCAATAAAGGTGACAATTTGGAGAAAAAGTGGAAGACTGAAACATTCCTTGAGTTCTTTCAATGACTAAATTTTCTGATTTATTTAATCTTGGAAATTAGGGTGGTGAATCAGGGAACATTTCCTTCTGTTCCCCCCAGGCCAAATTAACTGACCCCTTTCAATTTATTCCTTTATTGGATCATTGAGGTAGTAAACCGAGGAACATGTGGAAGAGAGGAATTGTTCCACATGTTCCTCAAATGTCTAATTCACCCAATTTTTTTGAGAATTTTTTCAAAAATGACAACTATTTTTGAAAAATGGCCTTGCAAGAGGGAACATAATGACCAAAACACAAATATTTTCTCATGAATTGTGAATTTTTTAAGATTTGGTAGGTTAGGTGACAACACACCCTTTTTAGATTAAGAAAAAATATATTGTTTAATCTAAATTTGATTTAGTGAGGTCATATTTACACTAAATGGATGTAGATTAGATACATGTGGCTATTTTGATTAGTTAACTTCTAACATTAATCATGTAATATCAAAATGGTGTTATAAATCATGCAATACGAGATATGAAATTGAAAATACAAGGGAATGACTACACTTAGCTTGTTGTAGATGATTCTTAGAATTTATGGGACTTTACACTACTGAAAATGAGTGATATGGACCTAAATGACCCTCAAAACCATTATTGTTACTGTTACACTGTAACTACACCTGGGGTAGGGTCATACCAAAATTCTAAGGTGGTACTATATGGTCCTAACCCTACTATATGGTATTGGACCTACTTTGAATCAACATTTCATAACTTTATGTGGAGCTCTCCTTACTAGATTTGTTTGTCGCTAACAAACCCTAGCTATCAAAAATACAAAAAAATTCTTTGAATAGATTGGTATTCACCTCAAACCCTAGCCATGGATGAAGAGTCCTGCAAAAAAAACATTAGTTGGGTTGTGGGTACCCCCGTGTACCGTTGACATTGGAACTACTCCGAAGAGTCCTTAAACTACATGTCTCTTCTTCACCTAACATGTGATATCTTGATAAATCAATCATATTTGGAAACTTCTTCGAAAATTCTTGTTTTGGAGTTGTCTCTTGCTAAAATAATTAGAGAGAGGATGTTTGAGTTATTTAAGAAGAGAGAGATGGTTGACATTGACCTAATTTGAAGCTTAAGACCTAGAGTGGGTGTTTCCCTAATGACTTCATATGTGTTATTGTAATATTTACGGAGCTTTGAACACCTTTTGGAAGTGTATGAAGTGAGTGCTCTAGTGCATTGCTTTAGGAGATCTGGATTAGAAAATGACGTAATTTTTACTTGCTTATATAGGGTTTTGTAGGTGATTTATCCAAGAAAGGCCGACCTAGATGAAGTATAAGACCCAAAAAAAGATATAATTTTGAAAGTAGAATTGAAGGACATGTCAGTTCAAAACCGTACATGTAGGATAAAACTAGATACAAATTCCCAATCAAACTATACGACCCTGATTGGGGAAAACAACACGTAAAATGAAGTTTGGAGCTTGTCAATTGATGTTTATCTATGGATTTTGTGCATTGTATTCTTAAAGTTTATTGTTACATGTTAGTGTGTAAGGATAAACAAGATAAACTATGGACCTCAGAAAGTGCTAAGTGGGAATGGAGAGATAATATTTATCATAACAAGAGTGCATTTTCAAATCAAGTGTTGTTAAGGTGTAAATTTCCAAATTCAAGTGTCTACATTCACCCCCCTTTGAGTATGAAATGAAAATTACACGCTTAAAGTAAAATATACCTAAGTGTGTAAACACACTTAGTCTTTGATCGAATGTTTGTTTTACAGTTATTCATGTTGTGTTTGGTGTTGGCATGATCAATGATTGTTGGGCCCCTGGAAGATACTAAGTATAAGTGGAGCGAGGGGTTTTGATGTGCGAGAGTTAGGCGTAAAGGCACACGTGGGAGTAATACATACAACGCAGAAAGGGCTTGCGCCCTAATATATTGTGTTCCATACTTAGTCGCATTTTGAGCCATGAGAAATATTGGAAGAATAAAGGGTTGGAGTAACAACTAAGCAAGGTTTTGGAGATAAAGATAGAAGAAGAAGACTTACAGTTCAAGTAAAGTCTATTTTGAGATAGATCTCATGCAAAGGAAGTTAAAATGTCATGCAGGGATTAGGATATTAATAGGATTAGATCTATAGTTTATAATAGAAGATAATATATTATTAGTGAGATTATATGCTCTTATAGTTGGCTTGTAACACACGCATGGCTATTTCTAGCATGCGGGCTATTTTTGGAGAATGCATGAGTAGTGAAGGGAAATTCCCCACTACCTATAAATATGTATTGATTTACACGGTTTTAAGAGAGACGAGATTTGTAGTAGAATTATGTTACCGGTTTACGAGTGCACATGACCTATGATGAGACTCTTATGTATGTATTCAACTTTTGTGTTTTTATGGTGATTAATACAATGGAGTTATGTGGATGGATTCTTGTTATTGATACCTTTGTTACTAGCTTTTACATGGTAGATCTGATCTTGGTTCTTGTTTAGTTCATTCATGCATATTGTTAAGTTATAGATCTGTTTATGCTTTACTTTTGAATGGATGTTATGGATCTGGTTTATATATGTGTTTATCATGCTAACTCCTTGACAAAGCTGCCATAAAATAGGGACTTGGTACCCTTGCGTGCTTCAGGCGAGCACTCAGATATGTCTGAGTGATGTGCTAGTGCCACCTTGGAATGTTTGGTGAAATAAAAGAATACATTTTGATCCCATTTCTGGGACATATTTTTAAGATATTTGCAAGGATGTTACATGATGAATATGTGCCTATTGAATTTGGCCAGTATTGAGGATTGGGTAGAGAATTTAGAGGAAGATTTTCCTCACATATTTTACACTGGACCTGAATTTGATGCATGTGCATGGGTTGAATAGAATTTTTATCATGAGCTTTACGAGATATTATTTTCCTATTTACCTATAGAGATGTCCGAGTGGTTGGTAGCATACGAATCGAAGAAAAATCAGAGATATAGAGCACTTGTTTGGACTCAATGAAGATTTACCAGAATTTACATGATGCTGATATGACTTGGACATATATTGTCAATCATTGGTGGAGTGGTGTTTTGCATAGCTACACTTTGAATTAAATTGTTTCTACTTATTCATGTCTAGAATTTGCTAAGTTCCAGTTATTGCGCAAACCCAAAGGATCTTATTTGTGTGTTATACCTTTAACGATTAAGATTTTGATTGTAAATCTGGATTTAGAGGCGTGACCTATGGCTAGCTAAACCCCACCACACATAGGGGTAGAAGTAGGTGTGGTGAAAGCTGACATACCCGGTGGAAGAGAGATAGAGAAAAGAAAGGTGACTTACATTTAATGAGGCACGTGAGAGGGACTTGGTGAATGCAGCATGTGATGTTGCGGAACAAATGGTATTGAAAATAGATATGGCTCGTGAAGGATTTAGAGCTCACGTAGAATATGTAGAGCTAGAGCATCTGGTACTCCCTAATTTGGGTAAGCTTGGTAGAGAACCCTCTTCAGGTTTAGATGAGAGCACACTGGATGAAACTATAAGGACTGTGAGTGTGCATCTGATCCCTCTTGATGACCTATCCCTTGCACTTGGTTTTCTAGTTTCTGGGACATTCATTGATAAAAAAGCTAGTGTGGGTGGTAGAGTAGTGATAGATAGATTTAATTTTCCATTAAATTTAAGAGTTAATCAGATAGCATATTCATTTATGGTGGCGTAAACATCGTCTATGTTATTTAGGGGCCTGGTTGGAGGTTATTTTTTCTGGCACATCATCGACAAAGAACACTGGTAACATGTATGGGAGAAGTAAAATTTTACAGAAATTGGGAGTTCAATTTAGTAAAACTATAAGGAAACAAGTTATTATATCCTCTGGTTTAGTGCCCGTTATGGGAGGAGGATAAGGTGGTTTAGGATCTAGTGGATCTAGTGGTTCTGGAGGTGGAGGGAATACAAGTTCTAGATCAGGTGGACACGACCCACACTAAGCCCAACAAGTTTATTATGATATGTCTCTTCACCTACTAAAATACAGAGTAATTGAAGATGTGTATGAACACGTGCATATGCATGAGATACTATGGAAAACTAAGGGGATTATAACTCTAGAGTGTAAGGAAAATCAGTTTCATACTACTTTGCAAGGGCACACACATAGTTGGTATAGGAAGTATGATCCAAACCAAACTTGTGTAGACTATACCATGCTGCATGATGCTTTTACATATACCTGTGTTTGAACAAAATCATATCAGTGCGGTGAAGGATATTAAGTAGGGCATAGCTGAGAGTGTAAGGGAGAATGATGCACGCTTTAAAAATTTTCTATCATAGTTATTTTATGATATTCACCCTAGTTAGCATGCTCAATGGTTTATTAGAGGTTTTATGACACCTTTTAGAAGGGGGCTCTCACACAATACTTTTACAGATCCGTACAAGGCACTTGAGGCAACTCTGTGTGCTGAGGCAATTAGGAGTATAGACAATGGAGTTTGCCCATTTTTAGAAGCTTAGATTACATCTATGTAAAAAATGTTGGAAAATTGTTAGCTAATTCACCCCATGAGATGTACAATGGTATTTGTGTATATATTGTGAGGTGGAAGGACATAGTAAGGATAGTTTCCCTCAAAAATTAGTGTGTGCCATGTTGTTGGATTGTGAGATCTATCATTTGGATCATGACTTCAAGCAAGTGCCCCCTATTGTAACACACGATACGAAAGAATGTGTCTTGTTATTATAATATTTATAAGTCTACCACTCATGATATAGAGAATTATCGACTGATTGATCAAATTCATGATGTCATTGAAACTGGTGTACGTTAGACTAGTGTTGCAAAAAATTCTAAGGAACATGGTGAACATCATAATCATAATCACAATAAAGGGCACTTTGATGGAGGTGGTAGAGGTAGAGGTTACCAGTGAGGATTCGGATGCCAAGGTCATGATGGTGGAAGAGGAGAATTACCACAAGGAACTTGTTACACATGTGGATCCCCTGACCACTATAAGTGCGAATTCCCTCATAACATTATTTTCTCATGCTGCGGAAAGAATCATAATTATGAGGCATGCTTGGATATGTATGAGCATATGAGAAAGAAACACAAGTAGGATAAGGGCATGAGAATGGTAATATTATATTGCACCATGGAAGATTAGTGGATGCCAAAGTTAGCACCTAACCCTGAGATAATCCCAGTATTAGTGACTACACACACTGAGACTACACGCGCTCGTGAGACTCTGAAGTAGAAACCTGTTATTACAAAACAAGAGGTACTGCATGCAAAGTATCTAGATCCTTCCCATCATAAATAAGTCTATCAAGACACTATGGAGGTTATTAGAAACTTGTAGGGTGAGATACAATGCTTGAAGGACCAGTCGTGCAAGCTGGAGCAGGAAAAAGTGGTAGAGATTCCTTAAGAAGATGTTGATGACTTAAAGGAGGTTTGTAAGTTGGTGCGCTAAGAAAACATCTTTCCTTTGTTATAGGAATGGTTGAGGGAGAACATACCGCGTGCATGTGTTGAGCATGAGAGACATATATTATATGTGAACTTACCTCCTCATACTCTTGATTATGACAAAGAGATCACTTTGAATGTAGTTGTTGATGGATGGCTGTTGAGTAACATTTTGATTGATACAGGTACACAAGTGAATTTTATCACCTTGGACGCATGGAATTAGATGGGGAGGCCACCATTACAACCATATTCAAACGTTTTGTATATGGCAAATAGAGCTAAAGCCACGCCTATAGTTTGATCAAAGCACTATTATTCCTAATATTGCACTAACTATTCTTCTTCTCACAAATTGGCGATACCTCATCAATTAAACCATTTCTAACTCATCGTTTATGACATTTTTTTGGTCATATTTCTCCCATAAACCAACTAGTGGGGTTAATATAGTCCCTTATTAGCTAAACCATCTTCTCATCCTCTTTTATACCACTTTTACTAACTTCCTAGTCTATCAATCCATTCCACTGAATTGATTATACCTCTCACAAATCTCTCAAACCCTAATTCCTCTCTAAACAAGATTAATTAGCCTAACCTAGTTTAACTATTCCTAAACCATGTTTAAATTCTTCTAAACCTAGTCAAATCTTACTTTGACTCGCTAATCAACTTTTTGACTCCTTTTTAGTCCCACATGCACCAAAAGTCTCACATTTTTGAAATTGGAAAACTATAAATAGGAATAGACCCCCTCTCATTTCTAAGAACTCTCCTTCTTTCTAACATAAACTATAGCATTTTGCTTAGGGTTTAGAGATTATTTCATTTGTTTATTGAGCTATTGATTTTCCATTGCACTACACACACCAAGTATTGAGTAAATGGGAAGAACAATTGGCCTTGAAGCCATTAATGGTGAACTCCCATTCTCATAATCACATAACTGATTGCTTAGAATCTACCTAGGTTATTTTTAAAGCTTTCAAGAGTAGAGGATTACTAAATATGCTAGATTTTGTTTCCTTCAAGTTAATGTATGCAAAGTGATGAATCCTTGTTTATCTCTTATTTGATGGTCCATTGAATAGTTTGTTAAATCCTTTGGGGTTTATTTAGACTAATGTATGCAAAGTGATGAATCCTTGTTTATCTCTTATTTGATGGTCCATTGAATAGTTTGTTAAAATCCTTTGGGGTTTATTTAGAGATTGTTACCCCATGTCCATGGCTTTTGCCCAGGAACTTTTCATTGAACACAACACCCATTGGAGTTTTGAAGGATGCAACTATTAATATAAAAGGGGTGACATTTATTGGGGGATTTGAAGTCTTGGTGCTTGCAGAAGTAGATAATTTCCAGCTTTACTTGAAGGTGCCCTTGGTGTTATAGTTATTCAATGGTGTTATGATGAACAATGTTGATCTGCGCTTTAATAAAGGATATATCATTTTTGAGAACAAGGAAGAGTGCGTGATATTTATTTTGATAGACGGAAAAGGTGTTTCATACTATAGAACCTGCTTGAGTGAAGAGGACTTGAACAGAATTTATGTTCGCACCATTAGAGATCCTGAGGTGCTTGAGCCATCAAAGGAAGGAGTTATTCAAGTGGGATGATGCACAATCTATGAGTGATACAAAAAATGTTTCTTGTGAAAACTGAAATAACAACAGGTGCATGGGACTTATGAAATGGTTATGCGTGAGATGATGAGTGCATCTACTCACATAATTAGGCCACGCTTTGTTAGGCATTTGGGTAGTAACTAGGTACCAAGGTATAGTGATTTTGGACACGAAGGAAATATTGATGTATTTCTACACGCTATGGAAGCCCAGTGGGTAGATCAATGTGGAAAGAAGGAATATGCATGAATATATACCTTGCGGGGGTACAATAACAAGGAAATTGGTGGATTACACGTTATGGAAGCAGTGGATAAATCAGAGATAATATTTTTAGAGTGGTGAGAAACGAGAATCACCTTCTCTACTATATTTCTTTGGAGCAATGCACCTACCAAGACATGTGAATTTCATGGGAAGGATTCTACTTTACACCACGTTCAGAAGTGTGAGAGATTTTGGATAGAGTGGTAGGAGTGCTTACCACCTTCACTATGGGTGCACAAGTTCTACTTCACTATGAATGGGTGCACATATGCATGGTATGTTTATGCAAATTTGAATAGAGAAATAAGGAATTGGCAAGAATTGACTGTAGGTATGATTCAAACCTTTGATTATTTTTCTACTAAACCTCCTCTGAATGAGGCCTTACATATTATTAAGTGCTTGAATATGGGAGATATTGCAAAGGTTACACAACTTATTCAGAAATTACTAGGTGAGTCAGATCTAGAGTCACACTTTGATAAAGGAGAGACATATGAAGAGAAGATTGGGCGCACCTGGTTAGAAAAAGAAAAAGTTAAAATGGTTTACATGATTAATGATGAGGAAGTGGAGAATCTAGATGTTTATCATATTGTGGGTATGCATGAGGTCTTATATAGTGCAGATGAGAAGGCATGCACATATCACGATCCTATGAAGAAAAAGAAGGTCAACATTGGGACATATACAAAACTTAAAGAGGTGATCATTGGAGATTACTGGTCTAACTCAGAGGTTGCAAAGATAACTGAGTTGCTACGTGACTTCCAAGACTTATTTCCTAGAGGCTATCATGAGTTGAAAGGGGTGCATCACTCTTTGGGTGAGATGAGGATCAAGTTAAAGGAAGGGGTGCACCTAGTTAGGAAGAGGCCGTACAAGATGAATCCTAATTTTTGTGTCAAGGTAAAGAAAGAGATTAACAAGATGTTGGCGTCTAGAATCATTAAGCCCGTTGAGGAGTCTGAGTGGGTTAGCCCTATGGTGATAAGCATAAAGAAATATGGAAGGATAAGGATTTGTGTAGACTATAGGGAGTTGAATGTTACTTGTGTAATAGATCCCTTTCCTACACTGTTTATAGAGGAGATTCTAGAAGGCATTGCACAGTGTGATATCTACTCCTTCACTAATGGATTTTATGGATATCATCAAGTGTGGATTGCAAAAGAAGACCAGGAAAAGACAAATTTCACCATTGAGTGGGGAATTTTTACATACACATTCATGCCTTTTGGATTGAAGAATACGACTGAAGTCTTTTCGCGCATTGTTGTACAAGTATTCTAGGATTTCATTCAAAAAAATTTGTAGGTTAACTTAGATGATTAAAAAATTTATGGGCTAGTAAAATATCATTGTGATGATTTAAGACTTATATTTGAGAGGTTACGGTAGTTGAGAATCTCTCTAAACATTAATAATTTCATTTTTTCTATA
Organism: Taxus chinensis; assembly: GCA_019776745.2. NCBI lineage: Eukaryota > Viridiplantae > Streptophyta > Pinopsida > Cupressales > Taxaceae > Taxus > Taxus chinensis. The sequence goes on along the minus strand of CM034152.1, from coordinate 597,199,654 downwards.
CCATTTGGGACTCTGTTGGGACATATTATATGTAAGGAAGGCTTATTGGTAGATCATGCTAAGGTTGTTGTCATTTTGGGATTAGAGGAACCTACTAACTAGAGTGAGGTGCGCAGATTCTTGGGGTACACAAGTTCATTATAGGAATTTTATCAAGGTTTATGTTAGGATAGTTGCACACCCTTAGAAAAATTGTTGAAGAGTAAGGGAAAGTTCCGTTGGGCTGAGGTGTAACAACACACATTTGAGGCATTGAAGGAAAGGATTAATTTTTCACGCCTATTCTGTGCTTTCCTTCATAGATCAAACCATTCCAGTGTGTATGTGACATGCATTTTGACATGACCATTGATTATAATATTAGCCCAGCCTAGAGAGGGCATTGTTTATCATCCTATTTTCTTTGCAATCAGGAAAATGACCTTGACTGAACAAAATTATACAACTACAAAGCGCGAGGTCATTGTCCATGATTTACACACTACACAAGTTTAGGATGATATTTATTAGGAAACTCCTTTCATATTTCTATATAGATCACATGGAACTTAAGTATTTGGTTAATAAGACAATTTTGCATAGGGGTGCATATGCCAGGTAGATTATCTTATTCCAGGATAATTTGAATTTACAGTAGTGGTGACAGTCAGGCAAGAATAACTCATGACCAAATCATTTATTAAGGATTAACTTTGGTGAGGACATCGACAGAATCATTGTGGATATAATGTCGGATTGCACAAACTAATCAGATTAAACTACACATGATATCTGAATTTAGAAGATATTGTTGTGTTCTTTTGCATACTGGTGTGCCACCTGAGGGGATGAAGGAGCTTAGAGAAGAAACAAATTGTTATACGCGTCGCTCCTTACATGTTAATTAGTGGATATTTATACAAGTCTAGTCCGGGATGAAGTTTTGCACCAGTGTGTACTTGAGCATGAGTGTACTGCCATTATGGAAGAAGCTCATGGTGGGATTGCTAGGTGGAAATTATTTTGGAAACGCTATAACGTGCAATATTATTTTATCAGGCATTTGGTGGGAAATGATTTACAAAGATTGTATAGAATATTCTAAGACCTGTGACCATTGTTAGCGCTTTGGAAAGCCTGTGTATAGAGATGAAATGCCTTTGAGGCCTATTTCTAGTGCAGAACCTTTTGAAAAGTGGGTAATTGACTTTTTGGGTTCTATTTCCCCAGCCTACGCATAGGACTAGATGTCATGCTACATTGTAACTTGTACATGTATTATCTTACAAGGCGGGTGATAAATAATGCCTACAAAGGATTACATGATCAGTTATGACATCAGCGAGATTCTTATGGGAAAACATAATCAACATGTATGGATGTCCATTGAGTCTAAAAAGTGATAGGTGAACTCATTTTCTTAATGAGACTATTAGGATTCTATTGACATAATTTACGGTAGCACACCATAAAAAAATTCCCTATCACCATAAAGTAAATGACACTACTGAAGCTTGCAACAAGATATTGAGACATACATTGACAAATATTTGTTACGTTGGAAGGAAAGACTGGGATGATAAATTCTTTGCTTTACTTTGGACATACATGAAAATCTACAAGAGGTTGAAGAAGGCCACACCCTTTCAGCTGGTGTTTGGTGTGGAGGTTGTTTTACCAGTGGAATTCATGTTACCTTCCCTGCATATTACACACATAGGTGAATTAGATGATGAGCACACACTTGAAGAGAACATTGATAAACTGATGTAGTTGGATGAAAGGCATGTTATTGCTAGGTGGATTCAGAAGATAGAAAAGACTAGGTAAAAGGCATGACACAATAGGCATATTAAGAATAAGTAGATTAAAGTTGGACAGATGGTTCTTCTGTATGATTTAATTTTTTGGTGCTGTCCTAGAAAGTTCCAAGTGCATTGGTTGGGATAGTATGTTGTGACTTATATACTTGATTTAGGCACTTTCCAGTTACAGGCGTTGGATGGGACATAGTTGCCCAATTATTTCAATGAGAGTAAGCTGAATCCCTACTATAAAAAAGTCTTCTTGGTGTTTGTAATAAGGTAGTATTGCCATTTAGATTAGATTTCCTTTAATGCATTTCTTTATATATGTTTCCATTCAATGTTGCTATGTTTTATCATTTTATTTATGTGTTTTGTTGTAATAAGTGTGTTTGCGCACCGGTAGCTGATTACTATCTAAGTGATTTCATGTGCAAATGACCACACATACCCTTAGTGTGGGATGGATTGAAGTGTAGAGATAAAAAAAATTTCCACACTCTTTTACAGGTTAACTTGGTTAAAGGCTCCTGCTAGAACGTTATCATAGAAGCAGATGAGATAAGATAAGTGATGTGCATAAGGTGTCATGATGAAGGTTGAGATGATTAAAGACCACAGAAGGAAAGTAATCACACAGTGTAATGTAATATAGGAAGAAACATGTGAAACTATTTGGGATATGACGTAGAGGTTTGGTACTTCGATGTAGGGAGGTACGAGAAAGAGGTTTGTGGCTAAGAAGTAGTGTAACATGCTAGAAGGTTATGATTGTAGTGCGCAAGGTGAAGTCGCGAAAGTTAACATTAAATGGAAAAAGTACTTGGTTGAAAAGTAACTTAAAAAGTGTGGGTCAAAGGGAAAAGGTAATGAAAAAGTATAAATAAGGGGGTTAGGGAAGTCATTTGGCTACCTTGATTTTGAAGAAACCATAGTGTTATCGAGTGGATTGAAGAATGATTAAGAGCTTACGAGTGATGTAGAGTTTGTACGAACTAGAAGTGCTTGCGAGATGTAAAAAGATCCTTGTGGTAAGATGAGTTGGAGTCAGCAACGGAGCAGTGAAAGGTTACGTGTAGTTGAAATGGTTAGAAGTTGCAGGATTGGGTAAAGAAGGGTTAAAATAATTTAGAAGAAATAATACCTAGGGCATGCAATAAAAACAATATGACACCAAATCCAAGGAAGTTGGAAACAAAGAGGTTTGAGGTTGTGGTAGAGGAGCCATTAGAAGAGATATACTCAGAAATACAGTACCCTCCTAGTGTTTTGCGGGTGGAATTATGGAAATCTAATCTCACTCGTTGCAAAGTCAGCGAGTTTAACCACCACATTGAGGAAAATGAAAAGAAAATGAGGGAAAATTTGGTAAAGGTATTCCCAGGAGCAGACAAGGCTATAAAATCTTGGATTGATGATTCTGTGTAGAGAGAGTTGAAAAAAAATTGTGTTTTACAATTATGGAGCTTCCATTCTTCACAAAACCCACACATCTATTTCAATGGCTGATGTCGTGGATGCACGAAGACTTCTTCTACTTTGTGGGAAGCAAGATGCATCTCATAGGCTAGCTGATTGGACGCGTTACAGGATTAAGGAGTACCTAAGAAGACATGGCCCTAGACTTGTGTGCTATGGCGAAGATTGAAGAGATCGCAAAGAAATTATGCTGTGAGAAAGGAGGTAGGGCACATACCATCACGGATTTGGATGATCCGACACTTAGGGCTGCTTCCTGAGTCATGAGTTCCAAATTGGGTGCATTAAAGCATTGGAATGATATAAATAAGAGGTTCTTATACATGGCTTATAGAATCTCAAAGAGGGCACACTATAATTTGACTTAGTATGTTGTAGATAGTATTATAAAGGAGATGAAGTGAGAGAAGCTTGTGTTTAGGATTGGAAAGTTCCATAATTCCATATTGGAACACATGGATGTTGTTGAGGGATCTTGCATAGAGCTATTGGTGGTCATATAGGACCTAAAGAGCATAGTTGATGAGATAACACCAACCCAAGTACAAGATATTGTAGAGGCAGCACACGAGAAGGCGTTAAAGGAGTTGGAGGAGTGGAAGAAGCTGAAGGATGAAGTGGATGTAGAGCTCCCCAAGATCCTCTAGGAACCTTGAGGGTTTTTGATATGATGTTCATTTTTGGATTCATAACAGTTTTATACTTGGAAAAATGAGAATTATCAGGAATGATGATCCAGTTAGTGTGGGGTTATGTTGGGCCCTTAGAAGATACTAATATAAGTTGCGTGAGGGGTTTTGACACACGATAGTTGGGCACGAAGGAATGCACATGAGTAAGATAGAAAATGTGCAAAGGGCTTGTGCCCTGATAGATTGTGCTCCATACTTAGCCACATTTTGAGCCATGAACAAGATTGGAAGAATAAATGGTTGGAGTAGTAAATAATCAAGGTTTTGGATATAAATATAGAACATGAAGACTAGTAGTTCAATCAAAGTTTATTTTGAGATTGATCTCATGTGAAGGAAGTTAAAACATCATGCAGGGCTTAGGCTATTAATAGGATTAGATCTATGGTTTATAATAGAAGATAATCTATTATTAGTGAACTTATCTACTCTTATAGTTGGCTTGTAACATATGCATGGCTATTTCTAACATGTGGGCTATTTTTGGAGAATGCATGAGTAGTGAAGGGAAAGTCCCCACTACCTATAAATATGTATTGATTTGAACAGTTTGAAGAGAGATGAAATTTTTAGTAGAGTTATGCTACTAGTTTATGGTGTCCCCGAGATTTCACCCTGAAATCTGGGACTACCCCTTTTAAAAAAATTCATTCTTTTCAAAGTAACGGGTCATTTTGTGTTTATTTTGCCTACAATTGTTTGCATTGCTCTAAGGTATCCCTAGAGAGTCATAAAAGCCAAATTTGACAAATACCCACATGTCAAAGCTCACTCAATCCCTTCGCCAGACCTTGTCTACAAGTGTTTTATTTATTTATTTATTAAATAAATTAAGCTCTTTTAAAAATAGATTGAGCTAAAATTGGAGGATTTAGGTTATATAAAGAATTTCACCCCATCATTATTACCACAGAACATTCACCCAGGGGGAAGAAGTTTTGTAGATCAAATAATTGGAGATTTTTTTTGAGCAATTGCCTACAACTTATTTTGTTTTGTTTTATTTATTTTTGTTTGTGTTTTGGTTTGTTTTCTCTAGCAATTCCTAAAGCCTATTTATTCTTCCTACTAGATCTTTCCCCAGGCCTAGAGTTTTGAAAATCTATCCAGTATTTTTAATTACTAATCTGTCTAAAGGTGATCAGAGCTTAGGATTCTTTCAGAAGATTGCAAGAAGTTGCTTGGTCCAAAAAGGTGCAAAAATGGATTTTATGAAAATAAGAAAAATATTGCCATCAATGCGTAGAGCTTGAGAAAATATGTACTTTTAGATAAAATGACACCTAAAACGGAGCCACAGAATGAAATTAATGACACATACAAGTTTTGCTGCTACATATTCCTAGACCCTTTCCAAAAATGGAAAATTTTATTCTGTCCTAGTGTTTTCTTCACCAGAAATCCAAAAATGGAAATAAAATGTTGCTGATGAGTTTTCACGTGACTTCAGATGCTTTCTTCATGCAATTCACACTTTTTGGGAAGAGTAATTTCTTCATGTAAGTCACACTTTTGGAAAGAAGCATTCTTCCATGCAAGTCACATTTTTTTGGAAGGAAGGTTTTAAGCTGCCAATGAGAATTTTAGAGGTGGTAGGAAGGCGGGAATTTATTTCCTACATAGCAAATTACTTTTTCCCATCAATTCAAAATCACTTAAGTTGTAATGGGAATTTCAGAGGTGGCAGGCAGGCGGGAATTCCTTACCTACAATGCAAGGTGAAAATTCCCATTATAAAATAAAATCACTTAAAGCACTGGTGGGAATTTTCTATCTACCTAGTAGGGTGAAAATTCCCATTATGAAAGTCAAATCACTTAAGTGGAAGATGGGATTTTTGGATCTACAATGAAGGGTGGAAATTCCCATTACTTTGGCTTCCTATTCTTAACAGTTTCCCTTACCAAGAAGTGTGACCCACCTTGGCATTAATACATTTATTTAATGATATTTATTGATGGTATTTCTAGCTAAGTTTGGTGCCATAAATAGAAGGAAAGTTAATGTAAGTGGATGAGCTAAAGAGAAGTCAAGGATGAATGCTAAGAATAAATAAAATAAATTCATATTAAAGCAATTAGAAGCATGCAGGCTTGGGCACCCAAATTGGATGAAGATGCATGGCTTTTAATTAATTAAATTGCCAAAAATAGCATAGGGAAATTATTAAAAATAGGATACAGATGGCTATATAAGCATGGGATGCCATAAATGAGAATAAATTAATTCTTTTTGATGAAGTTTGCAGCCCGGAAATGTTTTGGCGCCAAGGGAAGGAGGATTTTTCATTAAAGAGTATTTTCCACTACCGGGAAGCTTCCAGTTTTGGTGCCTAGGGTTGGAGAAGCTTTATTTTTATTATTCCAAGCATCTGCATGTTGGTATAAATTCCCAAGTGAATTAACTAATATTTTTTCTTGCTTCACATGCAAGCAAAGCCTCAAATTTTAGGGCAACAAGATTTATATGCAGATTTTGGTGATAAAAATCAAGTATTCATGCCATGGACTCCATATTTGTTTGAATTAATCACAGGTATTCATTACATGTGCTCATATTAGTGAAAGGAAGTTCAAATCAATGTCAGATACATTGAATATATCTTCTGAATCAGAATAAACTTCCGAATCTACAAAAATTGATCCAATTACAAAGGATTCTGGCAGAATTAAAAGAGAAAGAGCTCAGAAAAAGATTATTCTAGGCACAATAAAGCATGATGAAAGAGAAGGATCAACATAATCATGCATAACTTCCATATTTGTTCAATTCAATTATAAAAACATAGGCCCTGAGCCTATCACCGATTTGATTGATACATCCAGATCTTATAATTGCAAAGGCTTCTGGCAAAAATTCATCCTCTTGTTTCTAACGCAGCCTGTGTGGAATTCAGTGCATCGAAAATTCCTTCCAGGATATTTTCCATGTGCTCCCAATCTTCCAGTTGAATCGTTCATTGAATTTACTTGTATTTTAATTCACCCAGAGTTCTTTCTAGAATTCAAAATTGCTCATATGTAATTAAAAATAAAAGATGATGAGTTTTCTCTGAATTGCTTATGACAAACATTGTAATGGTGCACGTATTGGAGAAGAACTACACAAGTTTCAGGGATAAGAGGGAAGACATGTCAGAGGAAACACTTGTAAGAAAAATCACATTCAGATGCTTCTAGATCCAGTTTGGTAAGAATCAAAGGTAAAAGAGTCAACTGCATGAAGAATATGGAAGAAGAACAAGACTGGGAGTGTTCCAGCTTTCTTCTAATTTATTTTTCTCTTTCTTCTTTTTTCTCTTATTTTCTTTGACAAAGTAATTGAACAATATTAAGTGATTGGTTTAAAATCCGTTACTTGAAGAAGTCAATTACTTGGGAATAGGTGACAGATGTGTTATCCTGTAAAATTGACAAGGGAAATTTTATAGGTAACCATACCAAATTATGTCCCGATCCCTCGTCGTGGACCCCTATGCATTCAGAACATCGTAAAACCCCTTTCTGAGAAATCTAGTTTTCTGAACTTAGCCATTTTTGATCCCTTTTGGCCGAGCGCAAATTTTATCTGTGTAACACAGAGTAAATTTGCGCCCCTTCATTTCCTTTGGCGCACCATTTGACGTGTCGACACATGTTTTGGTGCACCTTCCCGTGATACACCATTCTTGCGTGTGCCAAGGTGCATGCACCTTCGTGTTGGCACATTAATTGTTGTGCCATGGTTTGGTACACCAAAGGGCGCATGTAATGGGGTGTTGACAGTCTTAAAATTGTGCCAAAGGCGTAAGTATCCCCATGTTGACATGCATTTATCCGCACCAAAGGGCACACCATTTGACATGTCGACACATGTTTTGGTGCACCTCTTAAAAAGTGGTTATTTATTACACCTTTGCCTATATATAGGTGCATCCGCCCTGTCACTTTCACTAGTCAGAAAACACGTGATAGCTTTTTCCTCTACACTTGTCAACACACCTGTCATCCTCGTGTCGCGTTCGTGGACCTCGCTCCATCTCTCACATTCTATATATTTTGGGTAAGTGGTCCTTGTTATTCTCATGTTTTATTTTTGTTGTTGGTTGTTTGTTTGCGTGGTAGGATAGATGGATTTGTGAAACCATGAAACCCCTCTTGCTGATCCTTGTTTTTCCCTCCCAAGCTCTTCCTCCTCTTTCCAGATATGCTAGTAAGAAGGGATCTGCCTCAAAATCACTTGGATCTCTTTTTTTTGCCCCTTCACCATCTATAAACCCTGAAAAGAAGCTTAAAGGATCACAAATTATAAGAGATAGAAGAATTCAAAACGTTTCCAAAACTACATTTTCTACCCTTTAGTGCAATCGCCACCCTTGCAACAGGAAGCACAGTCATGCCAATGGCACACCGAACTTGCTTGTAACACCCAATAACCCTGTGCTCTTCGGTGCACCGAGCTTCTATGTTACTTTGTAAATGTTTACGCAATTGGCGCACCCTGCCCCCATATGACACTAGCATTACTTGCGCCAAGTATGAAACTATGTAAAAGGCACAGGCACATCCCCTCTTACATCAGCACATGTCATGCAAGCCTTCCCTGCACCGTGCCAAGTTCCCCTATTTTGCACATAAAGTCTATGTTGCACACATCAACCCCGCACCCTTCGGCGCACCAAAGTTCCATGCAACATGAAAAATATATGCGCCCTTTGGCGCATCCTATCCCCATGCGACATGAAAATTATCCACCCCAGTATAAAACACACATGAATGGTGTGGGTGCACTTCTACTTACAACAACAAAAAATGTCATGTGCAACATCCTAGCGCCCTGCACCCTTTGGCGCTAATTTGTTCCTTGTAACACCCTTCTCCTGTGCGCCATACTATTAACCCTGCAGCCTGCAGTGTTCATGCGCCCTATGCCCTGAGGCCTTAAAATTGATAACTCCTCATTCTATTATGTAGTGCTTTAATGGAAGATCTAACAGTTGACATGGCTTTTCTACGTTGGGTTTCGCTTCTTCTTCTTGCAAATCAGCAATTGAGTTCAAATCCACATATGTCTACATCAAGCAAGAGACCAACCAAGTCTAAGGGAAAAGCCAAGCTTACGGAAGAAGAAATGAAGTACAAGTACCAAAGGGTCAGAATGCCCGAGTCCCAGGTAGAATGTGACCTGGATATAAGAGACTCGGAGCTCGGTCACATCGATATGGAATATTTCTGGGCTAGAACTAGGAGGGTCACAGGGATTCCTTAGATGGACAAACTAGTAGGTAGTGGACTGCACTTTGCTGGGGTGATCCCCGTCAGTACAATGAACAATGAATTCATGATGGTAGTGGCCCACTGCTACAACAAAGACATGAGGTCTGTCCAAAATGAAAAGGGCGAAGTCGTGATCAACCTCACCACCCCGACACTTTGAAATTATGCTTGGTATTTCTCACCACTGGCAATTTGTGGCTGTAAGACAAGAAAACTACACCAAGGCTTAGGAGGACAATGAAGACTAGTGCCATGCAGCTAATGAATGAAGTATATTTGAAGAACAAGAAGGTGGTAACCAGATGGCCACAAGTTATTCACCGAAGTGATTTATCTGAGGAGCTAAGTGATACTGTCACATTCCTAAGTAGAGTGTTTGGGCTTTCTGACGCCCATTACTTTTATAAGTGGACACTCACGTACTTGGAGACCATGAGCAAGAACGTACCTGATCAACACTTCGAGTGGGTGGAGATAATAAGCAGTACCATATTCGAGCATCTTCAACAACTCGCCACAATGGGGAGGTTCTACATGAACTCCTACGTAGTTTATGTTACAGCCTCTGAGAGGGATTACCCAGCATTGAGCAGATGTGGGGTTTGGCCCTAAGTGAGAATATATGAGTATTACCCAGAGCTGAAGCTGGAGAATAGCATGCCTCATTTTACCAAGATTAACGATGCTTTCTTCTACAATGTCATCTACCTTTTGAGGCCAAACATGACTCACGGTCGAATGACCAAGAGCATTGTTGCAGAAACAGAGAAGTGGGGGGCCTTATTCACACAATTCCTAACCTTCACCTAGCTCAGGGAAGTTAACTTCCTGGGTGAGCCCACCAAATTTCCGAGATATGCCAGCCCCAAACTGATCCTGTTGGAGCTATCTAGACATCTTGTAACATATCATGAGAAGTTCTTGAATAGGAAGAAGGGTGGAACTCCTTTCTCCCTCACAGTGGGCAGGTACACCTGTGTTTCTCATCATAAAGCTTGAGAAATGGTTTGCCGAGCTATAAATACTCAATCTGAAGCATAACTTCCCGGCGGGGCCCACTATTCGATCCAAGGAATTACCTCCCCAGGGAAAAAATTGATCCTATCCACCTTCCATAGATCGAGGACATTTATATCAACCTTTGCCATGAGGTAGAGCTCAGAAGAAAGGACCATTCTCGCACTTGGCCCTAACAAAAATCATTTAGTATGGTGTGGCCATTGTCCTGAAAGGTTATCAAATTACCAATCAAGAAGTTGATCAGGTGTATCTTGACACGGATGGGGAAAACTGGCCGTTTACTGTAATTGATAGAACCAAAGCACCCCAGACCATTGAAGAAAGGGTCAAAGAAACTCTGTGGCGAATAGAGCCCTGGTGCAGGATGAATGGCCTCATCTACCTCAGGGTAGATTTCACTACATCCCCATTGGGCAAATGCACATGATAGAACAAAACATCTACTGAAATTAAAAGGCAAAGATAAAGAGGGCGAGTCAAGCTCTACTCGAGAAGGATGCTCCTGAGAATCCCGCTTCTGCTGCACAAGAACATGTGGTAAGTCTGTTATCTCTAGAGAAAGAATTGACCGAAGATGTTCTGATGGGTACATCCACTCAAGATGTTGCCACTACTACAACTGTCGAGGTCCATTCTATCCCTTCTCACTCTCCTCCTTCTCCTCCTCGTATGGCTCAAACAACCATCCCTTTGGCCGTATCTCCTTCCCTATCTTCCACGGTTCCCCTTTCCTCTTCCTCCATCTTCTCCTCTCTCACGGAGCTGTCCCCCACCATATCTTCTCTCATCTCTCAGCTCCCTTCCATACCCTTGACTACCTTCCCTGCAGTATCTCTTCCTCCCTTGAGTACTTTGCTGGCCTCTCTTTCAATGCTGCCACCAAGTGTTTTAACGCACTTTCCTTGTACTGCTGCAGTCTGCTCCCTCTTCTACTTTTGGTCCCACTCCCATAAGTCCAACATGGATCTCTCAGCACCTGAGCCAGCAAAAGAGGAAAGTTCCTATCACACTGATGGACTTCTCCGTCATCCCATCAAAGGGGGCCAAGAAGCAAAAGCCTATAACCCGCTTCTCTCAGAGTGCATCAGGAGAGAGAGTAATGGAGATAGCGTATCCCAATCCTTTAAAGGATAAAAAGGATCTGTCTCCGATGGATTATACAGTGACCCAAGTCACGATGGGAACATCTTCAAAAAGCCTTCAAGGAGAGGCCCTATCTGCAGTGGATGCCCTTTGCAAGAAACTTTAGGAAGCAAAGGAAGAAAAGAGGCTATTAAAGGAGCAAAATAAACATCTTCTCCACACCTTGCATAAAATGGGCAGTGCACCTCCTACAACTGCCACCGAAACTCCTGAGCCCCTGAGCCAGAATAAGATAAATGAATACGCCAAAATCGGCGAGCAAGGTATGGCAGTATCCGCCTGGAGAGACCAAATCCTCAAGGAAAGTGAGGGAGTAATCGTCAAGTTCACCGAGTTGTATCAGAACATCAATCAGGAGAACAAGGCACTCCATGCGATTGCGGGACCCATCTCTGAAGAGTTGGACCATGCTAGGCTGCAACATGAGACCTTCCAGAAAATGCTCAACTGTTCAGTCGAAGATCTGGTCAAGTTCGGCATCTTCAATCACCCCAGAGCGCCCAACAAAGTCCTGTCTACTTTGGACTACCAGGTCGATCAGTTGGAGTTTGTCCTCGAAAAGATAGATAAAGTCAAAGAGGAAGCCTTGGAGGCTATGCACCAGATGGAGAAAATCATCTTGAGAATGTCCCCAGGCTTGCTCACTCCTTCTTTCACCCTGAGGAAGGCAGACCAAACTATTCGGATCTTTAAGGAGATCGTCTCGCAAGGGTTAGGGCCAGAAGCCACGTTCGACACCGAATGCATCAACAACCTTCTGGCCTATCGTGACTTTATAGGGTTCCTGATAGAGGATGGAAATGAATATGCCAAGCTCCCAGAAAGGCTCGTGGATGAACGTGAAACTTGCAAAGTTATCAGCGATCGCCACAAGGATCCTACTCAGGATCAACTTCAGCCCATGATCAGCAAGTTCATGGAATATCGGGCCCAGTTTAACATCACTTCTCCCGAGCAACAGTAGAAGCAGGACACTCCCTTTCGGCCGCGAGATGATGACGAATAGTCTCCTTCCTCTCTTCTTCTTTTTGTAAATATCTAAGAGTATGTTGGCACAAACGATGACACCATCCATGTTGCACCATGGGATGATGTCATCCACCAAGTTGCCAAAAGTCAACAATTGACTTTTAGATATTTTGTAGATATTTTGTAATTAAGTTGTTGGTTTGATTTTTGCCTTCTTTCTTCTCTTCTTCTATAAATACTTGAATACTTGTTGTATTCAAGGGGTGGATACTTTTCAGATGAAAAATAGAAGTAAGAAGAAAAGACTTTGAACTTTTTGTAACAGAAACAAATATTAATACAATATTTAGACTTTGTGCTGAATACCTGTGTTTTACATCAGACCTTTCTTATGTTAGATTTGTATGTTTGTTCTGTTGAATCTACTTCTACTTTATTGTCATTTATTCATCAGTATTGCTTTGTTCGTCTATGTGAGTAAGTTTGGCTCTATTTACTACCAGCCCAAAACATAGACCCTCTTACCTTTCTGCTTTGGAATTCATTTCTTTTCTCCCTTCAGATCTTTCCTATCTCCCCACCTTGTTTCTTTCCCTTCTTCTATAGTTGGAAATACCTCTACTGGGATGAGATCCCAAACCCCCGAAGGCAGAATATTGTGAGACTTGCACAGATTCCTGCTGGTAGAATAGCAATAAACCAGTTTCGCTTTGCTGACTCAAAGAGGGGCTATGCCCTGCACACTGTTGGCTCGTCTATCCATAGATCTGCCCTCACTGACAGATTTTTGGACCAACAGTTTTTGGCGACTCTACTGGGGATCGAACAGATCTAACAGATCTATGATAGTGGTATGTTAGAAAATCGGTAAGAAAAAGTCAAAAACAAATCACTACCTGTTTGCAAATTTTAACTTTTGTTCAAAATCTAAATTTTTTGCAAAAGTGACCCAAACTGAAAATTTTCTTCAGAGGTCCATAGATCTGGGCTAGTTAGAGATCTTTAGTTCGCTGAGTTTTTACAAAAATCTGTATTTTTCCGTAGATCTGAGTTTTTGACAGTTTACCAAAATTTTCAAACTCTTTAAAAAGTCAACTCTAGATCTGAAAATCAGCTTACTAAGCTTTACCATCATTTTATCCTCGTTAATCAGACATTAAAACCACAATTGGTTGTTAAAAGAGGGATAAAATTAAATATTTAGAAAAGTACATGCTGCTGATTTTTGTCAGAAAATTTTAAAAAAAAATCAGCAAGTACAACCAAAAAGAGTTTTTAGGATTTGCTCCAAAATATTGCAGATCTGGAAGGTACACTGGTGGGTGAACCATTTACTCGTAGCAGGAGAGCTCATGGAGAAGTTGATCCTACTTTCGATCTGCTTCAAAGGCACAACTTTAGTGTAACACTGACGCGCTTCTCGTTCGCTAAGCTCAGCTGACCGGTCATCCAGGAGTGTCTCACCTCCATGAAGGAAGCATCTCTCACAAGGTGCATCCACATCACTTTGCAGTGCTTTGTTGCTCAGCGGGACCATCCTCCCAGCACGTGTTCTCTTTCCAGCTGTTCAAATGGCAGTGCCATGGGGAAATGCTATGGGCCCTTTGGCTTTACCACATCCTGTTCACGCGCTCCCACATGGAAACCGAAAGAATTTTCCTAAATTTGATGGGAGTGGAAACCAAAGCATAGATTCACACATATCCGTGCATTCATCATGTCATGCAGTATCCTGGATGTGACCCATGAAGATGTGTCAGTTCGCCTCTTTCTGGAAACCTTGCAAGGACCAGCATCGGAATGGTTTCAGCATTTGCCGGCCGGATCTATTACTAGCTGGGCCACCTTACGGACTGCATTTGAAGAAAGGTATAAGCCTTTCGAGGACGCATTTTCATTACTATCAAAGATCACTCACCTGAAGAAGGAGGTCAATGAAACCATGCATGATTTCATCACCCGTTTCAACTCACTAATCAATCGAGTTCCTGCCTACCATGCTCCCAACGCCAGAAAATCAGAAGTGTTTCTTCGTGAACGTCCATGAGCTCAAAAGTAAGTTTCTTACTCTTGCAAGAACAGGTCACTACTCTGGTTCTCGCCCAAGCTGCTGCCATACGGATTGAAGACAACTTGCTAATATCTGGTGAATTAAAGCGAGAGCCATCCAAGCCGAAAGTTTCAGCTCCTTCTCCCGCCACTTCATCCGATCCGGCATTCCAGAAGATGGCAAATGACCTGCTCGCATTAAAAAAGTAGCTAGCTCAGGCTTCTCCTGGCACTTCGTACTGGGATATTCCACGGAGAAGCTTTACTTCTAACAATGTCTCACAAAGGCCCCGCCTACCCATAGCTACTCCACGGTTGGCGCTTGAAGCCCCTCCGATCAATGCTTTAGCCGAAATCGAAGAAGAGGAGCAAATTATGAAGAACCTTCATCGCCAGGTGAAGATGATCAAGATGTCGGTGAACCGACTGACGACTCTACTATCGAGTATATGGAATTTGATGAGGAAGAATCTGACGAAGAGGAGGGTACCCAAGGATATGCAAGCAGGTAGTCATATGTTGTTTTCACCCGCTCTCAAGGAAAAGAAGCAGAAGTGGCTGCCAATATGCAGAAAGAGAAGGCCGTGTCACACATGCCTCCAACCATCGCTAAACGAGGTAGTCCCCTTCCTGCTCAACCTGTTACTAGGTATTTTTCAAGAAAATATTTTGCCCCTGTGTCTCCTCTCGAGTCAGTCCTCTCATGTTCCTATCAAGACCGGTAATCCTACCCTACCATTGCGAAATGAGGGACTCATTCCTTCATCAACGCAACCCTTGGCCGCGTTTGACATAATCGATCATGCTAAAAAGACCAAAATCCAGATGTCTGAAGCTGAATATCTTCAGTCAAATCCTGAACAACTTGTAAGGTTGACCGAATACATCCAAAGCCAAGCTATCATAACTACTCAGGTTTCCCCGAAGGGAATCCTTTCTACTCCTCCTGCATCTCGCATAAATGTTGCCTCAACATCTGCATCAGGAAAGATAGAACCTTTTTATCTCTCCCTCCTGATCAACGGCCACAAACTAAGCAACTGCATAATTGATTATGGGGCTTCCGATAATGTCATGCCAACAAAAGTCACCCATGCCTTGGGCCTCACCCTTACCAAGCCTTTTGGCAGATGTTATTCCTTGGAAACCAAGCAGGTTCCGTTGATTGGTCAAATCAAAGATGCGCAGTTTGCATTTGTAGCGTTTCCAGAGAAAAGAGTGAAGATGACCGTCCTTGTTGCCGATATTCCGGCAGCATATGGAATTCTACTAGGAAGGAGCTTTTGCAGTGAAGTTGGTGGGGAGATTCATATGGATTGGTCTAAGGCTAGAATCCCCGTCAAAGGTATAATGTAAACATTAGATCTGGAATCGCAAAAGAAGTACCTGGTTACTAACTCTGATGACCCCAAAGCCCAAATTCTCTTCGAATCATCAGAAATGGGAAACTATTTCTTGTCTACCGAGTCTAACAAAATGGATGTCCTCATCCAAGCAGAGGATCTTAACAAGATCTGGACTTTGTAGTTTGATGGCAGCTGCGCGACTAGTGGGTGCGGCGCTGGAGCCGTGCTAATATCTCCCGAAGAGGAGATTATTCCCCTCTCTTTCAAGTTGCAGTTTTTCAACACAAATAATACTGCTGAGTATGAATCTTTGCTACTTGGCATGCAAGCCGCAAAGGAAAGAGGAATCAAGAATCTAAAAGTACATGGTGATGCAGAGCTGGTCGTAAATCAAATTAAAAGGATATACCAAGTGAAAAATGAGAGGCTTAGGCATTACCGCAATGCGGTATGGGACAACATCGAGGAGTTTGATGCTTTTTCAATAAAATCCATCCTAGAGCTCAGAATGACATGGCCGATTCATTGGCCGTCTCAGCATCCCTCATGCTCCCTCACCCAGGTTTGAAAATAGACAAATATACCATTGAGATGGTTTTCCACCCAAGCGTGCCGGACAATTCTCAGCACTGGCAGGTATTCAACGATGACAATCAACTCATTGCCTTTCTTGAAAAAGTGGAAAATTTTAGTGAGCTTCATTTTGAAGGATCCACTTCCACATGCCGTGAGTCTATTACTGATCAGAACGGGGAATCCGAAGGAAACGATGGCATATGTCAGCTCAAAGGAAATAAAATCCCAAAAGGCCTGGTCTCCCTAGAGCGGTTGTTTGATAGGCATGATTGTTTTGTCAAAAAGAAAAGGTGAGATGATCCTAACTCCTCCCCAGAAACTGAACCAGTCAATTTAGGTTCGGTAGAACATCCGTAGTTTGTGAACATTGGAAAATGTTGCACACCCGAAGAGAAGTGGAAATTCATCAAGTTGCTGAAGAAATACATGGATGTATTGGCATGGTCCTATGCCGATCTAAAGTCTTTCAAGCCAAAGGATGTCCAACATGACATCCCGTTGAAAGAGGATGTCAAACCCTTTCACCAGAAACAGAGACACTACAATCCTAAGATCTCAGGTACTATCCAGGCTGAAATTCAGAAAATGTTGGATGCACGGATCATTTTTCCTATCCATCACAGTACCTGGGTGGCAAACATTGTGCCAGTACGTAAGAAGAATGGTGAGATACGCATCTGCGTAGATTTTCGCAACCTGAATCAAGCATCCCTAAAGGACAACTACCCACTCCCCATAATGGATCAGGTTCTGCAAGCAGTGACTGGATCAGAAATGTTGTCCATGCTTGATGGTTTTTCTGGCTACAATCAGATTGAAGTCTCACCTGAAGACCAATTCAAAACAGCATTCACTACCCCTTGGGGTACATTTGCTTACAGCAGGATGCCTTTTGGTTAACCAATGCTGGTGCCACTTTTCAGCAGGGCATGGACTTCACGTTCAAAGGAATGATGGGAAAAGTCATCGTAGTTTACTTGGATGACTTAACTGTGTTCTCTAAGCAGTGAAATGATCATTGTGATCATTTGGAACAAGTATTGATTAGATGCCGAGAGCATGGGATCTCCCTGAATCCAAAAAAATCTGTTTTTGGAGTCACAGAAGGAAAGTTACTAGGACACATTGTAAGCAAGGAAGGAATGAAGATAGATGCCGAAAGGGTTAAGGCTATTCAGAGCCTCACTTTACCTACAAGCAAGACCGGCGTTCACTCTTTTTTCGGAAAGGTGAACTTTCTCAGGCGCTTTGTTCCAGACTTTGCTGAAAAGACTCGCCACATATCAAACATGATGAAAGGATCACCAACTTTCCAGAGTGGAGCGAAGAAGGAAAGAAGTCATTCAAGATATAAAAGCCTCCATCGCTCACGCACCAGTCCTGGTATGTCCTGATTTCTCCAAGGATTTTATCATGTATAGCTATGCATCCAAGCATACTGTGTCAGCCATCTTAATGCAAAAGAATTATGAGGATGTTGAATCCCCGATTGCGTTTATGAGCTCTCCTCTCAAGCCTCACGAATTAAAGATGTCCCAGTTGGAAAAGCATGCCTTTGTCGTGGTCAAAGTAGTTAAGAACTTCAGGTACTACATTCTAAACTCTCATACGGTAGTCCTAGTTCCTGACACAGCAGTCAAGTCCATCTTAACTCAACAGGAGTTAGGGAGTTTGCAAGGAAATTGGATTGCAAAAGTCCAAGAGTATGATCTAGATATAAAACCCACCAAGCTGGTAAGGGGTAAGGGCCTATGTCAGCTTATGGCTGAAAACCAAGGTTCAGAAGACCCTGACGGAAAAGATGATTGCACCGATGGAGCACAAAGCCAGCTGGAGAAAGCCGATTCACTACCTATGGTTCTATTTGTCGCGACCAGTGACGAGTGGTATTCCGATATTGCTTTCTTTCTCACCTATGGTGAATGCCCATCTCATCTAACTACAAAGGAGAAGCATGCTATAAAGCTCAGAGCAGCCAGATATGTCATCTGGGATGATGGTTTATACAAATGTGGAATAGATGGCATCTTCTTGCGATGTGTTGACAAGCCGCAACAGGTAAAGTTACTTGAGAGTTTTCATGATTCAGCCTGTGGTGGCCATTTCTCCTCTTCTGTGATGGCACACAAGATCATCCGAGCCAGGTACTATTGGCCAACACTTTTCCAAGATACAGCCACCTGGGTAGCAAAGTGTGAGCCTTGCCAGCAATTTGTTGGTAAGCCAAAATTGGCTGCTTTTCCCCTCAGGCCGGTCATCATTGATGAACCATTCAAGCAGTGGGGAATCGATTTTATCGGTGCACTCAATCCCCAATCGAGTGCCAGACATAGTTATGTCCTGACAACAACATATTACTTCACCAAATGGGTAGAGGCCATACCTGTCAAGCATGCCACTTCCGAGGTTGTTTGCAGTTTCATCAAAGAAAATATTATTGTCAGGTTTGGCGTTCCAAACAAGATTGTTGTTGATAACGCTTCCAACTTCTCCTCACGAGAAGTTGTTGGTTTTTGCTATGAATACGGGATAACCTTGGCTCATGCCTCAGATTATTACCCCCAGGGAAATGGTCAGGCAGAATCCAGTAATAAAAACTTAGTGACCATCATACGGAAGCTAGTGGATGAGAATCAGCGAATGTGGCACAAGTCATTATACGACGCTTTGTGGGCGGACCGCATTACTCCCAAGAGGTCTCTTGGCATGTCACCTTTTCAAGTGTTATATGGAACCAACGCCAAACTTCCCATTTCTGCAGAACTCCCTACTCTGTGCTTGGCACGAGCAATTGAAGATGAGACTTTCCAAAATTCCCTTGAAAAGAGGATCATGTATCTATCAGAGCTTGAAGAGAAAAGAGTAAGAGTGGTCGACAGGATCACCAAACATCAGAATCAGGTCAAGAGACTGTTCGATAAAAAATCTAAGCAAAGAGAGTTCCAGATGGGAGACCTTGTCCTTTTGTGGGACAAACGGAGAGAGCCAAAGGGCATGCATGGGAAATTTGATTCTCTATGGAGAGGGCCTTTCAAGATCAAACAGCTCAATGGAGAAAATAGCTTCTATCTCTCATATCTAGACGGAACTGAGCTCCCACTTCCCTATAGCGGGCAGCACCTCAAAATATTCAGGAAGTAGAGCTTGCTCTCTTCTTTGTACAGTTTGCTTTATGTCATGTGTTTTCTTTTGTCGTGTGTTTTCTTTGGTCGTCACCCTCGTTTTTTACTCTCTAACCCAATGGATAGGCACATGTTGATCTGAGGATTCTCTACCCTTGAGTCTCTGCTCAAAGATAGTCCCCAGAAAGAGCCAGCTATTATCCTGTAAAATTGACGAAGGGAAATTTTATAGGTAACCATACCAAATTTTGTCCTGGTCCCTCGTCGGGGACCCCTCTGTGTTCGGAACGTTGCAAAATCCCTTTTCAGGAAATCTAGTTTTCCGAACTTAGCCATTTTTGTATCCCTTTTGGCTGGGCGCACCTTTTATCTGTGTTACACAGAGTAAATCTGTGCCCCCTTCATTTCCTTTGGCGCACCGTTTGACGTGTCGACACATGTTTTGGTGTGCCTTCCCGTGATGCGCCATTCTTGTGTGCGCCAAGGCGCATGCGCCTTCATGTTGACACATTAATTGTTGTGCCATGTTTTGGTGTGCCAAAGGGCACATGAAGAAGAGTGTTGACAGTCTTAAAATTGTGCCAAAGGCGCAAGTATCCCCATGTTGACACGCATTTATCCACGCCAAAGGGCACACCGTTTGACGTGTCGACACATGTTTTGGTGCACCTCTTAAAAAGTGGTTGGCACATTTATTGCACCTTTGCCTATATATAGGCGCATCCACCCTGTCACTTTCACCAGTCAGAAAACACGTGATAGCTTTTTCCTCTGCACCTGTCAGCATGCCTGTCGTCCTCGTGTCACGTTCATGGACCCCGCTTTCTCTCACATTCTATATATTCTGGGTAAGTGGTCCTTGTTACTCTCATGTTTTAGTTTTGTTGTTGGCTATTTGTTTGTGTGGTAGGATAGATGGATCTGTGAAACCATGAAACCCCTCTTGCTGATCCTTGTTTTTCCCTCCCAAGCTCTTCCTCCTCTTTCCAGATCTGCTTCAGTAAGGAGGGCTCTGCCTCAAAATCACTTGGATCTCTTTGTTGTGCCCCTTCACCATCTATAAACCCTTGAAAAGGAAGCTTAAAGGATCACAAATCTATTGAAGAGATAGAAGACTTCAAAACGTTTCCAAAACTACGTTTTCTACCCTTTGGCACAATCGCCATCCCTTGCAACAGGAAGCACAGTCGCGCCAATGGCGCACCGAACTTGCTTGCAACACCCAATAACCCTGCACCCTTTGGTGCACCAAGCTTCTATGTTACATTACAAATATTTGTGCCATTGGGCACACCCTTCCCCCATGCGACACCAGCATTACTTGCGCCAAGTATAAAACTACGTAAACGGTGCAGGTGCATCCCCTCTTACATCAGCACATGTCATGCAAGCCTTCCCTGCGCCGCGCCAAGTTCCCCTGTTTCACACATAAAGTTCTATGTTACACACATCAACCCTGCGCCTTTGGCACACCAAAGTTCCATGCAACATGAAAAATATATGTGCCCTTTGGTGCATCCTGTCCCCGTGCAACATGAAAATTATCCGCGCCCAGTATAAAACACATGAATGGCGCGGGCACACTTCTGCTTACAACAACAAAAAATGTCATGTGCAACATCCTAGCGCCCTGCGCCCTTTGGCACTAATTTGTTCCTTGTAACACCCTTCTCCTCGTGTGCCATACTATTAACCCTGTAGCCTGCAGTGTTCATGCGCCCTACACCCTGAGGCCTTAAAATTGCTAACTCCTCATTCTATTTTGTAGCGCTTTAATGGAAGATCTAACAGCTGACATGGCTTTTCTGCGTTGGGTTTCACTTCTTCTTCTTGCAGATCAGAAATTGAGTTCAAATCCACATATGTCTACATCAAGCAAGAGACCAACCAAGTCAAAGGGTAAAGCCAAGCTTACAGAGGAAGAAATGAAGTACAAGTACCAAAGGGTCAGAATGCCCGAGTCTCAGGCAGAATGTGACCTAGATATAAGAGACTCAGAGCTCGGTCACATCGATATGGAAGATTTCTGGGCTAGAACCAGGAGGGTCACAGGGAGTCCCTAGATGGAAAAACTAGTAGGTAGTGGCCTGCATTTTGCTGGGGGGATCCCCGTCAGTGCAGTGAACAATGAATTCATGATGGTAGTGGCCCGCTGCTACAACAAAGACATGAGGTGTGTCCAAAATGAAAAGGGCGAAGTCATGATCAACCTTACCACCCGGCACTTCGAAATCATGCTTGGCATTCCTCACCACCGGCACTTTGTGGCTGTAAGCCAAGAAGACTGCACCAAGGCTTGGGAGGAAAATGAAGACCAGTGCATGCAGCTAATGAATGAAGTGTACCTAAAGAACAAGAAGGTGGTAACCAGATGGCCACAGGTTATTCACCAAAGTGATTTCTCTGAGGAACTGAGCGATACTATCACATTCATGAGTAGAGTATTTGGGCTTTCTGACGCCCATTACTTTCATAAGTGGATGCTCAGGTACCTGGAGACCATGAGCAAGAACGTACCTGATCAACGCTTCGAGTGGGCGGAGATAATAAGCAGTACCATATCTGAAGTAGCTCCAATAACTCACCACAATGGGGAGGTTCTACATGAACTCCTACGTAGTTTATGCTGCAGCCTCGGAAAGGGACTATCCAGCATTGAGCCGATGCGGGGTTTGGCCCCAGGTGAGAATATATGAGTACTACCCAGAGCTGAAGCTGGAGAATACAACATCTCACAGTTCACTAAGATTAATGACGCTTTCTTCTACAACGTCGTCTACCTTTTGAGGCCAAACATGACTCACGGTCGAATGACCAAGAGCATTGTCACAGTAACGGAGAAGTGGGGGGCCTTATTCACATAATTCCCCACCTTCACCTATCTCAGGGTAGCTAACTTCCTGGGTGAGCCCACCAAATTATCGAGATATGTTGGCCCCAAACTGATCCTGTTGGAGCTATCCAGACAGCTCGTAACATATCATGAGAAGTGCCTGAAGAGGAAGAAGGGTGGAACTCCTTTCCCCCTCACAGTGGGAAGATACACCTGTGTTTCTCATCACAAAGCCTAGGAAATGGTTGCTAAGCTAGAACTACTCAATCTGAAGCAAAACTTCCTAGGCAAGGCCCACTTTCGATCCAAGGAATTGCCTTCCCAGGGAAAAACTCGATCCTATCCACCTTCCACAGATTGAGGACATCTATATCGACCTGTATCATGAGGTCAAACTTAGAAGGAAAGATCATTCCCACCTGACCCTGGCAGAGATCATTCAGTACGGCGTGGCCATTGTCCCAAAAGGTTATCAAACTACCGATCAAGAAGTTGATCAGGTGTATCTTGACACGGATGGGGACAACTGGCCGTTTACTACAATTGACAGAACCAAAGCACCCCAGACCATTGAAGAAAGGGTCAAAGAAACTCTGCGGTGGATAGAACACTGGTGCAGGATGAATGGCCTCATCTACCTCGGGGTAGATTTCACTACATCCCCATTAGGAAATGCACCTGCAAGACCAAAACATCTTCCGAAAGTAAAAGGCAAAGATAAAGAGGGTGAGTCAAGCTCTACTCGAGAAGAGGCTCCTGAAAGTCCCCCTTCTGCCGCACAAGAACAGGTGGTAAGCCTATTATCTCCAGAGAAAGAAGTAGCCGAAGATGTTCTAATGGGCACATCCCCTCAGGATGTTGCCACTACTATAACTGCTGAGGTCCATTTTTTCCGTTCTCCCTCTCCTCCTTCTCCTTCCTGTGTAGCTCAAATGACCATCCCTTTGGTCGTATCTCCTTCCCCATCTTCCACTATTCCCCTTTCCTCTTCCTCCATCTTCTCCTCTCTCACGGAGATGTCCCCCACCATCTCTTCTCTCATCTCTCATCTCCCTACCATACCCTCGACTACCTCCCCTATAGTATCCCTTCCTCCCTTGAGTACTTCGCTGGATTCTCTTTCAATGCCGCCACCAAGTGTCTCAACGCACTTTCCCTCTACTACTGCAGCTGCTCCCTCTTCTACTTCTGGTCCCACTCCCATAAGTCCAGCATGGATCTCTCAGCACCTGAGCCAACAAAAGAGGAAAGTTCCTATCACACCGATGGACTTCTCCTTCATCCCATCAAAGGGGGCCAAGAAGCAAAAGCCTATAACCCACTTCTCTCAGAGTGCATCAAGAGAGAGAGTAATGGAGATAGTGTATCCCGATCCTTTAAAGGATAAAAAGGATCTGTCTCTGACAGATTATACAGTGACCCAAGTCACGATGGGAACATCTTTAGAAAGCCTTCAAGGAGAGGCCCTATCTGCAGTGGATGCCCTTTGCAAGAAACTTCAGGAAGCAAAGGAAGAAAAGAGGCTATTAAAGGAGAAAAATAAACATCTTCTCCACACCTTGCAGAAAATGGGCAGTGCACCTCCTATAACTGCCACCGAAACTCCTGAGCCCCTGAGCCAGGATAAGATAAATGAATATGCCAAAATCAGTGAGCAAGGTATGGTAGTATCCGCCTGGAGAGACCAAATCCTCAAGGAAAGTGAGGGAGTAATCTTCAAGTTCACCGAGTTGTATCAGAACATCAATCAGGCAAACAAGGCACTCCAGGTGATTACGGGACCCATCTCCGAAGAGTTAGACCATGCTAGGCTACAACATGAGACCTTCCAGAAAATGCTTGACTGTTCAGTCGAAGATCTGGTCAAGTTCGGCGTCTTCAATCATCCCAGAGTGCCCAACAAAGTCCTTTCTACTTTGGACTACCAGGTTGATCAGTTGGAGTTTTTCCTCGAAAAGATAGATAAAGTCAAAGAGGAAGCCTTGGAGGCTATGCACCAGATGGAGCAAATCATCTTGAGAATGTCTCCTAGGCCTTACTCACTCCTTCTTTCACCCTGAGGAAGGCAGACCAAACTATTCAGATCTTTAAGGAGATCATCTCGCAAGGGTTAGGGCCAGAAGCCACGTTCGACACCGAATGCATCAACAACCTTCTGGCCTGTCGTGACTTTATAGGGTTCCTGATAGAGGCTGGAAATGAATATGCCAAGATCCCAGAAAGGCTCGTGGATGAACGTGAAACTTGCAAAGTTATCAGCGATCGCCACAAGGATCCTGCTCAGGATCAACTTCAGCCCATGATCAGTAAGTTCATGGAATATCGGGCCCAGTTCAACATCACTTCTCCCGAGCAACAGCAGAAGCAGGACACTCCCTTTTGGCCGCGAGATGATGACGAATAGTCTCCTTCCTCTCTGATCTTATTTTTGTAAATATCTAAGAGTATGTTGGCATAAACAATGACATCATCCATGTTGCACCATGGGATGATGTCATTCACCAAGTTGCCAAAAGTCAACAGTTGACTTTTAGATATTTTGTAGATACTTTGTAATTAGTCGTTGGTTTCTTTTTGTTCTCTCTCTTCTCCTTCTTCTATATATACTTGAATACTTGTTGTATTCAAGTGGTGGATACTTTTCAGATGAAAAATAGAAGTAAGAAGAAAAGACTTTGAACTTTTTGTAACATAAACAAATATTAATACAATATTTAGACTTTGTGCTGAATACTTATGTTTTACATCAGACCTTTCTTATGTTAGATCTGTATGTTTGTTCTGTTGAATCTACTTCTACTTTATTGTCATTTATTCATCAGTATTGCTTTGTTCATCTATGTGAGTAAGTTCGGCTCTGTTTACTACCAGCCCAAAACATAGACCCTCTGACCTTTCTGCTTTGGAATTCATTTCTTTTCTCCCTTCAGATCTTTCCTATCTCCCCACCTTGTTTCTTTCCCTTCTCCTATAGTTGGAAATACCTCTACTATGATGAGATCCCAACCCCTGAACGCAGAATATTGTAAGACTTGCATAGATTCATGCTGGTAGAATAGCAATAAACCAGTTTCACTTTGTTGACTCAAAGACGAGCTATGCAGTGCACACTATTGGCTTGTCTATTCATAGATCTGCCCTCACGACATATTTTCGGACCAACAAGATGTGCAAAATAGAAGGTTCTATTTTAAGTTATAAATCATGCATGTCATGCAAAGAGGAATTACGGGAGGGATATTTCCATTTTTTTCCTTTACAACTTCCATATGTGCCAGTTCAGTTATAGTTTCCTATTTGTAAATTTCCCTCTATGCACTATAAAAAGAGGAAGAACCTATGGGTTAATGGAGTAGAATTCATAATCAAAATTCTTGTGTTCCAAAATTTGAGCTGAAACCCTTGATATCTTTCTGAAAGCTAAGGAATTAGAAAGAGACAAATTTCTGGAGAACTTTGTGTCAACGGTGCATTTTTTTCTTACTTTTGTGTAGATATTTGCATAAAATTTTTGTCATCTTAGATCTTGATTTGAAACTTTCCTTTTCTTTAAATTTTGTATTGTGAGATCTTTTTTTTTCATCTATGTGCATGAGACTAACTCTGTGAACTATTAGTTGGATTGCACATCTTCTTTCCTTTCTTCCCATACTCAATTATTTCTCTCTTCTGCACATATTTCTTACAACTACTTACTTGCTGTAAAATTGCCTAGATATGGTGCATGAGTTATGTAGTTAAAGTAAAACCAACAGATAGATATTAGAAAATATAATTGACAAAATCTTACACGGGAGCCTCACTGGTAACTGAGGGAGATTTATCTCATGACTGCCTAGGTTTTCAGCTGTGCAAAAAATCTAGCCAATAGTTTATGAGTGTGCATGACCTATGATGAGACTCTTATGTATGTATTTAGATCTTGTGTTTTAAGGTGATTAATACAATGGAGTTCTGTGGATGGATTCTTGTTATTGATACATTTTTTACTTGATTTTACATGGTAGATCTGATATTAGTTCTTGTTTAGTTCATTCCTACATATGGTTAAGTTTTAGATCTGTTTATGATTTACTTTTGAATGGATATAATGGATCTAGTTTATATGTATGTTTATCATGCTAAATCCTTGACAAAGCTTCCATAAAAGAGGGACTTGGTACCCTTGCGTGATTTGGGTGATCCCTCATATCTGTCTGAGTGATGTGCCAACACGCCTTGGGCTATTTGGTGAAATAAAAGACTACAATGTTGAAACGTGTAACTCAGAGTGTACTCAATGTCCATAATAATGTATTGAAATTTAACTAAAATATAAATTCTAATGTGAGATAATTGCATTTGCATATAAGTGAAAATGTAAAAAAGGAATACACTTATTTTTATTTGTAGAAGAAGAAAAAATTGTGCTTTGTTTGTGCTTGGAATATGGAGATATGGATTGTTGAACTTACCAACGAATTGGGGGTGATCAATCCCCAATTTTTGTTGTGGAGATACCAAGGTGTTAGGTGCATCTAACAAAAAATGGAGATGTAAGGTAGAGAAAAGAAGAAAGAGGTAAAAATTTTCCCTTGTGAAGGAAGAATATCATGTATCAAAAGTTATTCAACAAATCTGATATCTTCCCTTTTGAATGTGAGAGGAGAGGAAGGACTACCGACAAATACCTTACTTGCCTCACTACCTTTGATAATGCAACAAATCACACCACCACAGACATAGGCATGGAGGCATGTGTAGCTAATATCATCTAAGTTGTTTAGAGAGTTGACCAATGTAATGTGTAACCACCACATGCAATGCAAAACAATGAGCAAGCTAAGGGAAGATCCAAAATTGAGTGATTTTTTTAGTGACACAAGGAGATTCTAGATGCAATAAATTATGGATCAAAATACATGATACATGATGCAATATGTTTTTGATCTTATAGGATCCCAAATGAAAATACTAATGTCTATTGATTCGAAATATCAAATGTAAATATAATACAAATCAAATTCGATGAATGTATCCGAAATCAATGAATGCACCATATTAATTGCTAGAATGAAGCTAGTCAAAGTGTAGGGGAGAGATGAAGAATTCAATTTATAGGGGTCTATGGAGGAGAATGTGGGAGAGGTAACAAAAGGTGCATTCCAAGGTAGAAATAATAATATGGGACCCTTGTGTGAGACTTGCTTTTGTAAATGAAAAGCTCTCAAAAATTCGTTATGAAATGGATATGTCCATAAGGAAATGATGAAAGAACTTAGAGTCATTTGATATTTGTTCCTTGTTAGTATTTTTTGGCATCAATCTACTTTGGAAAATGTTATAGATGTAATAACTTATTAACATTACAAACCCAACAACCGGTATTGTGTAATATTGTTTGCGGATAATTGATAGTTGGTATCTCTTTTTGGTGAATATATAAGTGATGATGTCTTCTTTTACAGTTTTGTGTTTTTATGATGTAATTGAGGCTTTTTTAATTTATGGGTTTGTTTCTATTCTTCTACATCCCGTGGTAGCTTGCCCATGAAAATATTTACACTTGGGGCCTTTCCACCCTCAACATTGAAAAGTACATCTACAAAATTTAACATGAGTCAACCTAATAAAAAATACTATCAGGATTAAGAATAAACTTGTATTACGTATATTATAACCCATATGGATGGGTCACAAAGTCAATTATGTTACCTTTTTCATTAGTTTTATGGTGCTGACACTAAACCCTTACACAACTGAAAGAAATGGAAATTGTTTAGAAAATATGGAAAGATATGTCTTAGCTATTGTTTTATTTTAAATTTTATGGTGCTGAGACTTTCAATCAGATGAGATTCTATTTATTAGATAAGACAAAGAAATGAATAAAAAATTGTAAAGAAAATGGTGGGAATTAAATACTTGCATGTACCAAACCTGTTTCATGAATCATATTGTCCCTACCCAAATAACATCTACTATATGTGCTCTACTTTATCATAGCAATGTCACTTGCATTATTCGCGTGATTGTAATTTGCGCTTAAATAGGCCAAAGAAAAAAATCAGGAAATTTTGAAAGGTTTGATGTGACTCCAAGTTGCACTTAAATAGGGGCCCAAAATATTCTTGTCATCTTGATGAAATCTCATAATGGTCACCTAAAGACCTTGAAAATATAAACATCTACAAGTGGACTATGGGACACGTTCCCAGTCATGACATGACCTATGATCTACATGTGGCAGTCAAGCTATATAAAACACATTATACTGATGGCACTTATATTTTTTTAATGCCAAACCATTTGATCATCTCAGCTACAATCAGATGATACAAACTATTTCTACAAATGCTCCCTTAAAAATATAAATTGCATGATCTCGCGAAAATGTAATAAGCGTGAGGACGTATGCCATATGTAGATACAAAATCACGCACTTGGGTATATTTCTAGGTCCTAAAAGCATGCTAGTATTTACATGATTCCTAAGCAATAAAACTAGTGGTCAAAAACTATCTTTGGCCTCTTTTCTTTGTCTTTTACTTTCTCTTTGGTCTTACACACCCTACAGCCCAATCGAAACTTAACTCATTTATATTTTATGGATTTAGACACTAGTGCCCAAATAGGATAATAACGCCCATAAGCTCTTGTCCCTCTTGGGCGCCCCTGACCCTTTCTTACCTTAATCACTCTTTTCGAGTCCATTTTATCTTTTGGGAATTGTTTTCACTTATGGGTTGGCCTTCTAGTTGTCAATTACAAATTTCAAACAATGGAAACATATAAATACATAGTTATTTTTTCAAAATGAAGGACTAAGCACTAAGCATTACTACTATCACCTAAGCTTGTATCCAAAAGGAACAAGAGAATTTTTAAGGCATATATCTAGCATCCATTCAATGGAAAAGGGATGAATTATCTGCATACACAACATAGGAGGGAAATTTTATTCTATTTTATTCCACACATTTGCATCATTAAGCAAGTCTAGCCCTTTATCTAGTGCAACTTACACAAGGGCATAATTCCTATAAACACAAAAAATAACTACATGGAGTCTGAGATGTAGTGTTGCACTCAGTTGTAAGTTCACTCTTCAGGTGACTGTCGGGGTTAGTCTGACTCCACATTTTGCATTTTCATTTTTAGGTTTGATGTGGTTTGTGGGTATGTGTAGGTAAAATTTTTTCTTGTACATTACAGGTACCCTCGATAATCATAGTGTGAATATCAAGTGAAAAAATGAGCCAACAGTGAAACTCTTGTTACACAAAAGAAATCAAATTCTGGTATTTTACATAGTCACTAGAACCTGAAAACAATCTCCAGTGCCCAGACACCCTTGCCTTGTTGTGGGCTCCCCTGTCCATCACTATTCTTGAATCCTAGAATTTACAATGAGCATTTACGACGTTATTCATAGCCTATTCAACACTTTACACTGCCCAGATCACTTCCAAATTGCTTGGATACCAACCAAGTCTTTTTATCTCCTTCTCTTGCTTATGGTTTCATATTCTACATGTTATTTTATTTGTGTCATGCTATATAATAGCACTTGTACATCATTTGCTATAGTAGTTACTATGTAATTGTATTTAATCCTATATTTATTAAATCACCAAACTATTTAAACCTTCTAATACTTCCCTTCAATCTAATGATAGATAAATTTATTATCATTTTTAAAAAAATAGTACTTAATTATCCCAGCTATCAAATATGGTGCTCCATTATTAGACGATGGTGATTGAATGTTGGGAACCTCAAGAGGGATTAAATACCAATCAGGAGACTCCAATTGACTAAGAAAAGCAAACCAAATTGGAGACACATTGACATAAGTGGTTTGTATCTAGAATATATACGTGGATGATTAATATTTAGTCTAATTGTCAACTTCCCTGTAAATTGGATCCTATACATCCCACTCTCTGACAGTTTTTAGACCAAACTAAAAATTAACTTGTTGAATAAAATAAGTACAATTCAAATATCCAAACCTACATGCCACTTGAAAAATCCAACATTTCTATGTGTACTACTATTCGTTTTCCATTCACATGGAAATGTTGGATCAAGATTTGAAGGGACATTAGAAATATGATAACAATATTTCTTGGTTCTCATTGAAATATCCAACCGATAGGGGATGGCCCCACACCACGCCAAGGTGATGTCATCTCAGCTCGATAGGTGAATGATTGTTGTCTTTCATGATATTTTACACTATTTTTACCCTTCTAGTAAAATTTCAAACATCATTTAATTCATTAAATAATGACATAGTAAAATACACAAAAATACTCTGGATTTCCTCACTCTTTTCACCTCTTAGTTTGACACTCTCAACAAGGACAAGAGTAACAAAGGCACTAAATTCAAAGATATCAAGAAGAGACTGGAAAATGTTAAAAAGATTTTTCAGAAGATCTTGATGTAGTTTGGATGGTATCTCATATTTTTCTACTGGGTTGTTTTCATGCTAACTTACAACTGATTTTGGGGTGTTTTTTGGCTGATCTCTATCTTTTTGTTTCCATCTGTGGAGTTGCTACTTGTTGGCTGTCATTTTTTGATGGCCTTCTGTTTTGTGATTTTTTTCTGGTTCTCTCTCCAGACTTGACTTGCTTATATTATTTCATTGTTTTTCTTGGCATTGGCCACTTTTTAACCTGGGTAGGATCTCAGTCAAAAAATATTTTACCCTTAATAAAAAAATGGCATAGTTAAGGTATGCCAACCACCACTACATTATGTTGTCCTGACCATAGTATAAATTATGAGCTATTTTTCTTCCCAAATCCTAGTATTCAGCCACCCATGGGTAGACTGTCCACTCTAAATTCCCAAAAATTTACAACTCATTTTAAAATAAATCATCTAAAGCATTTCTTAATTCCCTAATATTCCTTATTTTAATTTCTAGCAAACATGATTATATGCTTGTCAGTATTACAATACGTTCAAATTTAAAATAAAGGAAATAAGAATTACATGGCTTGCCATAAATGAAAATCCCAACTTATGGGGGCATTAAATGTAACCAACCATCCCTCTCTTTGATTGCTGACATACCAAACAACCCTGAATCTACTAGGAGTAATGCCTTTGATGTAATAAGGTGTAACATCCACTAAGTGCATTCATTCTATGTTATACGTAACAATATATATATGATATGTCATAAAATTTGCAACCAAATGGTTAGTTTTATCTAATTCAGAACCAAAATAGATTGGCGTAACATTGTTTCATAGGATTGGGCAAAAGAGACATTTTTTACATAATTAATTGAGATATCATTAATTGGTAAAAATATTTTTCTCATATGTATAGGCTACACACCATTACTCAAAAAACAAACACATGGAATCTATTCTCTCCTTTCTTCTCCTCTGTCATTCCACTCAATGAAATGAAAATCACACAAATACAAATCCATAACAACAATTCTATATAACAGATACAACAATGTAGAGATGGGGATCTAACATTGCATTATCAATTCCCTTGCTACTCACATGATGTAGGAGCATCATCAGGAGAAAATCAAAGATGAAAAATATCCTCCTTTCATAGTTGTAGGGGTCAAATTAGATATGGTGAAGTTATGGAGGAAGTCCTAGTTGGTCAAGTTATTCACATTTTCAAACTACAAATTTTCCCTCCTTTTTGTAATTCAAATTCTCAATCTTGTAAAGGTGGAGCTCTAGTTTTCTAGAGTATGTAAAGTGGTCTAATAAGGATGTGTGGACATTTGGTAATGAGTCCTAGAGAGTGTATGAGTAAATGAAGTGTTAAAATGATATAATATGCCTCTTTTATGTGTAATGAGCATCATGAATCATATGAGTCGGTTCGGTTTTCAGAAATGAGTTACATTGATGAAGGTGGATTCAAATGAGAAAGAAATATCCTCCTAGAGGAGGTAAGGAGAGGGGGAGAGAACATTCCTAAAGGATTAGAAAGGTGAAATGAAGGACACAAATTTTGTAAGAATTACATGAATTAATATAAGGACTCTATTTTTGTACTAAGAATGGATCTTCTTTCTTGTAAGATTTCTGATTTTTCTTGATATCATAGTTAAAGAGTTGGTGATATTCTTAATGAGTATATAGAGAGATTTATTTTTGTGGATTTTTTATGAAGGTTGAGTTGTGAGTACCTTATGGTTAACATATAGGTTAATGCATGGGAATGTGTAAAACAGTGAATCCAAGTTCTTGGTGTATTTGGTTTATGATCCTAATATTGAGGCCCTTTTAATAGGAATCACGTGGTAAAAGGCTTGTTTGGCTAGATTTTATGCATGGTTAGATACAAAAACCTAGGAATTCATGGGATAAATCCCCTTCATTTAACAGTGAAGCTCCGGTGTGAGGTGGTAATTTATTATAATTGTTTTCCTTGGAGTACTACTTTAATTACAAAGCTCATGAACCATAAATTAGCAATGGTGTAGCAAGTAAGCCGTTGTGTTTGGGGAAAGCTGTGTGGAAAAGAATAGGATAGGAAGATAGAGAATTATAGAAGTAGCGAGGAAAGGGAAAGTACTTCGCAATAAGTAGATCACAGAGGATATTATAGCCATACAAAATAAATAAACACTTGATAAATGACACAATTTTAAGAAAATGAAAAAAAAAAATCAGCCATATCGGATTTTAAGCAACACAAAGTTTACCCTAAAAATCCTCACAAAATACACAACTAAACTTCTTAGAAACAAAGTTCTCCAAGACATTTGATTTATTCTTATTCAATTCCAGCCAAGTTATAAAAATAACCATTCAAAATTCTCAACACAAAGTTTGAGATCTTTAAATTATTGTACAAAATTACAATAACTGGTTGCCAAAAAGGTTCCATCCTCTGGCCCATAGGCCTTCCTTTCTATTTATAAGGTCATTACAGGATATAAAATATCCGTTATATTTCCATAAGTTCCTAACTAATAAACTGTCACGAGTTGAGCATTTTCCTCCTTGAAATTTTCATTGCATGACATTCATGAAATTATAATGTTCTGATGTGCCACATGTTTATAAGTAATTGAATTTTTCAAACAACTTGAAGTAATGTCTTTTAACCGAATTACTTAAGTTTTACAAATAAACGCAATTAATTCATTACATTTTCCGAGAAATGAGAAAGATGAAGAAGAAGAATACATTATTCTAGCTAGATAACCTCATTCTTACTTTTCCCCACTTTTTCTGAAGAAGTAATTTACCCATTCTGCATTAAATTTTGGTGGTTGGCTGTTACTGTACCTGGGCATGCAACAGGATTAAAGAAATTTTTTACCCTCTTACACTTACCAAATTTGAAATATGATGTTTCTAGTGCGTAGAGATCTCTAAGAAATTTATGAAAAGTCCAAGAATACGTGAAACACAGCTTTGAGCAGAAAGTTATGGCTGTTTAAATTTCTACAACTTTTCCTATTCATTGCGGCGATTTCAATGTGATTTACTACTTTTACTGAAAAATAAGTAAAGTAGTTTTAAACTCACCACTTTACTCACATTTTCTCCCCCTTACCTGCGTTGATTTCATATTGCTTCACTATCTTGGAAAATAAGTAAAGTAGTTCCAATTCACCACTTAACATTATTTTTTCAATTCCCTTTATTATGTGGTGATTTCACATTACTTCACTAATTTTACTTAAAATAAGTAAAGCAATTCTAATTCACCACTTTACTCTTTTTTTTTTTTTTTTTGTTAAGTGGTGATTTCACTTTACTTTACTGCTTTTACCTAAAATAAGTAAAGCAGTTCCAATTCACCACTTTACTCTATTTTTCATTTCCTTTGTTAAGTGGTGATTTCACTTTACTGCTTTTACCTAAAATAAGTAAAGCAGTTCCAATTTACCACTTTACAAAGGAAAGCAGTAATGGGCCATAATTTTTGACCATATGCTCCGTTTTTTTGAGATCTTGGACTTTATGGAAAGCTCTCGACCTCCTCTACACAATGGAATTATGAAAATAAATTTTTGGTGGGAGTATCTAAGAGGAGAAAAAATAAAAAATATACCTTTAACATGAAGTAAATAGTTTCAAACAACAATACATTTTAGGGAAATGGGTATTTCTCCAACTACTTCCAATAAAAAATTTTGCAACCTTCTGCAGAATACTAGAGAAAATATGTAAAAATTTAAAATGGGTATCCCCAAGATTTCTAAGTGAAATATTTGGGGACACCAAGGCTGGTGAAATGCTATTTGCATGATTTTAAGGTTGAGTCCCCTAATATTCTCCATTGCCTGTTTAAAAAAACCTCAAGAAAACAGAATTGTGACTGTGCATCTATAATTTTGATCAAATCTTAGCTTATTTTTTGTTTTGATAAGTGTATGGAATCTACATGAGGGATTTCATGAGTTGATTATAGAGTAAGCGTGAAGTTATACTTTGAAAAGAGTTTCTAATTCTTCAAGTTCAAGGAGTAAGGGTACATACACCCTGTTTTTAACGTGCAAGCACAAGCCTATTAGAGTTGTAGTTAAAGGTACTTTGGTTATTTTCCATAACTGATGGCTCAAGAATTTGGAGAAGGTAAAGACAGACTTAGGTACGAAGTTTGAATCTTTGAAAATAATTAGTAAGAAAGTTATAAGGAATTGACTGTTCTTGGGTTATCTAGAAACCCTCATTACGATTCAACCTAACTCATGCATTTAAGGAATCTATACATTGAATCTTGACTTGAAACTCAATAGATAACATGGTGACAAGATATTTAGGAAGATTTTAAAATAATTTGAGGAAAAAAATGGGTAGGATTTTATTTATCCGTGACATTTTAATCCTTGTTGGACTGTGACAGTGCAAGACCTAATTGTTAAGGATACATGAGTAAGAAAGTGGGGTTTCTACTTCAAGAGAGTCAATGAAAGTTTGAGAATCACTAAAACACCAAAATGGGTGTCCAAAAATACCATTTAAATTGATAAAAAAATTATTTGGATCAAAATTTAAATCCTTGATAAGAATGCTAACAGGGCTAGTAGAGATTATTGCACTAGAAAGGAGAAAGTGGAGATTAAGGAAAAGATACATGGAGTTGCCATATGAAAATTACCCTACACCATATAGGAAATAAAGGGTATTTGAGTATGTTTTCACTTGGTTTTTAGTATGCATGAATCATTCTAACCATGAACCATCCATGAGCATTGTCTTAAGAGCCTACAAAAGGCAGTTTGAGAGAAAAGGGAAGAAATTGATGGTACTTTTCTTGTTGTCAGGAGTTTGATCATTTGATTAACATTTTTTTTAGTGTGGAATAGGGTATCAATGTGTGAAGAAGTCATTGAAGGCTACAATGCCAAATTTTACTTGTTTTGGGTTAAGAAGCTAGTGAAGCTATGAGAAGGAAGGTAAGAGTAAAATGAAGTTTTATTGAAATTTGATAATTTAACAAGTTGAATTGACATTGTATGTAGAATGAGAGCAGGATATGGTGAAATTTGAAGCACCTTACGTGAAAAAAGGTAGCATTATGTAATTTTAATCATTTAAGGCAACTAGACAAGATCCTCATTGTAGGGCATTTAGGTATAGGTTGGTGTTTGGTAATTTCTAACATGTTAAGCGCATTGAAAAGAGAATGAGCTCTGCATCATCATACTTCCACTTGCAATTTTATTTCTACAAATTTAACTACTTCATCAATAGAACATTTATTAAAATCCCAATCCATGTGAAGGCGAGATGTAGTTCTCATCACATGACCCCCTTCAAGCATAGGCTAGGTTGTAAAAAAATATTGCCACTATATATTTTACATTCAACCAATGACTTAGGAATAAAGAACTCTAAGCAATTATAACACCATTTAAATAACTTGGCCTCTCTAATCTATCATGGAATTATAATTTTACATTTTTATGAAAATATTTTAGGTTTGTTTGTAAAGGAAGTGATGAGAAAGTTATTTATGCATAATATCCTAAAAATGTGTAAGAATTTTAAGCTATGTTAAACACCATTAATGCCAATTTTAATCTCTTAAATGTTATTGACCTTTAATTTTACAATATTTTTTTTGTATGTGATTCTCTTCCTTTTAATAATGGGGATTGTCTTATTACACCCGCGAAATGAGAGAATATGTTAAGAGAGATGCAAATTTAGATTTGGTTACAGGAGGCAAAACAAAATGTAGGAAGTGATAAAGGAGTACAAGGCCTATTGTGCAAAGGATTCCCAAAAAGAAACATGGGAAGTAATAAAGGAGTGTAAGGACTATTATGTAGAGGATGCCCTTTTTATCCCTTCTAACTTCACAAATCCAGAAGATCGTAGTGAAAATTGTGGATTTCACTATTTACAGTGTATGTTTTTCTTGTTCTTTTTATCTGTTTATAGAATTGTATTCATCCATATCATGTCAAAATTGTATGGATCATTCTTTTGATATTTATTTACTTCAACCTAGCTCAGAGCCACCTTCGTTCCATATGAGTTATCTTAGTAATTTTCATGAGTAATGAAATGAGGAGAATATACACACCAAGAGAGATATTAGTAAGTGAATCAAACAGAGACATGAGGAGAATATAACATTGAATTAATAACCAAATCAACTTCCAAATGGTGATTTGAATCTTGTTGGTGGTAGGCACGATCCAAATCCAAATGCCAAGTGTGTTCTTAGGTTTAAATTTGAGTTCCAAATATGGGCGAGTTAACAACTACTAGCAATGGCGGATTGATTGAAGTGAACACCTATTGGGTGCATCTAATGACTATAGGTTGAAGTATCTAATCTCAGGAAATTCTAGCTATTGAATTGAAGAACAAAAGTGGAAGTGATATTTATCAACCTGAAGGAAATCTCAAAAATGTAAAAATAGATTGATAATGTATATAAAAAAATTTCATCATCCATATGTGATGAACATGGATGATGAAAATTAAAACATAATGTCAATGTATTTGTGATTTAAATCTTAGCCATCCTAATATCTGTCATTGTTAGACCAAGTAACCCCCAATCCAACTGGGGCAATACCTTCGATGTAATTAGGGTTTCAATCCTAAAACTAAAATATCTTTGACAAAATAGGTTCAAAAAATCTGAAATTTCAAGGGTAGCCTCCTTGAATGATTTCTCCACATAACACAAATGTTTTATGAAAAAAATCACATTCAATCTCGAGATATAAGAAAATCATTGAAATGAGGGGTTTATCCCAAAAATGGCCCAAATCAATGTTATGATACCACTTGATAATATCTTTGCATCTAATAAATCCATAATTCACACCATGTGCACAAACAATAGAACACAATAGATATTGGTGGGCCAAGATACTCTAATATTTAATATATTCAAAATACTACCCTTAAGGTAGTGTAACACCATTAATACTCCTTAAGGAATAACTCAGTAATCTCCCAATATGGGAACTCCACTTTGAGGGGGAGACCTCCAATATCCTTCTACCAAGTAGATGACTGTACACATACATGACATATCTCATAATGATATTCCTCTCCTTCATATATGAATATCATATGACTAATGGATGGGCAACACCTAATCCCAATTTAGGTCGACTCTTACCCAATATAACTAATTCCTATATAACCCCATATATTAAAAAAATATAACTAA
Organism: Taxus chinensis; assembly: GCA_019776745.2. Taxonomy (NCBI): domain Eukaryota; kingdom Viridiplantae; phylum Streptophyta; class Pinopsida; order Cupressales; family Taxaceae; genus Taxus; species Taxus chinensis. The sequence goes on along the minus strand of CM034152.1, from coordinate 597,161,753 downwards.
CTAAGGGAGATGTATGCAACATGTCTAATTATTCATCAACCCATATACACAATAATAACATATGTCACTTGGTACATAACATTATATCACTCCACCTTATTCTCTAGATTCAATATCGTTAATTGAAGTTGCAAAATCTTGATCTTTTAACAAGAATCAAAAGAATAAAAAATGTAAAAAAGAAAAGTGATTCCAATGGTCATGTCTTTCCATGATACTTTGTAACTTTTCATAAAAACATTATGATTCTTAAGAAGTATTTGGTTGGAACTTGAGCTCCTTTTACACAATACATTTCTATATATCATTGAAAAAATTGGTGCTACTAATGAAGAAGTGAATACAGATTGGGATTGTATGTAAAAATCCCACTTTATTTTACATGTTGATTGTATAACTTAAAACAATGAAATGAGTTTAAATGACAAATGCTTAAATGATGAAATCCTTAACCATGACTTCAAACACATTGATGAATGACATATGTTTGGTAGTAGAAATGGCTAAGTATTAGCCATGTGTGGGAGTTGGAGACCGTACACAGTAAACTGAAGAAAAAAACTAAAAAACATGCGAGGAGACATCTAAGTATATGATTAAAGCATGAATGAGGCTGAGATATTTATAGCTCAATATATAGATAAATAAAGACGTAAAAAGACATGTAACCTTTTATTAGGACATCTATTATTAGGAAAAACACATGTAAGCAGTGAAGTTAAAGTCCCCACTGTGTATAAATAGGTCTCCAAACTCCTTGTAATAGTGCAAAGTGATAAATGGTGATAATATATTTCTATGTTATTGTATGGTGATTCATTATGTATTCACGCATGGATGTAAGAAGCACATGAAGGTAATCAAATTTTTATATATTGCATTATGTTATGATGGACAATTGTGTTTGGATTGCAAGGGTTAGTAGATCTGAATATGGTGTAATGGGAGTTCAAATATTATTGATCATTGTCTATGTTGATTGATTTCCTTATTATATTTTTTCCATTGACATGTTGTATCTTCATTATGTTATGATGATTATGTATGCTCTAACCACATCTTGATAAGTAACTAAAGAGGGACCTAGTCATTATGTGTGCTTCAGGTGAGAGTTCAAACCTTGTATGGATGAAGTGCCAATGTGCCCAACTGAGCATTGGTAAACAAAAAGGCTAAATTTTGGTTCCATTACCGGGACATCTTGTCTTTATGCTCATTAGGATGAGGCATCTATCTTTGGAGAATATTGAGCATTAGGTTGACAATGGCTAGGACATATTTTCTCATAGATACAACACCAAACCAGATTTTAATGTGTGTAAGTGGGTGGAAGAGAACTTGTATGATTTACTGTATGAGATATTTTTCACTTTCTTCTCAATAGAGTTGCACGAGTGATTAGCAGCTTATGCGTAGAATGGGGGTGTTTTGCTAGGCAAGAAGCAAGTGTGGAGCTAGGAGAAATACCACAAAATCTCTGCTTTGGATGGGCCATGGATAAGAGGTTTATACCATTGGTGGGAAGGTGTGATATGTAATTACACATTGGAGTACATGATTCGAACATAATCATGCCCTAAGGAAGTAAAGTTCTAGTTTATGCACGAACGAAGGGGATCATATTTATGAGAAAAACTGTTAGCTATCAAAATCTTGATGATTGAGGTAGGAAAGGAAAATTTACTTATTGAAGGCTAAAACCCCACCACGCATAGGAGGAAGGAAATAGGTTTGGGAAGGATGGCATTGGTCCAAAAAAATGTAAGAGAGAGAAAAAATATTGCACATGAATAACGAGATAGGGAGGTTGAGGAGGCAATGAGATTGAGTGAAACGATGATAAGAGAAATTTATGAGAACCCTATAGAAGGAGAGTGACCGTAGGATGGTGTCCTCCTAGTATTGGGAAATCCCAGTAGAAGAAACCCTTCAGAATTTTATGAGAGAAAGTATGAGGAAAGAATGAGAACCGCTAATGTGAATCTAACCCATCCTAGACCCTTAGCCCTTGTACCTGGTGTTTCAAATCTAGAAGTTGTTATATAAAAGAATCATAGTGAAGGTGAGTAAACATATAATTAAGGACCACTGCGTTTGGTTGGAGATACATGAAGTCACATTTTAGTATCAACACAGGAGGCATAGCAGATAAAAGCAACACATATGATAGTGCAATAGGTTCCCATATTTGGATAGAGTTTTTTTTTAAGGAATCTGGTAGGTGTGATTTTAGGACAAAGTAGTGGCATGATACCTGTTAGCATAAATAGTATAAGTGAAGTAGTATGAAAAAATGTTGGTGTGTAATATAGCACTAATACGAGGACACAAGGTAGTTCTTCTATAGGTCGTCAGGTCATGGCAAGAAGTTCAGGAGGATCAAGACCTCCACTATACAAAGGAAATCCTAGTAGAGGTTCAGGTTCAGGATTTGGCCCCACTCCAGGAAAAGGACCAGAACATCCAATATAATAACCTCAACAACCACAACAAAAAACACACCAGTTATTATTTGAGACATCTCTTAATTTGTTAGAGTATAGGGGTGTGGAAGTTGCATCCGAGAATGTACACAAGTGTGATTTATTTTTTAGGGAAACAAGAATAACAACTTCATATCAGAAGTCTATTCATTTTTCAACTACACTTTATGGCTACGCACATAGCTAGTATAGGAAGTATGACCCACATCAGGCATCGGTGGACTATAATGTGTTGTGTGCCACCTTCTTGGATGAATTCTATATACTTTATTTTGAGAAGAAGAGTACCAGTTTGCTGAAGGATATTATGTAGGGCTTATCTGATAGCATTAGGGAGTATGATGCACATTTTAAAGCCTTGTTGTCTAAGATTTCCTATGATATTTATCAAAGTCAGCATGCATAATGGTTTGTAGGAGGCTTGTTAACACCTTTCCAAAGAGCACAATCACACAAGACATTTACTGATCAACACGAGGCCTTAGAAGTAGCAATGCGCGTATAAGCAGTTGGAAGTATAGACACAGGGGTGAGTCCATTCCTTAAAGATTAGATTACAACAATGACCTCTCAATTAGAGAAATTATCTACCAATTCAGCTCATGGGATGTGCAGTGGAATCTAATGTACTACTTACAAGGTAGAATGACATTAAAGGATAAATTTCTGTGTGGGAATTTGCATGCTTTACTAACATCTTATGAAATGTGTCATAAGAATTATGATGTTCGTAACTATCCAATTTTGCAAAGCAAAATAAAAAATAATGTTTTTGTTTATTGTGATATATGTGATGCACATACTCATGACATGCCTAATTATCTTCTGATTGATCAGATTCATGAGGCTTATGAAATAGGGCTACACTAGACCAGTGTAGAAAGTAGCGTGTAGACATAAGAAGGAAAAAATAGTGAAGGTCGCAACAACAGTAATGGAGGATTTAGAGGTGGATATAGAAGCAGAGGACATGGTATTCAAAGAATATTTATGCTAGGAACATGTTACACTTGTGGGTCATTTGATCATTATCAGTGCAAGTACCCAAAGAATAAGACATGCGCACATTGTGGAAAGGCACATAAATTTTAAGATTTCCCATACTTATATGACCACATGTGCAATAATAACAAGAAGGATAAGGGTGCAACTATGATTAAGGTAGAATGTGGTAAGCAAGAGAAATAGACTCATAAGAAGTTGGTTGTATCTAAACTTCAACATTTATTGGTTACTATGCATGTACAAGGGAAGGTGAGATCACTCATCAGGAGGAGAGAGGTTGTGCATGTAAAGTATCTAGATGTTGGCCAACAAAAGGAAGTTTGTCAAGAGATTATGGGTGTCATTAGAGAGCTCCAAGGAGAGATCCAAAACATGAATGAACAAGCGCGTGAAAGGGAATGTACGAGGAGTATTGAGCTACCACAAAAAGATGTTGATGATCTTAGGGAGTATGTAGAATGCTTAGGTAGGAGATCATCATACTGTTGTTGGGGGAATGGTTGCAAGCCAAGATATCACCCACATGTGTAGAAAGGGAGAAACAGATCCTTCATGTTAACCTACCACCACAAGATCATGAATATGATAAATAAATCACGTTATATGCAGTGATCAATGGATGGTTGGAAAGTAATATACTCATTGACATAAGTGTGGAAGTAAACATTCTCACCCTTGATGCTTGGAACCAAATGGGAAGGTTGCCATTGCAACCATCCTCTAATGTGTTTTACATGGCTAACAAGAAAAGGGCTATGCCCATTAGGGTACTAAAGGGTGCTACCATTACCATTCAAGGAGCCAAGTTCACAAGTGATTTCAAAGTATTGGAGGTGGTTGAGGAAGATAACTTCCCTGCGCTACTAGACCGTCCTTGGTGTTATGCCAATAACATGGATTTGCACTTTAACAAATGCTATATAAGTTTCTAGAATAAATAATAGCACGTGGTAATTCAATTGGATGAGACAAAGGTTGCAGCATACATCGAGCCCATTAGTGAAGATGATCTTAAAAAATCTACATGCATGCGGTTCAAAACCCAAAAAAATGTGGAGCCATCAAAAGAGGGCATGATTTAGGGGGAATACACGTAGTCAATAAGTGATACTACCAATGTATCTTATGAAAATTAGGCTCATGGTACTTACAAAATGGTTGGTCATGAGGTTCAACGAAGAGTGAAAAGGATGATTTTACTACGCACAATCATATGTTTTGGAAGGGTCAGTTTACAGAAATATATTGGAGAAGAGAATCTCAAAGCATTCTTGTGTGGGATGGAATAACAACGGAATAATGAAGGGGATAGGCAAACATGATAGTATACACCTTATGAGGTACTGCAGTGTGTTAGTGGGCTACTCACAGAGATAGTCTACTTGGTTGGTGTGAGATCATAGTAGCCTTCTTGATAAGGTTTGTTCGGAACAATATCCCTTTATTAATACAAGATTACGATGGAAAGGATTCTCCCTTAATGCATGTTTATAACTGTGAAAGACATTAGATGTAAGGGAAAGAAGCTCTACCACCATCCCTTTGGATGTATAATTTTAATTCTACTTTGTGTAGATGCGGGTGTGCCTGGTATGTACATGCTAAATTGAAGTAGGAGACAACTAGTTGGTGCAACTTGATTGAAGGTATTGTTCATTCCTTGTATTATTTTTCTACTAAGCCACCGGTTCATGAAGCCTTGCAGATTATGAAGTGCATTACATTAGGGGATAACGCAAAGGATAAGGAGCTTATGACTTAGCTATTTGGTATGGCTGATACTAAAGCGCATGATGATATGGCAAAATAAGAGGAAACTCTGTTGGGGCATGCATGGAAAGAAAAATAGAAAGGAAAGATTGTCTACCTGATAGATGATGATAAAGTAGAGGATCTATATATTAATTATATAAAGGGTGCGCATGAAGTATTTGTAGTCACAAAATCATGTACTTTAGACATTTATTTATCCCAGTCTCATGCTACCATTTAGAAGGTTCTTGAGTAAAGACAAGTACTAATTAACCCCTCATCCTTTGGCCATATTGTTATATTTTATTTCATAAATTTACGACCTATTTCACCCATATTGCCTATCCATTTTCTAAATATCCAACATTAATTTTATCCTCAGCTAGGATGCCTAGATTTAGTATTGGGGTGTCCATGGGCACCCTAGTCCCACCTGGGGGCACCCTGATCCTTCTAGCACTTTCTCACCATTTTTTGGGCCTCTTCTAGCCATTTTTTCATATTTATATTTCTTAGGCTTGGCCTTTTTGGGGTTAATTATGAAATTAGTAGCAAGAGAACCCTTTAAATAATAAAGTTATGAGACCATAATAAGGGACCTAACATCATACACTCCTATCACTCCATCTAGAATTTCATGCATTTATTGAATGGGCATATACATAGCTCCATCATTAAGGCATAAGCTAGGATATCTGTATCACACTTCATGGGGGAGGGATTCTATTTTATTTCATGCACACATTCTATTACATTTTATACATTTAGCTTTATAGCTTGCTACTTTACAAAGTGCGACTGACACAAGAGAACTTAGGGCATGACATGTACACACACACTAGAACTACATCCGGGTCCGAAATGTTAGTGTAGCACTCAGTTAATAAGCCCATTGTTGTAACAACTGAGGTCATTCCAACCCATTCATTCTGCATATTTATTTTTCATGGTTTTGATACTTCCTTTTGTTCTTTTGCAGGTGGTATTAATTCCTCTTCGAATATTTGGATAATGTCGCGTAGTAGTACAAAAAATTGAGTGCAACAGGAAGACAATAGTTTTAGATCACCTTCCCGCCCTTGCAAGCACCAGTTACAAGACACGTTTTGCACATACTAGGGTGCCCAAATTCCTTGCAAAAGGGTGCTCGTGGGTTCCTCAGACCTCTTCCAAGTGCTCCCAGTCCAGCCACATTATTTAGATCTATCCTCTATAGGACCCCAGACACAATCGCTTCATGTTTTCTAATTTTCTATGCATCACTGCGACACAATTCGATAGTGCTTCTGTTATTTAGTCTGATTTATTTCCTTTCCCTTCTTGCACAATAGAGTTTAGGGTATTTCATTAGTCTTATTTACTTATCTCATTTATATAATGTTCTTAAGTTCATTTATTTATTGCGTTATATGTCCTCCTAGATTAGATCAACTATCTTTCACTACATTAGTCTTAGTCAATTTTAGTTAATTACCCATTAGAGTAGTACATATGATAAGGCAAACACCTATTTCTCACCATTTCATTTCAATTTCAAAAAGTGAATATTGGTTCAGAAGATGCATTAAATAGGAAGCAATAATTCATCCCCATTCACTCTAAAACAAAGATAGGATTAAGCTACTCAAATAATCCATATCATGCATCTTCTACCTCCATCTTCTAGCAAGAGTTAAACGGTCTATCCTACATCACTAGGGGACAACCTTAAAATCAAGTTCAAAGAGGGCTTGCATCCAGTTTAGATCAGGCCATACTGGATGAATCCTAAACATCGAATCAAGGTGAAAGATGAAATATGATAAGATGTTCAAATATAGTATTATCGATTCCTCTTTCCATAAAATTTCATGGATATTTTCCATGGTCATTAACATCTATGAGGAAGGCATGGTCAGGACTAGGATCCATCCCTGAAACATCTCATTTAGGCTTCTAAATGACTTCAAGAACTAGTCATTGAGCTCAACTTGCTTTATCACCTACAAACAAAATTCCAGGAGATCTTGGAACTAGTAATCATGGTAACAACCTTATACATGTTGTATACAGATGGACTAAAAACCTACAAACATCAGGTGAATAACTCATGAACTGACACCTTACCTATGAGAGAAGACCAACTTTGAAGACCTAAGCTGGGGATAGACATTCCTTCATATTGGTTATGCCCTTTGGACTAAGATACATGCACTATAAATTTATCATACATTGTCAAAAAATAAAGTTTTGATATATAATTGTCAATTACATATGAACCAAGATCACAAAAAGAAAACCAAGTCCTAACTCCACCTGTAACATCCTGCAATGGTCTACTTTTATGGCCACTAACTACTCCATTATGACTGCCCAAAAAAAAGTCTTCAATAAATGTAGGCACAAATTTGTATCTCCTTTAGTACCTCAACCAGTGTATCTTCATGAAACTATCATGGTACATCTGATAGAAACTCCCCAGCTAATTATTTGTAAAATTTATTCCAGTACCTTCTTTGGTAGAATTTTTCAACCAAGACTTGTGGTCTTCCTAGGTTTGGAAGATAAACATTTTCAAGTGGGACCCACATATAGTCACAAGATCTATCTTACCTTTGTGGAAAGATAGAGGATTATTATATAACCGTCCAGTTAATAATGTTGAAAAAATGAATTAAAAAACTCATTATACTCATCATCCTCCAAGTCGCTATTGAAAGCTAAAGGAGAATTAGCTAATGGGTTTTAAGTGCAACTCATCTTCATAATGATCGTTCATAAAACATGTGACGATCAAACCATCTAATTATTTTTTTTAAACCTTATGTATTCCCATGTTGGAACAAGCCATCCCATGAAAGTATTTGGGTGCCTCATAAAAAAACCATTCAATTCAGTATTATGAGCAACAAAAGGTCAGTTAATGTTCCTCATTTGATCACACTTTGTAGAATACCCAGTTTAATACCAAAAATGACATATCTCAAAATTATATCAACTATCAAAACAACCTAAAACTTTGTCAATGATAGCATCATGTTTCACATATTCAAGAAGTAATTGTTGGCCATACTCACCATCTATATTCAAATAGGTACTGAAACTCATCTAACCAATCTCATTTACTTATGTCAATAATCTTGTTTGTTCTCCGCATGTTTGCTTTCCCATTGGATCCTTTTAACATATGAATTATGACCTATCAGTAATGAGTTAAAACTCATAAGAGACACTTAGGAATATATCATATCACAAGGACCTTTACTCATGATTGAATAGGACTGATCAATTATCCAAGATACTCAAGTCATCATACCAAATTCTGCAAGCTCCAAGACTAGGTATAGCGCCTAGAATGACCTGAATCAACCATTGAAATCATTCATGCGTACTAAACTTTCTAACCTCAAGGTATGAAGACTCTTAGAGACACTCTTGAAGCATCATATGCAACCTTCATGTGTACCTCATGAAAACCTTAAACCACCTTGGGATAACTCATACTATGACCATGCATGGGTAGAAACCATGTCAGGACACACATGTCAACTGGATCATGATCTGTGATCACTACCAATGGAACCTTCATACTTGTAGACCTAAGCATACGTACACCCTCATGGAGACTGATATGACACCAACGCACAAGACCATTACTTCCAATTTTATGGAATTGGACATCAATTTACAAGGACTAACAAGAGCATTTATCCAAGGCTTGTGACCATTTCATACAGGAGAGGAAAACCAAGAAACCATGTTGAATATGTCGTTGAGACCTATACCAAGTGTCATATCCATTTCAATGAAGTGGGAAATTGATTTAATAGGCCCAATTGTACACAAATGCGCGAAAATATAAGAAACTGAAAATTCAAATGCACTTGAAAAAAAATCTAGAGTCTTAATCACATACTGTATAGTTGATTTTTTTCCTAATACAATATTCAACAATGAGTAGATTGAATGACTATATAAGGCCTCTTGTAATATCGTTGGTTGATCTTTCTAAAAACTGAACCTACTGCATACTGTTAATGAATCGATTCATAATGATTAACATTATATAGAAATTAGAAATAATGACTCTGAACACCAATTTTTTCGCCCAAAACGCTAGCGCTCATGCACCATCATACCCCTAGGCACCCCTATAATGTTCTTTTTAAATTACATAAAGCCTGACGAAATTATTTTAGACTATGAAGGGCAAAAAATGTTCAAAATCCTCAAAAATCCTTCTTGGCCAGTCAAATGTATGTAATTCAACCCCGAGGTTTGGATTCTAAATGCCATAAATCCTATGTGACTAAAATGAAGAGGTCCAAGCTCTAAGTTTTTGGAAAATCATCACCTAAGGGTGTACTCCCTTGGTATCTAAGGGAATCAAAGGCACCCATTGTAAATATTAATTACATTGATGATTTTTTTCACTGCAATTGTTTTCTTTGCATACTACATATTTTATAAAGGGAAGTATATTCTTTGAAGAATTATAACAAAAACATGAAATTCACATTTCTACTTCTACCATATTTCTTGCTATCAAACTTCACACTTGCATAAGAGTTTCCTAGGGAACTTGATTCCACACAAACGCATACATGAATTCTCCATTTTAGTCTAAGTTGTAGTACAACACTTGGTCATAAATTTATCTTTTTCGGGTTACCACTGGGGTAATTTTCACTCCTCATTGAATTACAAAGCATAAATATTCACCAATGGGATCTGGTTTAGGGTCATCGTCAGAAGATGAATTAAAGAGAAAGTTACAAGTGAAAATTCTGTAGACATAATACAACAGAGAAATGACCAAAATAAAAAGTTGGTGAGTACTTTAGAGAGAAAAGAAAAACCAGATTCTAAGCATTTTCGAAGGTCACAGGTACTTCTTTTATAATAAAGCAATGTTGTTATCTAGATACCCTAACATTTCTATTTCAAGCTAGGATCTGGAATTTACAAAAAAAATTGAGTGTAGTTATGAAAATTTCTTCCTCATGTTCACCAGTCTTCTAGTCTAGAATACTTCTAGAGAAATTACAAAATTGGCTAAGTCTTCTATCCTCTCTCTTACACCTAGGGTTTTATTTTTATTAGGTTATTTATTTGTGTCAAATATGTGCTTCAATGTTTATTTATCATATATGACTCTACAATTTCTATATTTTAACATTAAAATTATAAATTCCATATATGTTAAATCATTTGGTGAACCCTTCGCTCAACTCTAACCTTTTTTCTAGGGTTTTATTCTTATGATTTTCACCCATAGTGGTTGTTTTGGGTCTTTTGAGAATATATAGCTCCCTCCATCTACTTGTAGGGTTTCCAAATCAATGGATGAATATGATAATCCCTTTGCTAATTCTAAAAATGTGCCTATCAAAAAATCAAAACATATGACAGTGAGAAATCATATGATGAGGATACCAACGTTTATCAAGAGCAATTAGACAAGCTTACCACTTTTCGATAAGATTTGCATGATAATCCGACACATATTCTCCATATTCTCCATACTTTGATGACTACTAAAAAATCTTGAGATTCTACTTTTGTACCTCTTATAGGTTCTTCCTCAACTTTTATGGCCTCCACTCAACCCTTGCCTATTCCTACTACTACCGCTCCTATCATCCAACTTAATGCTTCTACTACACATCCTAGATCTTATTCAAATACTCTTGATTTAATTTATTTATATCAAGATATGCAAACTCAAATTCGTCAACTTAAAATAGCTACTTCTCGTGCATCTCCATCTCCTTATTCCACTTTACTCCTTCACACTCATTTCACACCCGCCATCTCCGCATATGCACTCCCTCCAAATGTCATCACTCCTAAGCTCCCCACCTTCAATGGCCATGGTGACCCTTAAGAAAAATATTCAAGCATTTCCATGTGGCATACCTAGATTATGCGGATGATCATACTCTACTAGAAAATCTCTTTCCTAGAAGCCTTCAAGATTATGATATGCATTGGTTCTACGATCTATCTGTCCATTCGGTAACATGATTTACACGTTTATTCAATTATTTTCTCACTTATTTTTAAATCAATATCGGTTCTAAAATATCCTATGCTCAACTCGCACAAATCAAATAAGGATTGAATGAGCATCTAGTAGACTATGATCTTATGATATAAGAACAACCTAGCTAAGATGTCCAATGTACTCACGTGATTCAGAATTACAAGATCTTTTTGTGAAAAGTCTCTGTATTTCACCTTGTAAGAGAGTGTCATCTTCGAGACAACTGAGTAATTTGATGAATTATGTCATACTCTTAAATTACATGAAGGAAATCTTATCTCTATTATGGGAAAACTCAAGTATCATGATCAATTTTCATCATCTTCTAATTCATTTAAAAGAAAAAATTTATTAAGCCATATACTAAGCCCAATGAAGAAAAAGTTATTGTCAACGTTGTTTCCACTCCTAAAAAGCTTCAATGGTATCCTCCAAAGTGTACATTTACTAAATTTCATTTTTATCCACACATTTTATTACTAAAACATATTGAGAGAAACCTTATTACAATTCTTCCTCTGGTTAATCTGGATCTATCTCTCCCTAAAGGATATAATTACATTGAAAATACTAGATGTGACTATCATCAATACATTGGGAATTCTACTAATTTTTGTTTCAAACTCTAGGCATCTCATTCAAGATCTTATTGACAAAATTGTAATAGATCTCCCTAATCCTATGCCATCCATGCAAATCAATGAAAACAAAAAGCTCAAAATATTAAACTGATCCTCTACCTAAGCATGACATGCAAGATGTGTATTCTTCGACAATCATACATATCATGCAATGTCTACTCCTTCATCAGGGCCTCTTGAATTTCTAGTTGCTAGTCACTTGATGAATCTCCACCATTCATCACATTCTCTGATCATGATTATCATGATATATTATCTTCTAACATTATCTCCATCATTAATTCTTTTATCAAACCTCATACTATCATTAACACAATGATTGACCCAATGACTCATTTGATGTGTGTTCTCTATTACACTTCCCTTCACTATCAATTATCCACTCTCTCAGATTTCATATCCAGTTCCTAAATATTATGGTTACATCGAGCTTCTAGTTACAAGTTGTTCCTCTCACCATGCTTTTGTCATTCCTTGTGGCACCTAGCTTCAAAATTCATGACATGATCTTAGTTCTTCCTTGGCTCCATGCTTCTCAAGCTATCATGTATCCATGAATCACTTGTGTCTTAATTTCATTCTCAAACAAGCAAGTTATCATTGTTAAATGTGTCCCGCCATGCACATCGTTGTTACCTCATCCTCCTCTTGATGTTTCCCTTGCAATAATCATAACATCGAGGTCCTTTGGACCTCTCAAAACTAAGGAAAAAATTTCTCCTAGCTCTCCTATCCAAACACAACCCACTCGACTTCATTGTTTCACTAGTCCATCTCATCAGTCTAGGTGCACATCACCTCCTTATAGTCCTTCACATAGGTGAAAATAACCTCCTTAGTCTCCTCCACATAGGTACACATCACCTCCATGGTCTTCCTTCACATAGGTTTTCATCACCTCCTAGGTCTACTTAACATACATGGCTCACTGCCTAGTATTTCGTCACATGTACACCGTCAGTCTCATATATCACCGATCTCGGAGCATAGTCACACACCCTTTACCTCCTCAGACATCAGGTTGAGTTCCCTTGCCCTTCACTTTCATTGGATAACTTACTCATCATCATAAACTTGGGGGTATCATGCTTATTCTCCCCCCTTCTAGCATTTCGGGGTGTCTAGACTACTCACTCTTTGTGCTTCATCTAGTCTCACTCATCACACACATTGATACACATGACATGTATTCATTACCATATGACATAGTACGGTTCACACTTGAAACATACTACATACATGAACCTCAAACTGCACATTTCACGCTCGAACGCTTTACAACATCTGTATAGCACTCTCTTCTCACACATTACCCTATGACACACTCTAGTTCCAAGGTTCATACTTGATAGTTGAGGATCTATATATGAAATTAACCTCACCTCATTCACCTATCACATTATGTGCTTCATTAACTATCTTTCTAGCATCTATTCTCAAACCATTTCCTGATGGCGCACTCTTGTTCTATGGTTCATTCTTGAATTTAAAGGGGTATTTTATAAATGAACCCCATCTCATACATACATAATTTTTTGGGGCATGATGCTCCTATCACATTCACATTTCCTTCCATTCCAATCCACTCACTCATAGCATATTGCATATCTTGGTTACACATTACTATTGCTTAATTATACTCACATGTACACTTTTCTTACTAAGCTAGTTTAATATTTTGTATCTCATTATATTTTCTATATACACCTACATTTTCACTTGCTCTTTAGTTGTGAATGCAGAATTACAATGGATCTTTACACATAACACAAATGCTTGACAATGTACCTCTTACCAATCACACTAAGGCTCCTAATGGCATCTACTTTCTCACACATTACATGTGTTATTATTCCATTACATACTAGTTTTACTAGCGCACTAATTATATCATGGATCTATACACGCTTTGGCATACTTCATATCTTTCTAACATGTTAATGGGTGCTTCATATGTAACATTTTATTTGCATGAACTATATGCCACCATGGTTATCTAATACTTTTCTTGATTTTTTTTCCATTGTTTTCCATTTTATGTCATTATTTGCAAGGTTTGTCCTATGTATTTTATGCTCATTGTTTATATGCAATAGGTCACTTCAGCCCTAATTTTCTTGTAACATTGTGAGCGATGTCACATGTTTGAAACCTAATTTTTGTGGTCTACTTTTTCTCCACTATTGTTTTTTTCCATTGTCTTATATAGGATGTTTGTCACTTTTTATACTAACACATGTATCTAGCCACTTTGTTTTCATATTCCTTGGTTTCTACCATGCAAATCCCCCACCCCCCCCCCACAAGGTATCCATTTAAGAGCAACATCAATTTAGTTTCAAGTCCTCTCTTTGGGTCACATAGTCCTAACGATGTCACATGCACCCCAAATGAGGGGGGCATGCATTGGGTGAATCAGTCACCTCGTACAACAACTCAAAGCTTCAGTACATGAATGCACAGTACAAGAAAAAAACATATTTATAGTTATAGAATGGTCCAGAATTTGACTTGTGTCTTCATTTAAGCACAAACACTAGTGCCTAGATATAGACACTAGCACCTGGGTGCTGCTAAAATTTCCTAGGTGCCTATGACTAGGGGGAAGTTACAGTCACTTTCTCATATCATAACAATTTTCAACAATTCACAGAGCATTTTTCATAGTACGTGCACAATCCTCCAATCATCATAATACATTATATCTCATGTTTCTCCTTGGATCAAACTATAACAAGTACAAAACAAAGAAGGATCACACCATCTACAGTGGTGTCTGAATTCAGGAATTAGTCATGGAAGGAGAGTAAAACTAGACCTCTCTCCCTAACACTCTTTTTTCATGGTGTGAGATTGCTCATAAAACTCATACTTGGTGTGAGATAACCTCAAAAACTCATTCTCGACATGAGATCACCAAAAAAACTTTCTCTTGGTGTGAGATCTACCAAAAAAACTCACTCTTGTACAATATTTCATGACACTTTATATCACTTTTCTCTCATCAAGGATCGGGTAAACATGTTCTTTTTACACATTTTTACACAATTTTACATACTTATGCAGATTTCTCCATATACACATATTTGACTAATTATTTTCTCTTCTTTTACAATTTCATCCTTAATATGCAATAAGAATAAACCCTTCATCAAGCACAATATCAGGTACAACATAGTACGACATCATACGCTTCACCCCTGGGGTCACTTCCTCTTTCTTATCTTCCACACTTCATTTTTATCACTCTACACTTTCACTTATCTCCTTGGAACGCTATCGCCATCACACTCTATATGGTTATCAAGTATGCATCTCTTATCTACTTTATGTTATCAATTATTCACTCAAAAACATAAAGTGGGGGAAAATTTAGACAAAAAATCTCGCACTTGGGTACATTTCTAGCTCCATAAAAACATACATTTATTCATATGATTCCTAAGTGAGAAGACTAGTAATTAACAAGTATCTTTAGCCTCTTTTCTTTTTCTTTGGTCCTATTTTTGGTCTTTCACATGCTACCGCCTAGTCAATAATTTATTTTTTATCTTTCATGACTCTGAACGCTAACGCACAACTAGGATGCCAGTGCCCAAGTGTCCTCCTCCTTCTAGGCACCCTGACCTCTTTATATCTTACTTGCCTCTTTTAGTCCTCTTTTGTATTTTTGGCATCTTATTTTCTTATGGGTCATAATTTTAGTTATCAATTACAAAATTCAAATAAGGGAATCATATGATATAAAGCTATGTGACCAAATTAAAGGACCAAGCTCTAAACATCTACTATCATCACCTAAGGTTGCATCTAAAGGCATCTAAGAGCATCAAAGGAATCTATATATCTTTCATTTAAGGGACAAGGGAGTGCATTTTTTTCATACATGCATAGGAGTGGAAGTTCATTTTCCATACACACATCTAATTACATTACTACATCTAGTTATTGATCGCTATCTTGGGCAAGAGATTCCTAGAGCACGATTCTACACATATACACACATAACTACATATAGTTCAAGATGTAGTGTAGTGATTGATCGCAAGTTCACTTTATCAGGTGACCTCTGGGGTTAGTCTGATTCCCCATTTGTATCTTTTTCTTTTTAGTAGTTGATGTGTTTTGGGGTTTTGTAGGAGATCATTTGTTTTGCAGGTTACAAATGAATTCTTAGGACATAGTGTGACATATGTGACCAATAATGAAGGTTAGTGACCACCTTGTGACACCATAAAACTAGATTTTGAGAATTTTTACAATCAAAGGAACCCAGTAGATGTCTTTAGCACCTATGCACCCTCGCCGCAGTCCAGGCTCATCCGGAATTTACATAATTTTATGAGTACAGTTGCGAAAATTTCTTCCTTGTGTTCACACAGTTTTCCATTCCATAATACTTTGGGATAAATTTTGAAATTATCTAAGTCTTATATCCTATTTCTTGCACCTAGGGTTTAGTTTTTATTATCTTATTACTTGTGTAAAATCTGTGCTTCGACATTTATTTATAATATGTGACTCTGTAATATATAGGGTTTAACATTAATCTTACAAATTCTATATTTATTAAATCAGTCAGATAGGTGCACAATACATCATTACATGCATAGATTACTTGAAAAGGTGGATAAAATTTTCTCCTACAAAGGAATGCATTGCAGGCAACAATAGCTAGATTTCTATGGGAAAACATCATAAGTAGGTACAAATGTCCATTGAGCCTAACCAGTGATAGAGGAACTCATTTTTTGAATGAGAAAAATAGAACACTCTTGGAAGAATTCATGGTAGCACATCACAAGACTACCCCCTATCCCTCATAAGATAATGGAAATGCAGAGGCATTTAATAATATTCTGGGAAAAAACTCTGAAAAAAAAAAAGTGATGTAGGAAAGAAATTTTGGGATTACAAAGTCTCAGCAATTGTTATGGGCATACCAAATAATTTATAAGAAGTTGAATAAGCCTACACCTTTTCAATTGGTGTTTGGCACATAATAATTTTTTTCCCGTGGAGTTCATGTTTCCCTCCATGTGTATTGCGCATGCAGGAGGACTAGATGATGAAAAAGTAGTAGAGGAGCACATTGATAAACTGATGTAGTTAGATGAGTGACGCATTATTGTGCAATGGATTCAAAAGACAAAGAAAGCTAGACATAAGGCCTGAGATGATATGCTTATTAAGAATAATTCTTTTGCAACGGGAAAGATGGTGCTTTTATATGATTTGAATTTTGCACACCATCATGGAAATATTAAAGTACATTGGTAGGGACCATTTATAGTAACTAAGATATTGGAATTAGGTGCGTGTCAATTTTAGGTGGTGGATGGAACTATGTTTCTGGTTATTTCAATGGGAGTAAGATGAATCCCTACTATAAATAATATTTTTATGTGTTTGTAATAAGACAATATTTCTAATTATACTAGATTTTCCCTTTTTGGGTTTTATTTTCTTTTTTGTAATAAGCACATTCATGTGCATAAGATGATTACTCTATGTTAGAATGATGTAAAGAGGACCGTGCATAATTTTAGTGTGGGGTGGAGTAGACATATGTGCGTGGAAGAAGTTTTAAAGTGTGTGTTGGAAACAGTCACATGTATGCATGTAGGAAAATTGAAAGTGCATGAAGGTAGTATTATTGTGAACAGGTAAAGGTGCTTAGGAGAAAAATGAGATGCGCATTTGGAAGCAAGTACTTGTGTGCACAACTATGTATTAAAATGGTGCATAGTGGAAAGCTATAGTGGTGCGCAAAAATAAGTATTATAAGTGGTTAGATAAATGTGTGAAGGTGCTTTGAAGGTAAAATAATTGCTTAGATTGGAATCCATGTAAGTGAAGAATTGTACAAGGTAACACAAGGGAGGAAGGGAAAAAATACTTGGCATGTGGTGCAGAGGAAGAATGTGTGTGGTGCACGAGGGTCTGCAACCTGGGAAGCAGTAGCACACCAGAAGGTTATGGAATGCCGCGTGTGTGAGAAAGCGGAGGAAAAATCATGATAAAAACAAAAAAAGTGCTTTAAAAGATAAAACCGATGGTAGGTAAGGAGTAATTAATGTAGATAAATTTGGGAAAACTATAAATAATGCATGAGAACAGTTATTCTTACCTTTCCTTTGAGAACTTATGCGATTGAAGAGCTAAATTATGACAAAGTGTGAAGATAAAGTGAGAAGAACAAACTAGAGAAGCTATGAGCACGTAAACTAGAGAAAAGTGCAGATGAACTTGAGTTTAGAGAGCTCCTTCAATGGAAGTAGAAGCTAGGAGAGAAGGTGTGGAAGAAAGAACAAGCTAGGATTAGGGTTTACAGAGCTAGAATTTGTGGAGTTAGAACACTAAATTATGGAAACTACATTAGGGCACAGAGTTGAGGTGAGCAAGTGTAAGAGTTTAGCAGAATCTTGGATAGTGGGGACTAAAATTATAGATTGAGAATTTGACACCTAGGGAAAAAATTCAAATAAAAAATTTATTTTTAGCACCTAGGGCACACATTCTATAAATTTCATGTTTGAATAGTTAAAATAAAAATAATGGAAACAAAGTGCTAACCTAAGATCAAGAACAAGAACATTTTCAAGGATTCTCCCAAGGATTGGTATTCAAAAATGCAATATCCGTCGAAAGTGGTTAGTAGGGAAACCATGGGTTTTGCAGTTGACAAAATGAAAGATAAATTACTTTAACAATAGGACAAAAGCCCATGAAATTGATATCAGGAATTATTTTTTAAGGAATTGAGCCAAATAAGGACAGAAGGAAAACTTATCCTTAATGGCAAGGCTAGGAAGGAATTAGAGAGTGCAAGGGTTTTGTAATTGTATGAGTTTCCATATTTTGGAAGAGTCCACACCTTTATCAGTGGCTTATGTCTAGGGTGCATGAAGACTTATTCTATTTCGTAGGAAGGATAATGCACCTAACTCCACAATTGATTGGGAGGGTGACCGGATTGCGTAACAGTGGTGAAGAGATCACATTGGATCTAAATTTTGATGCTACAATCAAAGCTACAACAATTAAGTTCAACTACCAATGAGGAATGTGTGCATTCCAAATTGTAAGTATCATGTATCCAGGCATAAGGGTGTTCATATTCCTAGTGAGTTGTAAATTGGGACCTTCTGAGCATTGGATGGAAGTGAATAATTTTTTTTACATGTTGCACACAAGATGACACAAAAAACATTATACAACATTCTCTTGTATATTGTTGAGGTCATTGTCGAGGAGGAAAATACCCAAGTAAGAAAAGGGTGAAAATATAACATGGGGTGTTATTCTTATATTGATTGTTTTTGGGAGATTGGGGTACCTAATGGCCCTAAAGACAAGATGTGGGTCTACCCGATTGAACATAAGTCCCCAACGAAGAGGTTTGTTGATTTTAATTGTGATGGAGAAATTATTGGTCCCTAAAATATGAGCATTGAAAAATGGTACAAAAGGTTGCGAGACACATTTGAGAATGAGTGGTGTGTGCCAAGGGAGTTTCTGACACTGTTAGATAAACAAGTAGAGTTCACGGTACTACAAAATTACTTCCTTGGTTGATTCATGAGGATGGGGCCATGGTGAAAACTAACATTTGCATTCACAATGAAGTACTTTCAAGCCAATGTGAATAAAATCAAGGATTCATGAAAGTTGACACATAACGCAGACAAGGTAGATGTCGATTACCATACATTGTGTCAAAGGTATGTGTACCCAACAAGGAAAACATATGTAGAGATGGTGGAGTTGGATCACACATTCTTGAGACCCATAACTATATTAGTGGGTAAGTATGTTTACATAGTATGCATCTATCTCAAGCCTAAGATCAAGGATAGTAAGTACATCAATGTACATGACCTTCAAATTCTAAAGCCACCACATAAGAAGCAAACAATAGGGGTTGTAAAGAAAAGGTGTGAAGATAATCTGCCTCAATAAGAATAAAAATAAGAAGAAGAAGAGAATGCACTTGACCAAAGTAGAAGAAAGAAAGTGAAAAGACAACGAAGAGAAGAGAAAAATGATGTAAGCCCCTCACAAATGCCTAAGAAATATCCTTCGACAAGGTCACCTAAGATAATTCCGATGAAGAAGAAACCAAGATTAGTATATGATGTGGAGGAAGAAGAAGGGGAATTGGAATAGAAAGTGATCGAAAAGGATATGACACGTGAGGAGGAATAAACGCTGCAAGAATAGGAAGAAGTGCACCTGTAGGAGGAGGAGGAAGAAAAACAAAATAAGGACCCTCAGGATGAAGAATTCCAGGAAGAAGGAACACATGAAGAAGAGACCTGTGATGTGGGAGAGGAAGATCCAAAAGGATATGAAGAGAAGGAAAAAGGAAATGCAGAGAATCTAATTGGGGAATACTTAGGCATTGGAGGATAATCAAGTTACGCATAGTTCAACACTGTGTAAGAAACACCAAAATAAGAAGCACGTTGGAGGAAGGAAGCAGCGGGACTTGCTATAATCCATCCAGATGTCCTACATAGATGACATCTCAAAATTGTTAAGTGCCAGGTTCCAAATCTCGGTGTCGGAAGAGGACCTATTTGGTTGGGATATGTTGAACAAAAATGAAGCACTAGTGTGTACTAGAAATATGCTATCTCTTGAGTATGAAAATGTAAATGGAAGAGCCCAAGTTTGAGGTGAGAAAACAATCATAATAAAAGATGAAGCTGAAAAAGGAACCAATAAAAGTATTCCTTGTCATTTACCCCACAGATATTTTTTCTGAACAATCCTGCAACACGCTCAACAAGATGACCACTGAGGTTGGAAAAATAAATATAGATAAAGGTACCGTAATCTGAAATATGCAAGGGGATAAGGAGTACAAGGATAAAGGAGTTTTTTAAGCTCACAGAATAGTTGAGGGATGAGAAGAGGAGGACAACCGACACATATAATAAGGTGACAGACATAGTTTCCATCATTACGTGTGTGTGCCTGGACCTAGTAGAACAAGCTCAGAAAAAGTATACTACAGAACTAGGATACCTAAAAGATCTAGTTCGAATGATGTTATAAACATGAAGAGTGGACCAAGGCTAACAACTGAATAATCAACTGAAGAAATGAAACAAAATAAAGAACATGTTGATAAGAATATTACAAAGTATGAGGCATTGACCGCGGAAGTGAAAGAGGAAGTGTGGAAGGAAAAGTATGTTTTGATAACTGTAAATATTTTTCTCCTATTTTTAGTACGCACACTGCCAGTGAAGAGGCATAGTTGAATAAAATACAAGCCAGTATGAAGAATAATAAGGATGAGTGTGAGAATTTCATGAATGAAGTCATAGAAAAGAGAGATCTAATCAAATCCATGAAGGACACACTTGAGGAGAGGTTAAAGGATACTTTAGAGGGTGTGACCTCAGACTTAGAGGTGGTGATGAAAGATTTGAAGGAGAAGGAAAATTAGCTAGTATTGGAGGATGTTCCATGCATAGTGAAGGCAACACCTGACAAGGTAGTGAAGGAGCTCGAAGGATGGAAGAAATTAGAAGCCATAATAAGAAGGAAATTTCTAGAGCTCCTCCCACCACCTAAGGCATAAAATTTTAAATGTGTGCTAAGAAACATTAATTTATTCATTGGGTAAAGGACCATATTATTTATTATTCAAATTTCATTCATTCTTTCAGTGCTTGAGGATTCATTATTTATTCATGATATTGCTGAGGGTGCACAATACTCCTAGTCTAGGGTAATGTTGGGTAGAAGAAATGGATAAGTGTTAGCCATGTGTGGGAGTTAGAGACCATGTGGAGGAGTGCACAAAGGAAACTAAAGAAAACAAGTAAGGAACAAAAGGATGTGTGAAATCATGCGTACACGATAAGAGGGTAAAGATAGGTTAATGTGCAAAGGTTCATGTAAGGAAGAAGCAAGTCAACGCATAGAGGTTCACGCATATGCACTAGGTTTCAAGACTTGCTATTTTGGAGTAAAGGATTAAAATATGAAAAAGCAATATGGTTTTATATGCAAGCAAGGTACATAAATACGTGAACAAAGAGGTAAAATCACATGTGAGGAGACATCTAATTATATGATTAAAGCATGGATGAGGGTTGAGATATTTATAGCTCAATCTATAGATAAATAAATATGTAAAAAGGCATGCAACCTATTATTAGGAAAAACACATGTAAGTGGTGAAGGGAAACTCCCCACTGTGTATAAATAGGTGTCTTGACTCCTTGTAATAGCGCAAAGTGATAGATGGTGATAAGAGATTGTTATAATACTATATGGTGATTCATTATGTATGCACACATGGATGAAGAAACACATGACTTTAATCAACTTGTTATATAATGCATTATGTTATGATGGACAATTGTGTTTGGATTGCAAGGGTTATTAGATATGAATTTGGTATAATGGGAGTTCAAATATTTTTGATCATTCTCTATGTTGATTGATTTCCTTATTATATGTGTTTCTATTGACATGCTATATCTTCATTCTATTATGATAATTATGTATGATCTAACCACATATCGATAAGTAATTAAAGAGGGATGTGGGGGTTGTGTGCACTTCGGGTGAGCGTTCAGAATTTTTCTGGATGAAGCATTATCGCACCCAGCTAAGCATTGGCAAATAAAAATACTACAACATATATTATACCAACTTCACCCATACATGCTTGACCACGTTGTGATTTTATTATCCATCATAAATTTTCAAATAACAATGAATGTCCACCATTATTACAAGAAACAACCCTCTTATATATATATAACCCACAACATCTTTCCTACCCCTATTGATTTATATATGAAACAAAAACTTGCAACTGATATCATTTTCAACCATTTAACCCAAAAAAGATACAATTCATCCATTGAAACTGGTTATTCAAGGAATAACTAGTTTTAAAAAATCATATCTTATGAACACTTTAAAGCTTCCACTGACCTCACTTATAGGTCAAAACAAATCAACTTTACTATTAGATTATCTAACTAGTGCCTCAAGTTACAACATTCATGCATTATTTATACATACAATTATTTGCATACACATAAAGAAAATGAAACCACTTGAATGGAAACCACTTGGAACTTTTTCAAGAAACTATGAAGCATATTCAGTACATTCTCCTTGAGGAAATGAGCTTCATTGGCCAGAAATTGTTATCCCACATTGATGCACATTTGTAATAGGATTTCCATATGCATATAGATATCCCATTTGGAGGGAGATTGATTATCCTTATAGGTGACTTGGGTCATATAAATTTCAAGTTAAAGACGTAGTAATATATGTATGGAAATCATATGGGTCAATTATTTGGTGAAGTTTTGAAACTGCAATCACATTAAACAAATATTTATGGCAACAAGGCATGTATGCATTATTGATGGAAGATATGGCACTCTAATAAAAACTCATTGTTTTCAATAGGGGAATGATTTCAAAATAGGGTTATTAGAATATACGGTCAGACTGAGAGTATCAAGGGCATATTAACAAGGTTTTAAGGAATTTTATCCCTATAAACATTTTGAGAAAGTTTTATTACATTCCTTCTCTTTCCTTAATGGAGACAAAGGTGATATAATCAATATTTGATGCTTAAAAATAGGGGACCATGTTTTGAAACCTAGAATTGGGTTGTCATTGTCTAAGGGTTGAGAAATGGGGTTTTCAAATATTTTAATTCTCCAAACATGTTAATAAGATTTTGTTATATTCCCTCTCAACTCTATAGTGGAAATACCACTAGACTATGAAAAGGTTCCAAGGTTTCCTCTTAATCGTTGTCTGATCATGAATTATACCATGAATAAGGGTTTACTGTGATAAGGTCTAAAGAAGCATAGTTCTTAATGCTATTAGGAATTCAAGTGTCTATAATATGCCTTGAGAATACCTCACTTTACTAACATATGTTAAAAAACTCCCACTACTATGGTGTTCACGTACCTATAACAAGAATATATGAAAACTAACATGATAGTTCTTGATATTGAGACAATTTATATCAAGATAAGAATTAGGAGTTTGTTTTGTAACAAATATATCTATGAAAGGATGACCAAAAGGGTTTTACCAGATTTCACAAGCCTCCATACACTCAACATGCCTCTCACAAACTATTTACAACTCTATATATCAAGAAAAATGAACACACACAATACTGTGAAAAACAAAGTTTCATAATCTTTAAGGCATAAAAATAACAAGGGAAAATTATAAATGAATAAAATTTTCCACAAATTTATTAAATCCCTAAAACCCCTCAATAAGAGCTTGATAAAACAAAAATCCTACAAAACCTTGTTGGAAATTTTGAACAAGTTTGAGTAATAATTTAGGTATAAATTTTGTGATCAATATTTTTCAATAGTTATCTCCTATCATCCAATCCTTTATCACCTTATCCTCTTTCTCCTTCTTGAAGTAATGATCCCTTTTTTCTCAATTTTTCTCAATTTTTAGTTACAATAATAACCACCCTTGATTACACTGATCCAAGGTGGTGAAGGTAGAGATTGTATTGAGTTAGTATGTGTGGAAGGAGATATAGGGTGATAAAAACATCTTAAAACATTTTCAATAGGTATTTTTATGGATCCTTTAGAAAATCATGATCAAATACTAAATATTTAGATCCCAAGAAGTGCCTAAAACTTCATCAGAGATTCAAAATTTCAAATTCCAAGTTTTTGCAGAAAAATCCATTTTGAATGGTTTGAGGTGGCTAGAAAAAAGGAGAATGACATGAAAACACATCTTATTGATAAAAATGAAGTCCAATACCTCAAACAACAAAAAATGTAGTTATTTACAAAAGAATACCTTTTCATCAGACACCTCAGGTACAAAAGTTCATGAGATGCTACTCATGAGGTGTTCAAGATGTCCACCATGCTTAGATATCTCAGTGGAGGTCATTCAAGTTTCATGCTCTACATCATGGCTCTTCTTGAAATTGTACTGAAAACACTCATTCCCTCTAATATTCTCAAGAAGCTTCTTATCCAAAATAACTTCAACTTTCACTTTCTTTACTTTAGGTAATTGTTGTTCCCAATCAATGGTGATTTCATATTTACTTACATCTGAATCAGGTTTGTCACTCTCTTTATAAGAATAAATGTCTACCCCATTGAATATTGGAGATATTATAAGGTTTGTTGGTAACTCTAATTCATAAGCATTTGTTGAAAACATTCTCAAGATGTTATATGGGCCCTATCTTTTTGAGTTTTAAATTATTATACTCACCCTTAGGAAATATGTCCTTTCTAAGGTTTGTTAATACCAAGTCTCCTACTTCAAAATTTATTTTATCTCTTCTTCACATGCATATTGTACTTTTTGGTACTTAGCTCTAAATTCCTTTTTATCTACTCATGCAACTCTTGTACGACTATAAAAAACTCTTCACCTTCAACACTTCTCTCATCTTTTCTAATTTTTTTTAGTTCAAATACTCCTCTAGGATGGAGTCCATAAACAATTTGGAAAGGTCTCAATCATGAAATTCTGTTGATGGATTCATTATATGCAATTTTAGTTTGAGCAATAACTTGATCCCATTGTTTAGGATGATCACTTACCAAACACCTAAGTAGATTTTGAAGGCTTCTATTGACAACCTTAGTCTTCTCATCAGTTTGAGGGTGGTAAGATGATCTGAAATCTAATCTAGTTCCTAACTTGTTCTGAATAATTCTCCAAAAGTGTCCAACAAACTTAGTATCCTATAAGAAATAATACTTCTAGGGTTTTCATGCAACCTTACTACTTCCTTAAAGAAAAAATTGGTAATATTGGTAGCATCACTTGTCTGTTTACAAGATATGAAGTGTGCCATTATGGAGAATCTATAAAAAAAATATTCATTACCTCATTTTGTTCTTGGAAAACCCAACACAAAATCCATACTCAATGCATATCATGACATGCTTAGAATTTGTAATGGCTGGTACAGTCCTAAATTATGACTTCTTCCTTTGGTGTATTAACAAACTTTACATATTTTCACAAATATTTGAACATCATCTTTCATTCTTGGAAAATTGTAATACTCATTTAGCTAAACATAGGTTTTATCTCTCCCAAATTATCCTACTCAACCTCCAATATGTTTCTCCTTTAGAAAATTACCTCTCACAGACCCTTATGGTATGTGTAATTGATTTCCCTTGAATAACAATCCTTCTTAGATCATGTAGTCCATCCATGGGATTCTATTTATGCTTACTAGATTCTTAAAAACATGATATACCTCCCTAAAATTAGGAATTCTTTAATGAATCAAATCCTAACACTCCAATTTGAATCTCATGAAGGATTACATTTCTATCACTCAATGCATCAAAATACTATATTACTTTTAAAATCCCATTCTTAAGAACAAAATAATAAATTTGCAAGAATTCAATCCATTTCATATGTCTTTGATTAATCTTACTTTGGCTATTGATAAACTATAAGGCATGATTGTCAATGTAAAACATAAATTCTGTAGGTGGTAGATAATGTCTCCACTTCTTAAGGACTTGAATGATAACATATAATTCTTGATCATAAGTTGAGTACTTTTTCTTCAATTCATTTATTTTCTCACTGAAATAAGCAAGAAATATCCCTTCTTGACTCAAAACTACCCCAATAACCGATCCACTAACATCATAATCCACCTGAAAGAATTTATTGAAATTAGGTAAAGCCAATATAGGATGTTCAACTATCTTCTTCTTCAAAATTTTGAAATTTTTCTTAGCTTCCTAAGTCCACTAAAATTTATTTTTATCTCCCTTGATTTTCTCAGTTAGAGGTGTAAAAATACCACTAAATTTCATGATGAAATTTCTATATAAACTTTCCAATCCATGAAATATTCTCACCTAAAATACAATCATATGAGAATCCCATTCTACTATTTCCTTTAAACTTTCTGGATCCATCCTTAAACCAACCTTAGAAAAAAAAAAATCCTAGATAAACCAATTTAGTTTTCATGAAGCTACACTTATTAAGGTTATTCAACAATTTCTCCTCTCTTATCCTTTCCAAAACTTTCCTAAGATGCACCACATGCTCCTCTTTTGATTTACTATAAATTAAGATATCATATAAGTTAAAAATAACAAACTTACCTATAAAGGGCTTCAATAATTCATTCATCGGTCTCATGAAGGTACTAGGAGCATTAGTTAATCCAAAAGGCATGACTGGCCACTCATATAACCCATCATTGGTTTTCAAGGTTTATTTTCCTCTCATCAACCTCTTTAATTATGATATGATGGTATCCAATCTTAAAATCCACTTTTGATAAGTATTATACTCCACTCAAACAGTCTAATAGATCATCTATCCTAGGTAGTGGAAACTTGTATTTGATAGTGATCTTGTTAATAACTATGAAATCTATGCACATTCTTCATTATCCATCCATTTTAGGTGTTAAAATTTCTATTACAACACATGGAATTAATATTTATCTAATTAATCCATTATCAAGTAGATCTTGTACTTACCTCTTAATATCTGCATTCTCCATATGATTCATTCTATAGGTTGCTTTATTAGGTAGACTAAATCCTGGTATGACATCTATATGATGACTTATACTTATTATAGGTGGAAACTTATAGGGTAGTTCATCCACTACCATATCCAAATATTATCTCAATAATTTATAAATCTCCAATGGAATATCAATAATCATAGAGGTTATAATGATAGTTTTAGGTTTAGGCACCAATGCAAAAGTGATCTCTTCTTTCTTATAATGGTATAAGAATGCCTTTCTAGTTATCATCATCACGTTAAAATTGTTTTCAACCTCTTTATAGTTTTCTTTAAATGGTGTCAAAGTGCACCTCTTTCCATATTTCTCCAAGGTATATGCATTTTCCATTCCATCATATACTTCCTTCCTATCATATTGTCAAGGTCTTTCAAGTAATATATGTTGGCATGGTGTCCTAATAGGTGTTTTCATTGATGAAAAACCACATTAATAAAAAAATTTAATGTTTTAGGATGATTTCATGATGTTTTATATGATGTTAAAATATTGGTTCATATGTATTTGAGCTGCTATAGGGAAATTCAGTGAAGCATGTGTTTGCTCTTGCAAGCCTATACAGGTGTCTAGGTGATGATGCATGATGATAGGAGATTCCTAGTTTCTTGAAAATCATGTTGACATTATACCTAGCATTTTTTGATGGTTCTTGGGAACTCACAATAGTGGCATAGTGTAGGTATAGATGTTTTAATTGGTTATAAGTGCTCGTTGGGAGAAGGTATGCTTGCTTGGAGGTGTGACATTGTGTTTTGGAGCTAGATGAGCTCATGGATGCATGTTTTCTGGTGTATAATGACAAATTCAGTATTTTTGGGTCATTTTCAGAGGTTTCATGTTGAGTTATTTCATTATTTTAGTTGATAATAGTTGTTAGTATGAGGATCTAACATGCAAACATAGGTAAGTCTTAGTGACTAGAGATATTGAGAAATGACATTGACATTATGATAATAAAATATGTTATAGGGATGAGTGATTATTCTCTCACAAAAATTTCAGGTTCCCATGTTGTGTATTTTTCAAATATGACTGATTTTGTAAGACAAGGTCAAGAACAGGTGAAAATCAAGCTTGAATTTGAACTTATGATGCTTGTTGTGAATAGTGTGATTTGCATGGGACCTTGTGGATTTTAGGGATTATTATAATGTGAGTTTATAAGGTTTCAAAAAAATAATGAGGTCATTTTATTGTCATGTTGTTATGAACGAATGTTAAGAAGGTAAAGATGTCTAAAACCCAAGTAAAACCCTAACTAGGAGCAGTTTGCAGAAAGTGAAGGGTTGTGACCTAGTTTTGATTGGTTCATAAAAATTTATTATTTTATGTTATATAGGAATATTCATTATTTCCATAAATTTATGGTTGAGTTCATGGTGATATGTGGGCCCCACCTAAAAGTAGCAGTTTTTGAAGAAGAAGGTTTTAGAACAAGTTGGTCCAAAGGAGTAACATGAAAAATTGATGGTGCATGATGTATGGTGAGTTTTTATTGATATTCCACATGGAGGTTTCAGGTCATGATGTTCATGTAGGTACATGGTGTTTTGAGGTCTAAACATCTTGATTGGTCAAAGGGTAGTTTTGGGGTCTCAAATAACAGTGTCCAATGTTTTGGCCATAGCTTGAGCTACATGTGGAATTTTGAGGTAATCAAAGTTGTGTTGGAAATTATATTTATATAAATTTATAGTGATATATGGCTATTCTATAATTATGAGGTTATTTTACATGGTTTTTAGGGAATTCATTTCAAAAAGAAGGGTATTGGTAGTTCGAGACAACATCTGTGTTGGTGAAAGTTTGATGATAATTTGAAGAATGAAATGGATTTCATGATGCTTCCAATAATCTAGAATGCAGTGAAGAGGGGATGAATTTTGAATCCAATGAATCTATGTTGGAGGTCTTGATTTTTTATAGAATTATATTTTATGAGCTAACCTTTGTAAACAAATTTTTTGGCATGTTGATTTGGTGAAGGCAAATCTTGATGTGGTTTGAAATGAAGGATGTTATCATGAATTCTAACTTTCTTATAAGTGTTATAAATGTTCCTACCAAGTTCTTTTGAGTGGTAACATGACATATTTTTGGTTTATGTATAAGTCATTTTATGATCATTATGAAGTTTTCTCGGATGTTGAAGGGTGAAGGAAACAACTATTTTGAGAGATGTAGAGGGAAATGGGCCAAGTAAATGAAATAATTTTATTAGTTGATATTAATTGTGACCATGTATTGATTATTTTACGATATTTTAATCATGTATAAGTGGTTCATGGGTGATGAAAAATTATGGTGACTAATGTTAGGATAATTTTTAAAGAATGTGCCCATATGGAGTTTTGAGCCATTTTTGGCACATGATAATGATGGTTTTTAGCTAGGCCTACCTAATATAGGTAAAATGTAGATGTATTGTAATTAAAATTTATGAATGTTTCCTAGATGTGTTTTGGATGGAATTCATCAAGGGAGGGACTGACCTCTTTTGGCCTAAGTTAGAAACGTGGAGAAGCATATAAAAATCGTGTTTTTAGGTGCTTTTGTGAACTAGTGACGTGTGTGTAAGGTGGAGTGACCTATGTGGAAGTTTTTTGCAGGTTTTGGAGTATGAATTAAGTACTGATTCAAGTGTATTTTAGAGGTTTATAAAAAATCAAAGAACATGGGAGCAAGATTTTGATGATTTTTGGAGGGTTTGATGAGCTTGTTTTGTGAAGATTGATCACCTAGGGTTTGAGTGAAGAACTGCGAGATGAATATTGGATCCCCATTAGTTGGGGAATAAAAAAAATCAGATATATACACATCATAAGGTGTGTTTAATGGTTGATTTATCATCTTGGGGGGACATACCCTCCTTGTGGGGTTATTGGTTCACAAAATTAGGGGTTGGTGCTCCTTGTAGGAGTTGGTGCTTCTACTAAATTAGGGGTTGGTGCTCTAATAAACTAGGGGTTGGTGATCCTTATGGGGTTGGTGCATCAATAAATTATAGAAACATATCAATATAAGAATATTTTTTAGCGGGTTTTTATTCCCCTTGAGGGTTTCCCACTTATATCTTGTGTCTTTTGTTTATGATCTTGCTTATGGTTCTTGTACATATGATTGTTTGATGTATGAACAAATTAATGAATGATTGAATGTTTATGAGTATTTGTATATGAAAGTTTGAAATCTGAATTTAAATGTTTTATAAGAAATAATTCACCCCCTGCCTCTCAGTCTGTTTTGCTTCTAACAATTGATATTAGCTATGGCCCTTAACTATAGAAGCTTGAAAGCTTGCGGGAGATCTTCTGAAGCACAAAATGGGTAGTAAGAATAATAATTCTCAGAAAGGAAAGAACTCCGAAGATGACTATTTGTTATACTTTAAGTGAAGGTAAGAATTTTTTATAAACTATTACTAAAATTTACCCTCCTCCTAAGTAGTGGTAACTTGTGAATTTGGAGAAGGTTTTAGTGATTCATAATCATATTATGAAGAGTTAGCTTAGGCAATATTTAAAAGGGAACTTAATATTACAAGAGTATGAGATTGAAAATGCTCACACAATAGATTGTTTTAAATGAAAATAAATCATGAAGATCAAATTAATCTCCTTGAAGATCCAAGTTGAAGAATGAGAGTAAAGAACATGATGGGATATAACAAGTCATCTTTAAGAATAATTAGAGAAAGTTACAGCCAACCTTGAATACAAGGAAGATTCTCATGAACACAGTCATACTTTTCAAATTTTGGATTCACAAATGGAGGAGTTGTTTAGAAATTCTAAAGGTCAAAGATGAAGAATGCACTCAACTGAAATCACAAGTTGCATTGCTCAATGATAAAATCAAGTCAAAGGAGGATGATTGCATCAAATATGAAGAAGGTACGAAATATCTACATTCAAGGCTTGATCTAGTCTCAAGAAAATTGAAAAAGTTTGAGAAAAGTGCTAGTTACCTAAATAATATTCTTAACCATCAAAGATCAACAAGTGATAAGGTTGGTTTTGGATTCAATGAGGATGTCAAGGAAAAGGTTCTAAGGAAGATAGAGAACCAAGTACCAAGGAAGAAGTGAAGGTGACTATCTCTAAGGATAATGAGAAAACCAAACCTATTAGGCAACCCAGTTCTTTAAGGTATGAAAGATCATTTAATGGCTATTGTTTATTATGTCATGTATTTGGTCATAGAGTTAAAGAATGCAAGAAAAATTCTTCTAATAATGGTGTATAATTCTTTAACGATGAATGCAATTCATGTTGTGAATTTGGTCACAAATCCAAGGATTGTGGATGGAATCTAGGAATGTTTGAGCCTAGAAAAAGTAAGAAGGTATTTGTAAAAAGATCTAATTCTAGAGATGTTCAACTATGGAAAGGAAATATAAATGACTTTTCCAAGAAGATAGTATGTTACAAATGCAGTAAGGAAGGCCATGTAGCTAGTGTTTGTTTGAATGGAAGATCTAATCATGTTGGTAATCTCAAAATGAGAAAGGAAGTAGTATGATACAGTTGTAACAAGGTTGGGCATGTGGCAAAGAATTGTTTCCAAGCTTCTTTAGGTATAATAAGAGATTACTCAGGTCTTATAGTGTAAAATTTTGGTATTCAAACAGCTAGAATGCATCAGTATGCCCCTACAAGAGATTGGGAACTTAGGAGAGATCATAGTGATCTTCAAGTGTAGATGTTGGTAGAATGAGAGGTGAATCTTAGTGCTTAAATCAGAAAAGGGAATATGAAGGAGTTTTTCTGGTGCCCAAGAAGGCTTGGGACCTCTTCAAGACCTTCTTTTAGGTCTCCTTGATCTAGTATACCTTCACTATGCTTCTTGAAGGTATACCATTGCAAATGAAGCATCTAGGTGAGGGGGAGAAATATATGTTCGAGTATGTCATATTTTCAAGGTCAAGGTATGTTAAGTTTTTCTCCTCATGGTCTTATTTTGGTTCCTAATGGTGGTTCTTGTGTAATTTCTTTGTTATTTTTTCTTGCATCACTGAGTTGCACTTACAAGTGGTCTATATGGTTTGATAATGAGTTCCAATGATGTGTAATTCATCTGTGGTGAGTCTTATATGGTCTAAAGTCATATTGAAATGTTTCTATGAGAGTCTAAAAGGTGTATTGGTCTTAGATATCATGCTCATGTAATTTTAGTGCATATTTTGGTCCTGGTTCTATCATTGAGACTATGATGGTCTTCTCTGTCATGTCTGAGTCATAAGATAATTTTTTGAAGTTTTCATGAGATAAAAATGGTCCCATCATATGTGTCTTAACATATTTCATGTGTATTAAGTCACAAACATAGTCATTTGCATTAGAAATAGTTTTCATGCACTCATATCAATCTTTTATCAGTCTTGTCATTATGAGTGCTTAGTGTGGTTCATGATCTCAGGTGTAGGGGGTCTGTGTCATAAGTGTTTTAGGGCGATGTCTAAATATCTATGTGCATCTAAATAAGATATTTGGTGATCAAGTATCAACTTGATCAGTTTACCCTCTAGAAGGTTGATTGTAATTTGTGATATAGTACAAGTATACTGTTGCAAGTAAACAAGGAGGGCTACTGGTATGCATCGTTGTGAACTATTATCTCTATATGTTGAAGAAGGATTTATATATTCTTGAAGATTTTGTTACAAGGATTTTTTGCCAACGAGAAGATGAAATGGGCTAAATACATCACAAATGCTACTTCACTGCCCCCTGACTATATTTTCTCAGTCCTTAAAAGCGGTATGCATGGAAAATTGATTTTGAGTGGTAAAATGAATGATTCTTGGTTTGAAATTTTGTACTTTTTTTTCATGACATGTGGGGCTACATGATGGATGAGTTTATAAGTCTCAGGTGTGCATAAAATTTAAGTTATGCTTGAAAGAGTTAGTAAGATAGTTTTTAGCGCACTGAGAAGAGGGTTTTTCCTACAATACTAACTCCGGGATGTGTCAAAATAAAATAAGGTATTCCAATGTTTTTTTACAGTGTAAGAAATGATTTTTTTTGTACGCATAGTGCTTTACGTGTCAAAATACTTGGTATAAAGAAGATTTGACCTTGTTGCAAGCTAAAAGTGCTCTCTACAGTTTAGTGGCAGAAATGAAGTCTTGACATGTATATATGATGGTGTCTTATCATCCCTTGAGTTTTTCATTGATCTAATCTGACCTAGAAGTGTTTCAAGATAGTTGAAAGTGAGTGTACTAATGAGCTCAACTGATAAAGTTCTAGAGAATGGTTTCTTGTACTCCATAAAGATGAATGTTGACCTACAGGTCTAGAGGGAAAAATTACATGGTGACAGAGGTATGAATGATGGATTCCATAAATTTTGACATATTTATTGAGGTGTAAATACTTAAGAAAATTATTCAATATTCTTGGATAGTTATTTGGTTTTTGATCTCAACTAGTGTATTAAAGTTTGAGCTAAAGTTGCACCAAGTGGAAGAATTTTCACCTACATGTCAGAGAGGTAGATATAAGTATCTCAGACACATGAAATGATTTAAAATTCATAATTTCACTTGGAAGGTATGTTCTATTTTCGTACTTATGATTTTCAAAGTAATGGTGAAAGGAGAAATGTCTAAGGATTGGTCAAGTCATGAAAACTGTGTTTTTAGCTTAAATTGGCTCTCTACAAGCCTATAGAGGTTCTTCTTACATGGTGTTAGTTGGAGTGAAGTGGAATGTTATTTCCTTAGTCTTTCCTTGGGTTCTTCGTGATAGATATACTTGGAAAAGGATGTTTTATAAGAGAAAATGATTAATTTTAGGCATGTTGGCTTGTTTTTAACCTATAATTGAAGGATGACTCACTACTATAGTACTCAGAAACAGAGGACTAATCTTGAAGAGATGTATTTTTGCTTCAAGGACAAGGGGAGTAATAATTAGTCTTCAAAACAAGTGATTATAAGTATTCAAGAGCCTTAAGGCATGCTATTGCCCTCAAAATTGTGTAGTTTTGATCATATGATGGTATCTGTCTCATAATACTATGTTAAAGTGGTGTTGTAGCAAGAATTTAGTTGCTTAGATGTATAAAAGGCATTAAATTCAAGGGGAGGCTATGAATAAAATTCTATATGGTAATATGGATTTTTTTGGATGTCAAATAATTTGTGTCTAAAACAAAGGTTCAAGGTTCTTGGAAGTTCAAGTGAAGGATGATACTCAGCTACAAGGGTCTTGAAACAGTGGAAGAACTATGTTATAACAAGAATAGTTGTTGTTACAGATGCATTTATGTATTTTTGATCTTCATGATAGGGGGAGTGGGTGCATAATCCCCTAGAAAGTGAATTGGTGGCTCATAAGGTATGTTTCTTAAGTCCATGCTCAACAAGGTTAAATATTATCTTTTCTCAGTCAAATAAGATGGTTATAAACTGAGCAAGTTGTTCAAGACCTAGCAAACGAGGTCAAATTATTTTCTAAGCCAAGTGAACAAGCTAAGAGGCATGTTTTTGCACTAATAAACTAGAAGTAGGTATGTTAAACCTAGGGGGAATTACTTTTTACTTGAGTCAAATCTTTGTTGACCTGTTGTAAGATGTTGAAAATAGTCAATTTTGCACTAAGAAGTCTGTTTTGGTCTCACTACATTGGTATGGTATGAAGAGTGGATACATGCATTGTATATGACAAATCTAGGCCTAGAAAAGGAGGTTTTTGGTCAAGAATGAATACTTTAGGCCTAATCATGATAATACCTACATTTTTGGCATGAATCAAAGGTGGTATAATAAAGGTATCCACTACTACAGTACTTTTGAAGAGATCAAAATAGGGGTATAGAAGAAACTTGGTGATTTTTTCATGTTCGAGAAATGGTAAATAGTGTTTTTTACCCTAGTAAGATGATATTATAATTTTTCATGATGAACTAATAATGTTCAAACATTTGAAGTGCTCTTTCTAGGAGGAGCTTGGAATTTGCATGCTTGAAATGAGACCTAGAATAAGATTTTTGGGAAAAATCAAGAAAATGAGCCAAATTTGAGACCTTTGGTTAATGTTTCCAACAAAACATGGAGGTGTGAAACCGACGAAGGTGAAAGAGGTAAGATACATGTATGAATTTTTCATTAATGTAAAAAGGAGGAGAAGTTAAGGGTATTTTCCATCAATGAAAAAGGGGGAGATTTTTGGCATGGTGTCCTAATAGGTGTTGTCATTGATGAAAAAAAACATTAATGAAAAATTGAATGTTGTAGGATTATGTCATGATGTTTTATATGATTCTAAAATATTGGTTCAGATGTATTTGAGTTGTTACAGGGAGATTCAGTGAGGTGTGCTTGCTCTTATAAGCCTATACAAGTGCATAGGTGATGATGCATGATGATAGGAGGTTCTTGGTTACTTGGAAAACATGTTAAAATGATTCCTAGAATGTTTTGAGGGTTCTTGGGAACTCAAAATAGTGGCATAGTGTAGGTACATGTGTCTCACTTGGTTACAGGTGCTCATTGGGAGCAAGTATGATTGCTTGGAGGTGTGACAATGTGTTTTTGGAGCTAGATGAGCTCATTGATGTATGATATCAGATGTATCATGAAAAATGAGGTATTTTTTTTGTCATTTTTAGAGGTTTCATATTGAGTTATTACATTATTTTAGTTGACACTAGTTGTTACTATGAGGATTTGGCATGCAAACATAGGTAAGTCTTAGTGACTGGAGAGATTGGGCCATGAAATTGACATTATGATGATTGGAGATGTTATAGGGATGAGTAAATATGCTCTCAGAAAAATTTCATGTTCCCATGTTGTGTATTTTTCTAGATATGACTGATTTTGTAAGACAAGGTCAAGAACATGTGAAAATCAAGCTTGAATTTGAACTTCTGATGCTCGTTGTGAATAGAGTGATTTGCATGGGAAATTGTGGATTTAAGGGATGATTCTAGGGTGATTTTATAAGGTTTTAAGAAAATAATGAGGTCATTTTATCATCATGTTTTTATGAACGAATGTTAAGAAGGTAAAGAGGTCTAAAACCCTAGTTAAACCCTAGCTAGGAGCAGTTTGCGGAAAGTGAAGTGTTGTGACCAATTTTTGATTGGTTCATAAAAATTTATTATTTTATGTTATATAGGAATATTCATTATTTCCATAAATGTATGGTTGAGGTCATGGTGATATGTGGGCCCCACCTAAAAATAGTAGTTTCTGAAGAAGAAGGTTTTAAGACAAGTTGGTCCAAAGCAGTAGGATAAAAAATTGATGGTGCATGATGATTGTGAGTTGTTTATTTATTTTCATGGAGGTTTTAGGAAATTTTAATGTATGTTCATGATTTTTTGAGGTCTAAATAGGTTAACTGGTCAAAGGGCAGTTTTGGGGTCTCAAATAGTAGGGTCCAGTGTTTGGGCCATAAATTGAGCTACAGGTGGAATTTTGAGGTGATTAAAGTTGTGTTGGAAAATAGATTCAGATATATTTCTAGTGATATATGTATTGTTGCATTATGAGGTGATTTGACATGGTTTCCAAGGAATTTATTCATAAATAATGTTTTTGGCGGTTTAGGACATGATCTGTTATTGTGGTAGTTTGATGATGTTTGAAGCATGATATGGATTTGGTGATATTGACGTAGCAGCTTTTTAACACAATGAGATTCCTCTCCACCATCAGTTAGAGCTTTTGGTGTGAGGAATTTATTCATAAATAATTTTTTTGGCAGTTCAGGACATGATCTGTTACTGCGGTAGTTTGATGACGTTTGAAGCATGATATGGATTTGGTGATGCTTCCTATCACCTAGAATCAATGAAGAGGGATGATGAGATCCCTCTCCACCATCAGTTCGAGCTTGTGGTGTGACAACAAGTCATGCATCTCTGATACCAGGCAGTTAAGCGTGCTACCCCCAAAGTATTTCTGGGATGGGTGACCTATTGGGAATTTCTCGGTGTCACTTCCTCTTAATGTTGTTGGGCCTGATTGGGTGTATACCCGGATCCATCGTGTGGGAGGGTATTGGTGTAGCAACTGATTAACATGATGAGATCCCTCTCCACCATCAATTCGAGCTTTTGGTGTGACGGTAATTTGTGTAGCTCTGATACCATGAAAATATTTTGTGAGAATCGAATCGAAAATGATGCACCATGAAGTAGTTTCACTCAAACAGAATCGTGATAGCTCCAGCGTAATCGCAAGGAAGAATTGATCAGTAATGAAAGAATTTGCTCAATAGAAACAAAACTTGCTCATACAGGAAAGACAACAGAGTGTCTTGGCATGCTCATAAATGAATAGTAAACAGGTACATATAAGGTGTTGAGTAACCCTAGTGCATGACACACATGCAGCTCTAAACCTAACCCTAAACCTAACCCATGTAAGATGACCCTCCAATATGTGAGGAGGACACATAGGATAACTCACACTAACAGGTGATGCTTCATATCACCTGGAATGAATGAAGAGGGATGAATTTGGCATAAAATTAACCCATGTTGAATTCTTAAATGTTTGTAGAAATTTTTTTTGAGCCAACATTTGGAAACAATGTTTGTGGCAAGTTGATATAGTGAAGGGAAATGTTGATGCGGTTTGAAGTGAAGAATTTTTTATGACTTATAACTTTATTAGAAGTATTATAAAGGTCTATACATTTATTTTTAGTGGTCATATGACATGTTTTGGTTGATTAAAAGTGATTTTGTGATCAGATTAAGTTTCCAGGTGTTGAAGGGTGAATGAAACAATTATTTTGAGATTTGTATAGGGAAATAGGCCCATTAAATGAAATAATTTGATTGGTTGATATTAATTGTGAAAATTTATGAATTTTTTATGTTATTTTAATAATTTATAAGGTTTAATTGGTCATGAAAAATTATGGTACTCATGTTAGGGCAATTTTAATATTGTGCCCATAGGGGTTTTGATTCCAATTTTGGCACATATAATGTGGTTTTTTAGGTAAGTCGACCTAATTGGGTCACTTATAGCTATTGTGTTTAAAATTTAAAATTTTTATTAGATGTATTGGTTGAACCAAATGGTGGCAAAAATTTTGGGCCTAATTTTGAAAGGTGGAGAAGCATATTAAAGCATGTTTTTGGGTGCTTTTCCAAACTAGTGAAGTGTGTGCAAGGTGGAGCCGCCTAGGTGGATGTTGTTTTCAGGTGTTGGAGCATGAATTGAGACTGATTCAAGATTTTTTGTAGGTTGATAAAAATCATATAGCATGAGAGCTAAGGGTTTGATGATTTTTAGAGTGATTGAAGAGCTTTTTTTGTGAAGATTGATCACCTAGGGTTTCAGTGAAGAAGTGAGAGTTGAATATTGGATATCCATCAGTTGTTGTAGAAAAAAATTCAGATATATACACATAATAAGGTGGTTAAGTGGGTGATTTATCATCTTGGGGGGTTGTAGCCTCCTTGTGGAGTTGGTGCTTTACAAAATTAGGGGTTGGTGTTCCTTGTAGGTTTAATGCTCTACTAAACTAGGGGTTGGTACTCCTTGTTGGGTTGGTTCCTCACTAAATTATCAAACATATCAATATAAGATTGTGTTTTAGTGGTTTTTATTCCCCTTGAGCATTTCCCACTTATATCTTGTGTCTTTTGTTGATGATCTTGCTTATGGTTCTTGCACATATGATTATTTGATGTATGCACACATTAATGGATGGTTGAATGTTTATGAGTATTTGTATATGCAAGTTTGAAATATGAATTTAAAGTTTTATAAGGACTGATTCATCTCCCCCTCTCAGTCCATTTTTCTTCTAAAAACATATGTAAAACATCGATAGGCATGATGTCACAAAGGACCTCATCCTTATATTTCCCAATCTGAAAAATTAACTTGACATTTCTTATTGACTAGTACTTAATGTCATTTTTTTTAGCCAAGAAAAAATTATATGGAGTAGGGCGTGTTAGTATTTTCACTCCTAGTTTTTCAACCATTTCCAATGAAACTAAATTATTTTTACTTCCACTATCAATGACAAGTTTGAAGAACATACCTTTTGAATTGTATATAGTTCTAAAAAAGCTCATTCCTTGAGTTGGATCCTTCATCTCCTTTTTTGGATTCAACAATATTATTTTCATTAAAAAATATTCTCTTTTTTTAGGTTCTTATACATGTGATGGATATCAAACACTCTCCTCATCAACTTTATCTATTTTATTGTTGGCATCAGTCACTCTACCACTAGTTTGAGGATGCTCTAGGCATTCAAATGACCTCTGTGTTGCATACATGTTGCATTCAAAACATCTTCCCAAGAAGTATTTTCCTCTTAATCCTCCATATGGCCTTCTTCCTATAAAATGGTAGCCTCCTATTGTAATATTGTGACCTTGAGAGTTGATAGCTTCTCCTTATTGATTATGTTGTTGAATTCTACTAGTTTGGTTTCCTTTACCTCTAAAATTTATGCCTTTTCTTCTACGATGTTGTGTGCACTTCCTATTCACCTTCTCCTTTTCTTTAAGGGTATATTGATAATATTATTCTTCCATCCTTAGAGCCAATAAGTTGTGTTCATATTGAATCTTAAATATTAGGTCATTCAAGTACCTAGCCACCTAATATGCATCTTCTTCTATATTCCCATCCCTAATTGACAACTTGTAGAATTCTCCTGTATAGTCTTTCACATTTATTGCTTTCTGACAAAAAAAAATTAGCCTTTATAATAGGATTATATGGTAATATAAAAGTATGAACCTAGGTTTCAATATTTTAACCATTTTTTCCCATGATTTTATCTTTTCCTTTCCCTTTTTCTTTCTTTCAGTTTGAACATAATCCCACCAAATGGATGCATGCCCCTTCAACTTGGTGCAAGAAAAAATCACTTTATTCTCATCATTTACTCCATCATAATAATAAATTTCAATCTCTTCTATCCAATAAGTCAATTCCTTAGCATTTGGACTTCCTCCATAGTCATGAACCCTCAATTTTGGTTTTTCACTTGCCCCTATCACTTCTTTTAATAGTCTTGTTTCCACACCTTCTTATTATAATTATCCTTCATATGTTTCTTCTTCTCTATCATTGACATTACCCACTAAGACACCTATTCTATGATAAATCTCCACTACCTCCAAATGCACTTGAATATTCCTCGTCAACGTTATCAAATCTTCTTCTCTAGGTTGTCTCCTTTGTCCTCTTCTAGCCCTAACTCTAAGAACCATTTCTCTCTCCTCTTTCAAGATTCTATTTCATAACTTACCTTCTCAAATTATTCTAAATAACCAAAGAACCTAATATAATACCAATATGATGGATAATAGGGTAATTATCTAATCAACCTTCATTATTTTCAATAGGATAATGAGTTCAAAATAGGGTTTTTAGAATCTATCGTCAGACTGAGACTGCTAAGGATATATTAACAAAGTTTCAAGGAATTTTGACCCTATAAACATTTTTAGAAGGGTTTTTACATTCCTTCTCTTTTACTTGATGGAGACAAAGATTCTCTAGTAAAGATTTGATTCTTAAGAACATGGGACTGTATTTTGACAAGGTTTGAGAACCTAGAATTGGGTGATCACTGTCTACGGGATGAGAAATGAATTTTTAAAATATTTTAATCCTCCAAACTTGCTAATAATATTATTTTATATCCCCTTTCAACTCCTTGGTGGAAATCTCACTAGACTATGATTAAGTTTCAAGGTTTCCTCTTGAAAATTGTATGATCATGCATTATACCCTAAATCAGGGTTTAATGTGATAAGGTAGAGAAGTAGAGTTCTTAAAGGTATTACAAATTCAAGTTTTTTCGAATAGGACCTAATAAAACCTAACTTTACTATTAACATATGTTAAACAACTCCCCCTACTATGGTGTTCACCTACATATAACATGAAAACATGAAAAATAATAATATAATTCTTGAGATCGAGATAGTTTGTATCAGGATAATGACTGGGATTTCATTTTGTAACCAATATATCTATGAAAGGATTATGACAAGGTTTCTACTATATTTCACAAGATTTCGTATGTTCAATAGTCCTCTCAAAAACTATTTGCATCTCTATATATCAAGTAACATGAACACACATATCACAATCTTGGAATACTAATAAAAATAGAGTTTGATAATCTTTAAGGAATAAAAAAATTAACAAAGGGAAATTATAGATCAAGAAACTTATCCAAAAATTTATTAGATCCTTAACACCCCTCACTAGGAGTTTTATACTACAGAAACTATGCATAACCTTGTTCTGACTTTTGAATAAGTATGAGTCATCTTTTAGGCTTGAAGTCTATGATCAAGAGTTTTCAATGGTTCTCTGTTATCATCCAATCATTTAAAACCTTATCCTCATCCTCCTTCTCAAAAAAAATGATAGATTTTCTCATTTTTTCAAGAATTTTTAGTTACAAGAATAACCCACCCTCAATTGCATTGACCTAAGGTGGCGAAGGTAAATATTTTCTTGAGTTATCACACATGAAAGGAGATCAAAACATCTTCAAAAATTCCAATAGGTATCCTTTGGAAAAA
Organism: Taxus chinensis; assembly: GCA_019776745.2. NCBI lineage: Eukaryota > Viridiplantae > Streptophyta > Pinopsida > Cupressales > Taxaceae > Taxus > Taxus chinensis. The sequence goes on along the minus strand of CM034152.1, from coordinate 597,119,708 downwards.
CATGATCAAATACTGAATATTTAGACCCCAAGAAACACCTAAACCTTCATTAAATATTCAAATTTTCAAATTCTAAGTTTTGGTGGGAAAAATCCATTTTGAATAGTTTGAGGGGGTAGAAAAAATGAGAATGATATGAAAACATGTCTTATTGACCAAAATGAAATTTGTTATCAGCAAATCACTGCACCCTCTAAATTCCTAGAATGAGAATAGGATGTTCACTAAGATTGGGTAACATGGGGTCACCTCTCAAGCTGTGGGACTTAGGCTCAAGGTGAACCTCCGAAGAAGGCCTACATCCTATTCCTAAAATAATTATTGTACTACTCCTAGTGTAATAAAATGGTTATTTATACCTATGATAACATTTTCATGGGTTTTAGGGAAAGAGATTTGTAAAGAATAAAACTATACTAGGGATGGTGATGAACTAAATAAAGGGTGTGGATAAACTGAGAAAGGGATGATTTGAAGAGGATGTTATGAACCACAAGACATCTCACCTATTGTAACCTGGAAAGGGTAAGTAACTACCACAAACTAAGAAGCAAGCATTCCCTTTGCCAACCTTGGTTTCCACAAACAATATTCTAATCTTCCAGTGAAGAAGAATGAAACTCGGAAGGGGTGAAAAAACACCACAATTCAAGCACATGCAAGAACTCCATCACTTCATAAGTAGAAAAATTCAAGAACCTGCAATGTAAACTCTAAACTTGCACATTACACCTGTATGTATGAGAAAGACATAAAGAAATATAAAATGATAGAAGGACTAATATTAGTCACCAAAACACACATTTTATTACTTCAATAACATACACAATGCTTCATTACATTTGGAAGAGGAAAAGGTTTCCATTACAATATTTAAAGAAGGATTGAAAGTTCCATCAAGATACAAGAATAAATTATAGAAGGAGGATTGTTTGAAAGATATGTCAAATGTTTAACCAATACGTAACAATCTCTATTCTATCCCCCCTTGGAATGAACATCCAACTTACATTTATAGAAGAATTTGTGAGAGAAGAGAGGATAAGTAATAAATTCCTTCCTAAATTGAAGGTACATGATGGTTCATTTAGTACAGAGTTAGTTGAACCACTTGAGAAGCTTCCATCATGTGTCATTAATGGCTTGTTGACTTAATCTTCTTATTTAATTAAAGGAATGATTAAATAAAATATTTTAATAATAATAATAATAATAATAACTATCATTATTAAAATATTTTTGTAAAAATATTAATTAAGTGAGACCCCTTCAAGACTAGTTTAGCTCACTCATCGAGCTCCTTCCTGCATTTAATTAAGCATCGAGTTCATCTCTTTGTTAAACATGGAGCCATTTTCATCCACAACATCATCTACGAATATACCTGAGACCCCTTCAATGTTTGGCTCGACACCCTTCTGTGAACTCATTGAACCACCTTCTGGTGCCATGCATGTGTTCACAAAGCTGATATGTCCTATGCATCTAGCTCTTGGCTTAGCGATGACTCCTCGTAATTTATTGCAATGCATTTTCCAAAACCGAGTTCACCTTACTCCACTACTCATCTTTTGCATTGAATTCATTGTGTTGTATTGAATGAACTCACTCACTCGATGTTGAGCTCGTTGAGTCCCTCACGAGCTCCATATGCATGTTACGACCCAACTACTTGCCTATTTATTTTATGAATCATTGGCTCGAATCGAACAATACCAAAGCTCTCTCTGATGTTAACCCAAAAGGATAGAAAATTCCGAGATCTTTATCATCATGACAACTCACTTCTCACACCTCCATGGAAGACTCATCAAGTTTGAATGAGCTACCTGTCTGACTCTCCTTTCACCAAGCTAGTCTGGATAAGCTCGAATGAGCTCCTCATATACATCTGCATGCTTTGTTTGCATGCTCACCCCCAAGTAACTCATCTCTCATGCAATCTGAACTCTAACAAGCTCATTTTTTTATCATTTCTGGCTCAAACTCAATGTGCATGTGGCTCATGCTGAGTTGTCTTTTTATAGGACTCTCTTCACACGAGTCGTCACTAACTCAAACCACCTAACGCCTTGTGAATTTTCCAAGCTCCACTATGTGCATGGTTCAACTCCGCAATTTGAGCTCATATATGCTATATCCACATAGATCCTCTCCCTTTGGCTCAAATCTACTAGATCTACTTACAAGCTCACCGAAATCTTTGCTTGTTTCATGCATGCATTCACGAAGTAGCTTGGTGACAGTCTATTACTGAGCCCATCATACATTGTTCAAAATCACTTGGTCTTAATTTGGCCCACAAACATGCTCTGAGTATCCCTTAGAATGATCATTTTCTAAGCCATTCATCATCAATCCCATTCACATTTAGAACCTAGTCTCTTTTTTTGATGATCAACATAGCATCAAGATTCATCCTTTGTACAGTGGTCTAACTCCACCATGTCAGTTAACCTCTTAGGAAAACCATTTCCGCACCACTTGGCATTTGAATCGGTCCTCCACCTTTGATGCCGTGCCTTATTCACCTATTTACATGACGATTCACTGACCATGACTCAATCATCAACCCCCCTCTTCCGATTTCACCAACGTGTTCTAATCCTCCTGGCGACCATGATGAATTTTTTGCACGTGGAATTATTGTCTTGTCTTGCGAAGGTATTATCTCCACCATGGCCATAAAGGCTTGAAACTCCCTGAGCTGTAGATTTCCATCTTAGCTTACCACCTCAACATTCCCACATGAAAATGCTTTGAACTTCTCCCGCCGAGCCCGTTTTGCGAGTCATAATCTGAGCTCGTTCTCCATTTCTAATTTTAACTCGAGTCGAGCTCGATGGTGTAACTCAATGGGGTTAAATGGGTTCTACATTATGAACTGAGTCAACATCTATGATTATTCCAGACTTACCATATCCTTAGCTCATCCATTATTTTTACTCCTCCCTTGTTTACATGAGTCGACCGAGAAATGAGTTCTCAAAACTTTATCGGTTCACTACGATGAACTACTGATCCCATTGGCATCATGAGCTCATCCTCTAACCAGTTTTATGATCATCTTGTCTTTCACGAGTTGCACCAATCATGTGAAATCATCCTATTGCTGAGTTATGGAGCTCAATTAATTCAAATTAACATGTAATGTAAAACTTGTTGGAAAATACATTAACTGTAATTAGTTAGGAGGAACCAACATCGGTCACCCAGTACCAGCATTGGTCAAGAAAGGAGGAACTGACACCGGTTAGGGAGAACCAACATCAGCTACCTATGCGAGGATGTTTTAATTAACCCTTAGGAATTAGATATATTTTTAGCATTAAATTATATCTATTGATTGTAATTGCATGGCTAAGTGCCCTAATTCTATAAATGACTATATAAGCATAAAATCTAGGGTTTAGAAGTAATTATTAACAAGAATTAAGAAGAGCTTACAAAATTTGGTGAGAGAGAGAACTCTTGGTGATGAAGCAAAAAAACTTGAGAGAAAGAAAGTACTGTACATCTGAGAGGTGTGGAAGATTGTAAATATTTGATTGTATATCTTGTCAAAGTTTTGGATAATAGATTGGCTTGTTTCTTGGTGAACGTAGCCCACACTAGGTGAACCACATTAAATATGGTGTTGATTTTGTAGACACCTATAATTACGCCCAAGCAATTTAAATACTTAAATTGAGATAATTATCCCCTTTCTCATGAATCGACAACATATTGTCAAAAGCACTCACATTCCCTCTTGTCATTAATTAATTACAATACACTAATTGATTAAGTCGCCTATCCAACTAACACCCTAATTAATGAACTTTCGTTGATAAATCACCTCTTCTATCTAGATTAATTAATTATTATTAATTAATTAGTCTTCCCCCTTATTTAACTAATAAATCAATATTTAATTGATTTAATCCCTTTCTAATAGCCTAAATCGTACTAATATTCCTCTAATTGGATTCTATAAGCTCACATCTACCTATTAGTTAATCACATTTGATTAATTAAAGCACCCCCCAACTCCCCATGACTTGCTAAGCATAAATTAAACCCTTCTAAAGTAAGGTTACCTTTAATAAAGCAACCTTATCCATTCCGAATCATGTTTTACCTTTATCCCACATTCATGAGGATGTGTTGAATCCTTTATCCTTTGGGCTATATAAAGAGCCCTCCTCTTACCTTTATACCTACACCTAAACTCTTTGAGAAAGCAAATGCAAAGCATATAGCAAAATAGACTAAGAGCTTGCTTTTGTGTTCTCTTGAGAGTTCGTCATCTTGAGGAGCTAAGCTTCCTATTTCTAGCCTAAATTTCTTGGGTCATATGAGAGGTGTCAAAAGGGTCTTATAGCCCAATTTTGATAAGCCCCCATTCCTAGGTTCTTGGAGATATCAAGGACAACCAAATATTGATTTCCATAGAGCTTATTTAGGTCCATTTATTTGTTTGTTGGTAGTCTAGAGAAGTAGAGGTTTAAATACTATAGCATTATCAATTCAAAGTTAATGTATTATGCTAGGTATTAACCTTGTTTAGCTCTCATCTTTGATGGTGTTTAGATTTTTTTCATTAGCTTTGTTATAGAACTATTTAGGTGTTAGTTCTCATCTATCTAACTTAGCTAAAAAGAACAAAATACTTGCACACATTTGGCACGCCTAGTGGGACACTTAGTCCCATGGCATTTTAGTTTAAATTTCATTGTTTTGGCTAACTTTTGATATGCACATGTAGTAGTTAATTTCCATTTTTTGGAGTTTTTTCTCATTTAATATGTGTTACTTCATGTTTATAGCCTTAATTTTAATGGGTCATTGCCATTTTAAAACTAACTTGTCAAAATTTAGAGTATTGTGAATTTTTCTACGTTTTTTTCCATACTTTGGTTGTAGGTCTAGCGCAGACACAATTTTAGGGGTGCAGGCACAATTTTAGGAGCACAGGCATGATTTTAGGGGTGCACACGTCTCTTTAGTGGTGCAGGCATGCTGTTAAAGTCCATCATTCTGTATGCCGACCCTTGGTGCATGCGCACTAAACCTGGCGCATCCACCCTAACCCGCTCGTAGGTGCACTAACCCGGGCACACATGTCATTTCGTACTGTACCTTCATTACAGTATGAAACCTATTAGAATGGCGCACACGCCCTAACCAGGGCGCACATGCGGTTTTTGTGGTGTCGGTATACTTTTCTAGTAATATGATTATTCTATCTATTTTTCTATCTATTTTTCTCAGACTAGCGCATATGTTGTTTTCGTGGCGCATACACCTCTCGGGTGGCATAGGAATTTAATTGATTTGAAAAATCCACAGAGTGGCGTAGGTGTTGTTTTAGTGGCATAGGAACTATTTTAGGGGTGCACACATCTCTCAGGTGGCGCAGGTACAATGTGTGCCAGAAAATAGCCTTTGGTGGCGCATACGCCCTAACCCACGTGTAGGTGCTAAAAAATGGGCGCATGCTTCCTTTCACATTTTTTGACATTAATGTGTTGATGTGCTAACTCTCTTGTAGGCTGTTCTTACATGTTGGTATTTGATTAGATCCTATTTTAAATTGTTTACTAATAGTATTGAGATCGTGTATGCTCTTCCCTCGTGTCCCTTGGGGTGATCTTGGGAATTAGAAAAAATTCTTAAAACATTTTTCCATTTTAAGATTGTTAAGAGTATTTTAGTTAGAATTGGTCAATTTGGCATTTGTTGAATTAAAGTGTGGTTATATTTTGAGATTTGTGAAGACATCACGTATGCTCTTCTCTTGCGTCCTTGGATGAATTGGAGAATCAAAAATGGTGCCTTCTCTTTTTAATGGAGAACTACTAATCATCGTCATATAGGACCAAAAAAAAGTCAGAAAACCTCTAATACACGTGTTTCTTGCAGGTTGCCAAAAGTTGTTCAAGAAAACCACATCTAATTAAACAAGATAAAAAGAACAACATATTCAAAACACTGTATTGCAGGTTTTGGAAAAGGGTACGTCCCTCTCCGCTTAACTGGAACATAACCCCTTTAGCATAATGCCTTAAGCTACAACAATGGGGGTGGTTCCAAGAACCTCAAAGTAGTCCACGCAAGAGGGAACCTTGTGGACAAAACAGGAAGTGCTCTACACTACCTACTTGACTAGTGATTCCTTTGTGAGATAGTGTTACAATTTGTCCCTATGTGATCCTTTTGAGTACACATTTGGATGCATTTATTGCCCACTGTGCTTGAAGGGGGCAAAGTCGAGATACTCCCAAACTAGTCATTGCGACTTTTTGGGTAAATCATCCCACTCGTGGATAATCTTTGTAGCACCTAGGATGAGAGAACCACCTAAGAAGATATACTTTGGCCAGGAGCCCACTTTGACCATTCTAAGACAATGTTGAGTTGTGAACCATATTGAGAAATGTGTGATGCATTACTTTCGCCTAGTTTTTACTTGCCTTAGGGCAAGGCGAAACTCTGCCGAAGTGAGGCTAGCATTTTTTGTCACTTTTTATATTTATTTCCTTCACATTATTTTGACACTTTGTTGATCAAAAGAGGTGTGATTACCTTTGTGTTTCCATTCTACTATTTCCCTCACTTTTATGTCCGTTTACACCCATCCATGTTTGCGGCTGGGTTAGTTAAACGTCTAAAGTGAGCAGAGGCGTATTCACGTCATTTGGTAGCCATTGTGATCTTGATACCCACATCAAGGTTGTCATTATAGTTAGGCACGGTTCATCACCGTGGACTTCCTTAGAAGAGTTAGCTTGTTTGTCTCGTATCATTACAATTTCAATATTTACATCTTGTTTCTTGTAAACTCGACATAAATACCTATATTGTACGGTTATGCTGCACATATTTTTAACTATTCCTAGCTATACTTTGATATTTTTGGTTCAGTTCTATTATTACCTTGATTTTAGAGAGTGCTAGACGTTATAATTTGTGTGTGTTATATCAATAACACCTCGATATCAATACTTCACTTTCTCACAAAGTGGGTTAACATATCTTGGTGATATTTTTGTGTCATTCGCAAATTGTAATTGGCACTTTTTTGAAGTATAGGTATTAATCATATTTGAGCTCACTTGTCATATATCTAGATTGGGATATCGCATTTGAATTCTTGTATTTACTTACGTTTTTTTCATTTCCTTGAACTTGGCATAAATGAAGACATCTTGTTGATCATCTCGCGATGCAAATTACTTTGAAACGTAGTCTAGGAGATATTTCATTTAAACAGTTTTTAATACCAAACACTTGTATCATTGGTGATTTTATCACTCTATCACATTGGTATTCTCACACTATTAATTTACTCTTAACTCGTACATCTTGCATTTCACTTAGGGGTAGTCATTAAGCTTTGAGCACATTTACAACTCACCCTAGTGAAACCTTCATGAAAGCATGGCTCCCAAGACGTGTCTAGGGTTAAAGAAACAAACATATGAGGAACAATAGGCACAAGCTTGGGAAACCTCTAATAGACAAGGGTCAAACCCATTCATCGAACATGATCTAGGACCACTATTTTTTACAGAAAAGGAAACAGAGGAAATGGTCGACCACAGTGGAAACAAATTAGAGTCACCACGCACGGACTTTGATTTTGACCCTACTTTGCTAGATGAATTTATTCTTAGAAACAAAGACAGAGTGTTGGCCTGGTTTGTCGAATTAGGGGCCAAATTTCCCATCGAGAATGAAACAATACTACAGAAAAATGACACTACTGAGGAAGAACGCCCCTTATCAATATGGAAGATATTTTAACGGGCGGGCATGCTTCCACTTCTTACACATAAAATGATAAAGTGATAGGGCATAGAATACCCCTCATCAACTTTCCATGAAGAAACAAAATAGAACTTGAGACAGAGGAAGAACCTCCACAGTACGAAGAGCACGAACCTTTAGAAGAAGAGGCTATAAACCAAGCCACGATTCAACAAAAAATCAATAACCTAAGTAGGAAACTAGCTTTGCTTACTTCCCATGTATAGAAAGATGCAAACAAGAACATTCAAAAGTTGAGGGCCTAAGGTTAAGATCAACGAATTCCATCAGGAAAAACCAAGGAGAAGAAGACATAGGGTATTCATTGCATATACCTATCTCACACATCCCCGCTTCTCCAAACTAAAGAACAATTGCTCGCATAGGAAGTGAAGCAGTCTATGAAATTGATGCTTGCGAGCTTACAAGAAAGCAATATAGGGAGCATCAGGAAATATCAATATGAAGAGTTGTGCCCCTATCCCTTTGACAAGACAATGACCCTTCAACCTTTTCCAAAAAAATTTGATATGCCAAAAGTTCAACAAATACAAAGGAAAGGCAGAGACCCAAGGGATCATGTTAAATAATTTTTTACATGGCATGTCAATAGGTGTCTTATAGTGATAATTACCTCATCAGACTTTTTCCCAAGAGTCTCAGAGGTCAAGCATTGGAATGGTTTACATGCTTACCACGAGGATCAATTTCTTCTACCTGGCCAAAAATTGGCAGAAGATTCATGCATCACTTCTCATATAACATAGAGAGTGATGTCACCATGGCAGACTTGTGCAGTGTGGCAACCAAGAAAAACCAAATGAGACCTTTTATAGCTTTGTCCACGGTGGAGAGGGATAGCTAGTCACTTCCCTTACGCTTTCCCTGAAAGTAGCTAGTCAGTATTTTTCACATAATCCCTATCTAAACCCAGATATAGCTTTCCACCCAAATGCATTGTGTCCGCACCTTTGAGGAGGTGTTCGAGAAAGGGATTCAAATAGAAAAGCCTCTCATTGCCAAAGGCACCCTCAAAACCCAGTCTAAAGACAACCAAAGTGTCCAAAAACCCACTAGAAAGCCAAAGATCTTTAACAAAAAACAAAAACATGGTGGGAGACGGAATCACTGATTCCAAACACGTTCAAATGGTCCAAACTGGTCAACCTTTTAAATTAACCAAGGGCCCACATCAACCACCACCAAAGCGATGAGAACATTTCACCTCTCTCAATGAAACCGTTCCAGTCATACTAAAATAGTTGGATGCGGCCCACATGATGACCTATCCTACAACACAACCATTTGACGACAACACTCCAAAACCTTCATGGTATAAGGAGTATGAATATTGTGAAATGCATCATGTTAAAGGTCATAAGATAGACAAATGTCTGCCTGCTTAACCACTATATTCAAGACCTCATTGACAATGGGAGATAGAGGTGGATAACCTTGGAAAAACACAAACACCTAATGAGAAAAATGGGGATTTATAAGGAACCATTCCCCAAGCATGATAAGTCTGAAAAGACAAAGCGTCGGATGGGGGAGAGTCATCCCAAACCTATAAAGCTTTGAATTACTTGTATACCAAAAAGATAATAACAATCATTATGATTCACTTATCAGATGTATTCACTCTCCTGTTGACCGTGTCATACACCATCCAGATCAAGGGAAAGGATTTTGCACTGTGTAACAAGGCGTGCCCACCTCGTGATTCTAGAACCCTCTCTGTTGACCCCACAAACTAGTAAATATAACCTTTTAGAACAACATTTGAAGACATCTGTCTAAGATTTTCAATCTTGGATCTTCTCAAGATATCTAATGTGTATAAGAATTCTGTACCAAACTCTTCAGGGGTCGGGAGTGCCTTTAGAATTTGATCCTACACACCTTCAAGCTACGGTGGAAAATATGCACCAAGTGAGCATCTCACCTTCAACCATAGGGATATCCTACTGAGAATCCACAATACAATCTTCCCTTATACATTGAGGTAGTTTTGTCACCCGCAGGAAAATCAAACGGGTGCTTGTGGAAAATGGATTGGGATTGAACATCTACACGCTTAAGCTGGTCAAACAATTGGACATACTGAGAAGATCTTGAGTTCCATATTATCACTATCACTGCATACAACAACGTGGAAAGGGAATCAACAGATACCATCACACTACCTATGGAAGTAGGCAGCCCCACTTGTCATCAGACAAAGTTTCATGTCCTAAACTTTGAACTTTCCATATAATATGCTTCTAGGCCGACCATGGATTCATGCCATGCAGGCCGTGTCCATCAACATTTCATCAATATGCATCAAGTTGAAGCATGAGGACATACAATACAAGATACCAGGAGATTTCAGAGCCTTTTGCTCATTATAGAGCTCTCAATAGCTTTTGCATGAAAGGGTACATATGCATGTCCCTCCACAGATATAGCAGTCCCTTTCAGACCTTAGGCTATGGAATCCCACGTGATTCAAATTCACTTAGTTCTTACACTCATAGGGGCGTCCACGTAAACATATCCATTTGATTCATGGGAGATGAAAATCCTTTAATGTGGCTACGGGGAGTATAATGTACAACAAGTGGTCTTTGGTCGCCGAACTATCACTATCACCCAAAAACTACAGGTCGACCCAAACTACCCATTTCGGGAGACCTAGAGGGAAACACACTATTAGGTCATGCCTACTGGGAGGCTTGTTAGCTGAGGAGAAATTGCTTGATCCACCTCCTAACTTGGGTCCCTGAGGACACTCAGTCGTCCTTGTTATAAACCCCAGAATATGAAAAATCTAGCAGAATGATGTACACCATGGGCTACAAAGGCTTAGGATGTGGGAGGAATGAACAAGGGACAAAGAGAACCAGTCCCTCTTCCACATTTCAAAATAGAAAGATACGGCATCGGGATTCGTCCTTATGGAGCACACCCCACCCCAACGATCAAGATACAACTTGTTCTGAGTGTGAGGATAGCTCTGATTACCTAGACAACGAATGGATTCCTATTGTAGCCAATATGAGGATCTGGCCTCCACAACCTTTTCATGAACAACGACATTGTCTTACCATAACCCCCACTGAAACCAAACCCTTGACCTTTTATACCCTTTTCCCTTTTTGAATGGGACCAACAATGTCACGTGCCACTAGATTTATTTGAGAATTGATAGGCTAATTGTACGGATTTCATGAGCATAAGAGATACAATCCCCATTGGAGATCACAGAAAGGTTTCTTTTCGACATTACTTTAAACCTGTGCCTACTTCGAAAACGAGGAGGCTGAACTTCGTGGTCAGCAAAATTTAAAGAAAGTGAGGGAAAAATTTCTAAAGAAAAGCCACGGTAAAAATTGAAGTCCAAGTCAACACTAGTGAAAACCTCTTTGAGGCACTGGCTGACAAAAAAATAAAGAAAATCAAAGGACAACATAAAGTGACCATGCTAAGGATGAAAATCTTGTGGAGACATCCTTGGATGAAGATCTCAACCTTCCTCCTGATCCTATGCGTAGGAAGGATTTTCATCAAAATTATTATTCCGAAGAAACCATTGATATGTCAACACTTTTGTATCTGAAGAAGATCCCAAGATAGTAAAATTGGGAGCATCACTCTTAGCTAGAGAACAAAAGATGTTCACTGTGTTGTTTGTTGTGAGATTTCATTGATGTGTTTGCATGGTCTTACAAAGACATGCATGACCTAGATCCAAACTTTGGTCGTGAAAAACCTAGTCGTGCATGCAGACGCCAAGCCTATCAAACAGAAATTCCTCTGAAATATGCATCCCAAGAGTGCCTTGTTGGTTAAGGAAGATTTTGGAAAGGTTTGCTTGCAGCATGATTCATTTCGACCAATTGACTATTCTGAATGGATATCAAACATTGTTCCTATCCAGAAAAACCTTTTCGGTATCCTAAATCTGTACATATTTTAGGGACAATCAATCAAAGCTTTCCCTAAAGATGACTTTCTCATTACCCAACATTGATATGATTGTTGACATCAACACCAGGAATATGACGAAATGCTATCACTCATGGATGGATTTTTAGGTTATAATCAATTAAAATCGCTAAGGAGGACCAACAAAACCAAAAAACAAATTTCACAACTCCTTGGGGCACCTTCTGCTATCAAGGTGATGCCATTTGGCCTTAATAATGCAGGAGCCACTTATCAGTGGGCCATGATAGTAATCTTTCATGATATGATTCATGAAATCATGGAGACTATGTAGATGGTCCATCCTTAGGAAGTCCCCCCCCCCAAAACAAGTGAGAGGATCATCTGAAAATCATTTGTATTGCGTATCTTTGAACGCCTGCGTGAATACAAAGTTAGGTTGAATTCAAAGAAGTGTGTCTTCATTTGTGCTATTTGGGAACTATTATGGGGCTTCATTTGTGTCAAGAACGAGGTATTGAGGTAAGACCCTACTAAAGTGTCCTACTATCACTGAAAATGCCTTCCACCTGAAAATATCAAGCTAACTACGTAGCTTGCAAGGGAAAATTCAACGTCATTCCGTCTGCTTCATCTCCCACTTGCCAGAATGAATGTCACTCATTCCTTCATTTTCTTAAAAAGGACGTCACTTTCCTCTGGGGACCTGAGCAACAACAAGCATTTGCTTTACTTAACAGTACCTAGCTAATCCACCTGTCCTCATGCCTCCCACTCCGAGTAGGAGCTTCACACTTTTTGCTTATATTTCCACCACGTAATACGTTTATTGGTGTGTTGCTGTCCAATATGACCTTAGCCATAAAGAGTCTAAGAGGTGTACTATTTGAGTCGCACCCTCACTCACCTATGAGACTTAATATCCTCAGATTGAAAAGGAACTGCTTGGGCCGTTGTTTTTAATACCTTTCAAAACTTTACCATTACCTACTAATACTAAAGACCAGCTCATATCCAAGGTTGAGGACCCCCTCAAGTATTTGTTCATTTGGTTTTTGTCCCAAACCCACCCTCACAAGTAGAATCGTTATTGGATCATTCTACTTAATGAGTTTGATATAGAATTTTTCCATAAAAATTAGTGAAGGACAATACTTGCAGACCATTAGCGGAAGCACCTTTGCAAAAGCACATGGGGGAACCTTTGAGTCTGGATCTTCCAGATGCATATTTTCTCTACATTGAAGAATCTTCGTATGGTCAGATACATTTTGATGGATCATTGTATGTTTCATGGTTCAGGTGTAGGAGTGGTCCCTTATTACCTCTCCTTCGGGTGATCCTATACCGCCGACTTTCTGCCTGGCCTTCCCTTGCATGAACAACATTGCAGATTATGAGGCACTCATCGTGGGCATTACAGGATGAAGCTTGGCTATCAAGTGGAATGTTCATCATGTTAAGGTCATAGGTGATTTGCAGCTAATCATCAAACAGATTAATGATTAGAATAAAGTTAAGGTCTTAAGCTCTACCTTATAAAAAGTTAGTAGAAACTCTAAAGGCGTATTTTTTGTGGTGCCTTACCTTTGAGTAATCCCAAGAGCACAGAACAACAGATCCAGCGATGACACCATCGCAATGTGGGAATCTATGCTTTTATTCTCACCTGGGAACAATGAGATGCCATTTTTTCGTAAAAATCTATGCCAGCCCGTGAATGCCATGGCCAGAATCTTGTTCTAGCTTGTGAGGTTGTTGGTCCCCATTCTCTGTGGTATGAACCCAGTTTTTCACCTATCTTAAGACAACACATTCCCTCGTGATATCCTCCTATCACTCTGAAAAGCAAAGCCTAATTCACCAGATAGCCAATTACACACCCTTTTAGGAGGTACACTTTATCATCATGGCTACAATGGGAATATGTTACCTTGTCTTGATGTGACGGAGTAATCCAGAGCAATCAAGAAGTGCACGAAGGGTATGTGGAGTCAAATACAAATGGTGAATGGTCTTGGCTAAGAAACTGATGAGAGTAGGTTATTATTGGCCTACCATGGAAACTGATTCTTTTGCAATTATGTTAGAAAATGTGTGCTTTGCCAAAAGTATGGAAACTTTCATCCATGCTCCTTCGCAACCATTGCAACCAAATCAACTACCCCATGGCCATCTCTCTAAGTGGGGACTCGATTTAATAGGGAAAATTACCCCTCCCTCATTTGATGGTCATACACATATCATCAATAGCCTCAGCAATACTTTACAAAAAGTGGTGGAGGTCTATCCTTTAGAACCTATGTCAACAGGAGCACAGAATTCTAAATTCATCATAATCACATTAATTTTCCGATATGTTATTTCCTGGGGTAGCCATTGTTACAAAATAATGGCAAATCATTTAAGAACAAAATGTGGGAAAGGTATTTGCTAAGGTGGTCCCCCCCCAAATCAGATTAAATGGTCCCACCCCATATTACCCCTCAGGTAATGGAACAAGGTAAAATGCCAACAAACAAGACTCTGGTGGCGAATAATGGAGAATATGGTAACCTGTGACAAAAATAGGTTGAAATTGGCCACCTACAAATCCATCTAGGCCCTTTTGGGCTTTACCGACTCATCCATTCGCACCCCTAAAACAGTGTGACACCATATTCCCTTAGTGTTGCGGATAGAATCCTATCATCCCATTAAGATTGAACTTCCGTCCCTTTTTCATTCTTTTTCTTTGGGACTATCCTCTAGATAAGGATGAGATTATCGAGTGACCACAGAATGGCTGAGTTGGAGCTACTGGATTGAGAGAGTTGAAATTCTCGCCCTTAATCACTAAGTTGTAATCACCATAGAGTCTCCAGAAATTACAACAAGAGAATCATCCCTGTCAGTTTTGATGGTTGGTATTTGGTTATGAAGGAGAACTAGTTCAACATTTTTTAGAAAAAGAGCTCGACCCAGACAAGGGAATCGAAACACAGTTGGTTAGGACCTTATGTCATAGTTGCTAAGTTACGACATCAACGCATACACCTCTGGCCTCCCCGCAATGGGTGATGAGCTAGCGGATCCCATGAACACCATGCATCTTAAGAATTTCTATGCTTTGAACATGGCACACAAAAATTAAAAAATACAAAAACCTCAAAAATATTGAGAAAATGGGTGAATCCCCCAATAAAATAGGTCGTCCACTACTGAAAACCAACGTAATTGTGGCACTTTGGACAGTTCTTGGGTGAAAACTAGTTTTCGGCGGCGCCTTTTCGATAGGATTCGTTGTTCACAAGCAATTCTATATTAGAAGGGTAGTTGACTTTTGGCCTAGACCTCGTTCTAGCCTTTGAGCTTTCCTTGTGGCAACACCATCTGTCCAGCCCTTGATCCAACTTTGCCTTCTTCTATTCGTTTGTGAGGAACGTGGTCTTTCATTATTTCCCATCTTAACGCTGCTGGGGAAACTCAACGACTCCACCTTCCTGTTCATAAGTGCATGGGATTTTCTGCCCCTTGTATACTTTCCCCACCTAATGTTTGGGGGCATCCATTCTTTCTTGGTGCCCCCTGCACATAGCTTTTGGAAAACTTGAAAAACACAAAAACAATAGAAAATTTTCAATAAACACTAACACCTAGAATTTTTCTCGCGGACAGATCTATGGATAGACGAGCCAACAGTGTTGCAGGGCTTAGCCCCTCTTTGAGACAGCAAAGCGAAACTGGTTTATTGCTATTTCTACTAGCAGGAACCTATGCAAGTCTCACAGATTCTGCCTTCGGGGGTTGGGATCTCATCCCGGTAGAGTGTTTCAGGCTGCGAAAAAAGAAAGGAAAAAGAAGGAAAAGAGAAAGAACAGATCCGAAGGAAGAAAAGAAATGAATTCCAAAGCAGAAAGGTCAGAAGATTTATGTTTTTAGTTTGGTAGTAAACAGAGCCAAACCTACTTGCATAAATAAACAAAGCAATACTGATAAACAAATGACGGAAAAGTAGATATGAATCCAACAGATTAACACATACAGATCTAACGTAAGAAAGATCTAATGTATAACACAGCTATTGAGCACAAAGTCTGAATAATTGTATTACTGTTCTTTTCTGTTACAAGAAAGCTCAAAGTCTTTCTCTCCTCACTTCTATTTCTATCTGAAAAATGTTCACCTCCTTTAGAATACAACAAGTATTCTAGTATTTATAGAAGATGAGAGAGAGAGAAGGCAAAAGGAGCCAACCACTTATTTACAAGATATTTACAAAATATCCAAAAGTCATGTTGACTTTGACAACTTTGATGGATGACATCATCCCATGATGCAACATGGATGATGTCATCATTTTGCCAACTTAATTCAGATATTACGAAAAGAAAGTCGGAGAATAGAGAGAGAAGAAGAAGAAGAAGAAGAAGAAGAATTTATTCATCATCATCATCCTGTGGCCTAAAAGGGGTTGCCTTTTCTGATGCTGATCAGGAGATGAGATGTGGAACTGAGCGCGGTATTCCAAGAACTTGCTGATCATCGGCCCAAATTGATCCTGTGATGGATCCTTGTGCCGTTCACTGATTGCTTCGCAAGTTTCCCGCTCATCTATGAGCTTTTCTGGGATCTTGGAATAGTCTTTACCCGCCTCGATTAGGGACCCGATGAAGTCTCTACAGGCCAGTAGGTTGTTGATGGATTCGATGTCGAACGTGACTTCTGGCCCTGTCCCTTGAGTAGCTATCTCCTTGAAAATCCGGATAGTATCATCAGCTGATCTCAAGGTGAGGGGGAAGGAGTGAGCAACCCTGGAGTCATAGATAGAACAATCTTCTCCATTTGATGCATCGCATCCAGGGCCTCTTCCTTCACCTTGTCTATCTTCTCTAACACGAATTCGAGCTGATCTATCCGATAGTCCAGAGTGGACATGGTCTTGTTGAGGGTCCTTGGATGACCGAATACTCCGAACTTGACCAAATCTTCGACTGAACAGTCGAACATTTGTTGGAAGGCCTCGTGCTGGAGTCTAGCATGCTCTAATTCTTCTGATACTGGACCTGCTAATGCTTGGAGTTCCTTATTCGCCTTCTCTCGATATTCAGGTATAAGCTGATATATTCGGCGATTACTTTTTCACTATCTTTGAGATCTGGCTCCTCCAAGCAGCAGAAACAGCCATACCTTGCTCGCCGATTTTTGAATACTCATAATCTTCTCCTGACTGAGCAGCTCAGGAGTCTCGGCGGCAGTTGTGGGAGGTGCACTTCCCATCTTCTGTAAGGCTTGAAGCAGGTATTTATTCTGCTCCTTCAGTAGCCTCTTTTCTTCCTTTGTTTCTTGAAGCTTTTCGCAGAGTGCATCAACTGCGGAAAGAGCTTCCCCCTGGAGACTTTCTGAGGATGTCCCCATTGTGACTTGGGTCACTGTGAAATCTGCCGGAGACAGATCTTCTTTCTCTTTGGTGGGATCGGGGTAGGTAGGCTATTTCCATAACCCTCTCACCTGCAGCGCTCTTGGAGAAGCGTGTAACCGGCTTGTGCTTCTTTGCTCCTTTAGCCGGAATGACTGAAAAGTCCATCGGAGCGATGGGGACTTTCCTCTTTGGTTGGCTCAGCTGCTGAGAGATCCAAGCTGGTCCTATTGAAGAAGGACCAGAGACAGAGGGGGAGGCAGCAACGGTAGAAGAGGGGAAGAACGTGGAGACACGCGGCGGCGGCATTGAAAGAACAGCCGCGGAGATGTCCCGGGGGGAAGGGAAACCGCAGCAGCAGAAGAGATAGGAAGGGAAGGGAGCTCGGAGATGAGGGAAGAAAAGAAATAGGAGGAAGACAAATCAGCGAGAGAGGAGAAGATGGACGAAGAGGCAGGGAGAGAGTAGAAGAAGGGGGAGAGGACACAACCAAAGGAGTGGTTGCCGACATCTGAGGAAGGGGGGAGGAGAAAGAAGAAGAAGGGATAGAAGGGACCTCTGAAGTTGTAGCGATGCCGACATCCTGGGTGGATGGGCGTATAGGACTATCCTCTGTCAATTCTTTCTCTGGCGAATCCAGAGTTATTACTTGTTCAGGCTCTGAAGGAAGAGGACTTTCAGGGGCTTCCTCCTGAATGGTGCTAGGTTCACCTTCGGCACCTTTGCCTTTCAGCAGCTTCTTTGTCCTTGGAGGTGCGTTGCCCAAAGGGGAAGTCGTGAAATCTACCCCGAGGTAGATTAGTCCGTTCATGCGGCACCAATGCTCCGTTCTCCGCATAGTTCTTTTTTTACCCTCTCCTCAATTGTTTGAGGAGCCTTGCTTCTGTCAATGTCCGGGAAGGGCCAATCATCCCCTTCTGTGTCATTATACACTTTGTCTACTTCGTCTTCCGTGGTTTGGAAGCCTTTTGGGACAATGGCCACTCCGTATTGGATGATTTCCGTTAATGCCAAGCGAGAGTGATCCTTTCTTCTGAGTTCTACCTCATGGAGAACGTCAATGTAGATATCCTCAATCTGAGGGACATGAATCGGATCAAGCTTAGCCCTTGGTAGACAGCCCCTAGGGTCGAATGTAGGCCTTGCTGGGAAATCATGCTTTAGGTTGAGCAATTCTAGCTCAGCACAACATCTCCCTTCGCCTTGTGATAGCTGGAGCATGTGTAACGGCCTACTGTGAGGGGGAAAGGAGTTCCCCCCTTCTTTCTCTTGAGGCACTTTTCATGGTATGTGACGAGCTGTCTTGACAGTTCCAATAAAATCAGCTTTGGTCCAGCATACCTCGGTAGCCTGGTTGGTTCTCCCAAAAAGTTGGCAGCCCTTAGATAGGTGAACGTGGGGAATTGGGTGAACAAGGCTCCCCATTTCTCTGTGACTGCCACTATGTTTTTGGTTGTCCGGCTATGAGTCAAATTTGGCCGCAACATGCACATGATGTGATAGAAGAAAACATCATTGATTTTAGCAAATTGAGGGATACTATTCTCTAGTCTCAGCTCTGGATAGTAATCAAATATCTTGGCCTGAGGCCATACTCCACTTCGGTTGAGCCCTGGGTAATCCCTTGCCGATGCTGCAGCAGCGTAGACTACATAGGAGTTCATATGAAATACTCCAGTTGTGGCAAGCTGTTGTAGCTGCTCAGAGATGGTGTTGCTTATTATTTCACCCCAGCAAAAGCGCTGATCGGGCAAATTCTTATTCATTCTCCAGGTACCGCAGCATCCACTTATGGAAATAGTGGGCATCTGAAAGCCCGAAGACTCTGCTTAGGAAAGTGATAGTATCACTGAGTTCCTCTGAGAAATCACTTCGGTGGATAGTCTGAGGCCACCGGGTCACTACCTTCTTATTCTTTAGGTAGACCTCATTCATAACTGCATGCACTGGCCTTCGTTGTCTTCCCAGGCCTTGATGCATTCCTGTTGGCTAACAGCCACGTAGTTCCGGTGGTGAGGGATGCCAAGCATCAACTCAAAATGACGGGCAGTGAGGTTTATGACTACCTCGCCCTTGCTGTTCTCGACACATCTTGTGTCCTTGTTGAAGGATTGTGCAACAACCATCATGAATTCGTTGTTCACAGCGCTGACAGGGATTCCTCCGGCAAAGTGCAGGGCACTGCCTATTAGTTTGTCCATCCATGGACTTCTTGTAACCTTTTGAGTTCTAAGCCAGAACTCATCCTGTCAATGTGACCCAATTCAGAGTCCCGGACATCCATACTGCACTCAGCCTGTGATTCGGGCATCCTGACCTTCTGATATTTGTATTTCATTTCTTCTTCTGTTAGCTTTGCCTTTCCTCTTGGTTTGGTGGGCTTCTTGCTTGACGTAGACATGTGTTGTTCTTTCGAACTCAGCTGCTGATCTGCACGAAGAAGAAGAGAGACCCAATCCAAAAAGGTTGAATTAGTCATTTGATCTTCCATTGGAAAGCTTAGCAGGAGGAGTTAGAGATTTAAAGGCTCAGGGCAGGGCGCAGGAAAAATACAATTGGCAGGCCAAATAGATAAGGCGCGCAAGAAAGGAATGTTGCAGAGGTTATAATTGGCGCCAAAAAGCGCATGGCGCATGGATGAAGCAGGTTGCATTTTATAACAGGGCGCACAGGAGGAAATGCGTGTTACATTGGGGTTCGATGCGCCCTATGGCGCATGGAAAGATTGTGTAACATGGACGAATGATGCGCCAAAGGAACATAGCATAGCGCGGCGCATGGAGGGTTTACACAACACAACATCATGTTACTGACTCGGAGGGTGCGCCAGCGCCTATGTAATCTTTATACTTGCGCGAAAAAGGCTTTTGTTGCATCGAAACTGGGTGCGCTCTTTGGTGCGTGGAAATGGGATGCAACATGGATAAAGGATGCGCCAAGGCTTATAGGAGGAAGCACGGGATTTACACTTGGAGCATGCAAAAGGGGTGCGCTTATGGGCGCATGAATTTCAGCTGTAGCAGGATGGCAGGGTGCGCCATGGCGCGGATCTTGAGTATGTTGCAAGTCAGATAGGTGCACCGAGGGGCGCGACTGTCTAGATTGTTACAAGGTGCGCCGGTGCGCCTTGTGAAATAAGCTCTCAAACCTCTCTTTCTTTCTTTCTCTTTTCACAAAAAAAAAACTGGACAAGTAAGGTTTTACAAAAATCTTTTAAACAGATCAAGCCAGCTAAAAAACGACCCCTTTTCCAGCAAATCCGGAAAGAGGGAGGGAGAGGAAGAGCAACAGAAGAAAATGAACAGGACAGCACGGGGGGAAAGGCTCAAACACATTCAAACCTTGATGAAAATCGGCCAGCAAGTTGGCACACACCCCAAAACCGGACAAAAAACAAGCCCAAAGAACAGAAAACATAAAACGGGGAAGGGGAAGAACCTCTTACCTTAAAAATATCTCGAAAATTCCTTGAGCGGGTCCACAACACGATGAAAGTGACAGAGCAGGGGCTGACAAGTCCAGAAATATCATGTGCTGACAAAAGAATGAAAATGACATTGGGCGCGCACGGATATTTATAGAAAACCTGTCATTAATGCGCCACCAACCTTTGAAATGGCGCATGGAAACGGCTGTCGACAAGGTAAAGCATGCGCCCTTTGGCGCATGGAAGGAAATGGCAACAGAAGAATGAGCACGCCTTTGGCGCACCAAATGCGTTATCGACATGAAGTTATGTGCGCCCTTTGGCGCACCAAAACTTGGTGTAACAGGTATATTTCGTGTGCCCTTTAGCGCACCAAAATCTTACTCAACATCCTTTGGCGCACCGAAAGGAGTGACAACATGGAAAACCATGCGCCAAAGGCTTTTTAAGGGGCGCATCAAAAACTGATGTTGCAAAGCAAAACCATGCGCCTAACCAAAAAAGGCTCAAAAAAGACTAAGTTCAAAAACTGAATTTCCCGGGAAGGGATTTTACAATATTTCGAACGCGAATGATCCTCAACGAGGGGGTCCAAACAAAATTTTCGGTATGGTTATCGGTAAAATTGCCCTTGTCAATTTTACGGGATAACAAACAATAGAACATTGTTTCGACAAAACACAAAAACAATAGAAAATTGTTTCGAGAAAACATAAAAACAATAGAACATTATTTTGACAAAACACAAAAACAATAGAAAATGGTCTAACACAAGCCTAAACAATAAAAAATCGGTGCATGAAAACTTATCTTGCAAAAAAATTTACTTGCATTGTCTTGTTTCCTTGCTTTGTTTGTTGCTTGTATATTGTTTTGCGTGCTTGCTTTTGAGTTATTTGTTTCTTGGGTGTACTTTGTCATAGTTCATCTTTTCTTTCTTAGATTAGATTCATTCTTGCTTGTGCATATTTTGGTGTGTCTCGACATGCTAGTGAACCTTGGGAAATCATGATGTAATGCGTTAATTCATTATGTTCTTTCTTGAGCACTTGGTTGTGTTTGTTACTTGTTAATAAGACATGGTGAATCATGGTGTATTGCATTAATTCCCTGTGTTATTTGTTAGCATTTGGTTGTGTTTCTTGCATGTGCTCTATTTTTTTATCATTCACCTCACATTACCATCACTATCATCACATCTAACATCATCTATACATCATATATAAACAAAAATGCTAAGTTTTACATCATGCATGTATGCTAAGCTAATCATCACATATCGTATCATCAATGGGGGCAAGAGGGGTTATGCATAATAAAAAATCTATCCCCTCCGCACCAATATCATCATATCATCCCGTCCATATACATCAAAATAACACATGAGAAATACATTTGATATCATCTACGGATCTATCATCTAAACATCCATAGCACATGTATACATCAAACATCAAAATCAGATACATATAATGTACGAAATCATATAACATCATCATATCCTCCATAAGTGCTGAATTAAACAAACGCAACATGCAATGAGAATCAACATATAGTAATTTCTGAAAAGGGGTATTTCACATCATATAATTATGCCCACTCATGTCACATGCATCAGAATACAAAGATAATAAAATAACATCATAACAACATCCATAAGTGTTGAATCAAGAAAAATAACATGCATCGAATCCAATGCGGGCAACAAGCCTGCTCAAGATACTAAACAAGATTCATGTCCCATCATCAATTAGTTCCCCATGAGTTTAAAGCCAAATAAAAAACCATCTATATACATGTATCAAAAAAAAAGATATACATCATCTCATAATCATGTGAATCTGATCCAAAACAAAGTTCTCCTCATCTATATATGCATGTGTTAAGTGTACATCTGTATCAAAAAAGGATACATACAAATCAGTGCTCTATATCAAAAATGCCTTCAGCTGAGGCGTACAATAATGATACATCACAAATGTCGGTATACATACATACAATGTCCTGATCAGTGCTCAATACAAATAAATCAGTGATACACAATGCCATCAAAAAGGGGCATGTATCTAAAAGAATCAAGCCTTCATCATGAGGCATCATCAAAAATACATGTCTACAATCGTTGTACATCAAAATCAGCCTTCATATGAGGCATGCATACAAAAGAATCTATACAATATAAATGTGGCTATCAACTACAGCTCTCGCCCTCGCCAGGGCTCCCAAGTCTATCTTCTGGACGCCGAAACTCTGAAGGTTGGGTTGGCGCTAGTCTCATCGACTACTCTAGAAGGGGCTATCTGACTGATCTAGTGGAATGACTAGGCCTCTGTGAATGAGAGCCTGATGTAATTGATCCTAATAACTATGGAAATACCACTCTCTGCATCATGAATCATATCTATGTCTCCTAAGGTGAGTGCTGCCTGAAGGGAAGTGTCTCACTCACCTGTAACCCAACCCAGGTTTGCCTCAGCCTGTCTAGAGGTGGCAGCCTCTCGATCCCTCTCCATGGTCATCACCTGCAACTTGACACGGGTCTGGTCCCTCTGTGCTACCACTGCCTGATAATGATTATGCACATGGTCTCTCTATGTAATGACCATGCGCAACTGTGACTAGGACTGATGTAGGAGACTCAGTATCTGTGCCTCCTATGTAGTTGTCTCTCAGATTTGGGTCCACCATGTTGCTCTGTCATCTCCTGGTTCGGCCTGAGCCCGAGCATGATCCCGCCCTGAAAGTAACGTAACAATATGGGCTTAGGCCTCGTCCTACTATGCTATAGCTATCACACACCAACCTTGAGCCTCATCTCTCTTTTCTCTAGCCGTGTCTCTCTCGGCTATGAGCTGCTACACCTATACCTATGTTGTGGCTATTTGCACCACTGGCTATGGGGCTATATGTGACTTAGGGATTGGTCCCTACGGCACTCTGGAAGACTGGCCCTGCTCAAACACCCTACCTCAGGGTGGAGGCATGGTTTCCTGTACTGGGCCCTGCGGCCTCGATCCCTATGCCTGTGTGACACCCTGTCCATCATGAGGGATCCCATCAAAAGGATCCTCGAGGTTTGGCCCCAATGCTACTACTCTGGCCCTGCACTCTGATTAGTGTCATACCTCTATAGGCGGGTGAATACCTACTACCCAAGCTACCTCTGGAATAGTAAGTCACCGGGGTAATACTGTAGCATACCACACTGCATAATTAGTGGTGGTCCCCAGATCTCTAATCTGTCGTAATGGGTCCCATGCCTGGGGGACCACCTGTAAGAAACTGGCCCTAGCTCGGGCTGCTACAATCTGAGGCCCTATAGTTTGCCTCTCAAAGTCCCTACGAGCATGCCAGATATCTGGCTGTGGGACACCTTGTACTCAGCCTAACTGCCGCTGGCACCTGTCAACACAATACAGCTCCATGATGTAGCCACAACTGCCAAT
Source organism: Taxus chinensis (assembly GCA_019776745.2). Taxonomy (NCBI): domain Eukaryota; kingdom Viridiplantae; phylum Streptophyta; class Pinopsida; order Cupressales; family Taxaceae; genus Taxus; species Taxus chinensis. The sequence goes on along the minus strand of CM034152.1, from coordinate 597,095,716 downwards.
AAGAAAGTGCTCCACCAAGCACACGCTAAGCTCTGTGGCATCCTCTGGCCATTGGAAGTGTCTATATAGATGCCAAATGATGTCTATCACTGCTAACTCATCAAACTCCCACCTATATCTGAATAGGCTGCCAAGGTGACCCCAGATGTCTCCACCAACTACTACCCAAGCCATGTAAGATGGCTCCTTAGGATCTCGAACTTAGAATGGGCCAACAGGGTGTCCAATAGCTATATGATCCCATGACCATATCTGTAACAATGATGCCAGCCTTATGGTCTTCTGACCGTGGTATGTGATGAGATGAAAATCCTAGTATAAGTGGGCCAGTATACACTGCCCCTAATAATATCTCTCACCAATGTAAATACTGTGAACTAGTGGCAGCAGTCCTCTCGGGAACGAGGTCCCTGTCTTATCAGTGAGTAGGAACCCACTGATAAGCACCATGATATAAACTAGTCCCCGATGTAATGTTGGGTCGGAAATGCACTCGTGTAAGGCTATAGTCATCCCATCATGGGCGATGTCATCAACGCCAAATAAGGAACTGCACGCTGCTCTGATCATACCTGCATCCGTGCTATACTCAATCAATGTACCCATCATGGGAATGCACAGAATCTGGTACACATCCTCTATAGTCACTGTCATCTCACTTGTGGGTAGTCTAAAGCACTGACTCTCACTGTGCCATCACTCAACAAGTGCAGTCAGAAGGCCATGATCTAATACAATCGATGGCATCCAAGCCACGGGGCCCATCCCTACTACCTCCAGTAATATGGCCACCTCTCGGCAGTCGTACCGATGTATACTGCCCTCTAAGTCAGAAATCTGGGAGTGTCACTCCCACGTTTGCAATACTGGTAATCATCTCTAGAAAATAACATGCCACTCATTAGTTTCTAACATTTCCTCTAAAAATCTATCTCTTTTTAAGGGTTAACCCAAAAATCCTAAAAATTCTTCTAAGTGTCACATTTTTGGACACTTTCCTATCTTTTTCTTCCTATCTAGGGCGCCTGCGCGCCCTTTTGGGCATGTGCGCCATGTTTCTGGTGCCTGCACTACCACGCATGTGTTTTCTGGTGTGTGCACCCTCTTTCGGGTGCATGTGCACCCTTTCTGGCATGTGCGCCACCGAATTGGTGCTTGCGCATGCATACGTGTGCTTCTGCTTGTGTGCACCTGACTATCCATGCCTACGCCATGCTTTTGGCTTGTGCACCCCTTTCTCGGTGTGTGCGCATGTGCGCACATGTGCTCGTGTGTGTGAATGCACGTGTGTGTGTGTGATTTTTGATTACGCATGTGCGCGCATAAACCTGGCGCTTGCGCCCTCACACAGATGCCTACTCCCCCAAAGTGGCACATACGCACCGTATCCCATGCCTGCGCTTGCGCACAGGCACGCCTACGCATTTTCTATGCCTAAATGCCCTAATTAATGCATTAATGACAAAATTTTAAAGACAAACCTGTAATACTCACAAATGGGCCCTCGTCTGTGTGCCTCTAGTACCCCCAAACTACGTCAACATGCCTCAAATGGTCTCATGCGACCACCATCTCTCCTAAGTGTTAGAGCCTTATGCTAATTTTTCTAAACTAAACAGTTAAAATGAACTGATTGCGATGTTTTTACCCCCCTGGGGGGTATATTAACCTGTTTGTCACCATTCGGAAGGCCCGAAAAACCCGTTTCGATCACCGTTTTCTTCTCTGTTCACTGTGAAATAATTATTTTTATTAAACAATTATTTTTCTCTTCTTTTTCGCTGTATCGGGGCATTTTTTGTCTGATACTCCTTTCTTCTCCCCCAGAAAATTTTATTGCTCCCTAGAAATTTTTATTCTTCTTCACACTCTTGTAAATAATTATTTTTCAAATAATTGTTTTTTAATTTTTCCACTTACCAAGGACATTATTTTTCCTTTGTTTCTCATTTCTTCCTCCAATGGCACTTTCTGTCACTCCTAGCCCCTTCACTTTCCACTTCTACTTTCTTCTACTGTTCACCACGGTTCGGAAAGCAAAAAATTATATATATATATCAAAAACCCAAAAAAATAAGGCAAAATTTTTCAAAAAAATCCTAAAAAGTAAAAAACTCTACAAAAATGGTAACTTGCTTATTACGGCTAAAACTTGTATCTTACGCATGGTATTTTCTCCATATCCTGTTGGTTTGTCTCACATCTTCCCTGAGTAATATGACTCACAGATCATCGGATTCACAACCATTCACAAAGCTAGCTGCTTGCTTCATCTGTACTCTAGGCACTTTCGTTTCCTGTTGTTGTTTCATTGCGCACGAACACTTTTCATGGACCCCGTGTCCATTTTCATTTCCCCTTGCATGTATCCTTACTTGGGGCATCATTTTTAACCTTGTCATCAATCACGAACTTGTGGATCTCTTCAGCACTGATAACAAAACATTTGTACAACTGTCTTGACTATTGTTGGGTTGGATATGTGTGTTCGTACTTGTTTTCCCTATTATATGAGCTTGTTTCCTTCTCGTATTGCATTGCATTATCGTATGTTGCATGGAGTTGGTACTTTCAGCAATGGACAATTATTCATAGTATGGCTTTTCATGTTATTCTACTTTTGTCATATGCTTATATTTTTCATAAGGACCGATGACGTAGCTCTTATGGTAATATGATGACATCAAAATTGTTACAATACACAGTGGCTAGAGGCTAAGATCTTCTCTCCCCTCCACCACATTTCTTCAAGATCATTTTCTTCTGACCCCTCATCTTTTGTCTCACCGGGGCATCTTGCCTCCTCCCATTCTTCTATCTATATCTCACCTTTTTCGATTGTCAATTGGCTTCTTTCATCACCCCATCGACACTCGAGGGGGCATCTCTCCGTCCTACTAAATTTTCTTCTATCCCTTCAAAATTTTCTTTTGTCTACTATCTTTTAAGTGGCATCACTTACGCCACCCCAAAGAGGGGCAAATGTAGACACCTATAATTATGCCCAAGCAATTTAAATCCTTAAATTGCGAGTAATTATCCCCTTTCTCGCAAATCGATGACATATCGTCAAAAGTGCTTATATTCCCTCTTGTTGTTGTTAATTAATTACAATACACTAATTGATTAAGTTGCCTATCCAACTAACACCCTAATTAATGACCTTCCGTTAATAAATCACCTCTTCTACCTAGATTAATTAACAATTATTAATTAATTAGTCTTCCCCTTCATTTAATTAATAAATCAATATTTATTTTATTTAATCCCCTCATAATGGACTAAATCATACTAATATTCCTCTAATTGGATTCTATAGGCTTACACCTATCTATTAGTTAATCACTTTTGATTAATTAAAACACCCCCCCAACTCCCATGACTTGCTAAGCATAAATAAAACCCATCTAAAGTAAGGTTACCTTTAATAAAGCAACCTTATCCATTCCTAGTCATGTTTCACCTTTATCCCACATGTAAAGGGATGAAGTGTTTCCTTTATCCATTGGGCTATAGAAGGATCCCTCCTTCTACCTTTATACCTACACCTAAACTCCATTGAGAAAGCAAAGGAAAGCACATAGTCTTGCACTAAAATCCTTTTTCCATTCTCAAGCCCCTCCATCATCCATCTTGAAGAGCAAGGCCTCACACCCAAGCATCCATGAAGGATTAAAGAAAGCAATATTGTTGATTTCCATTGGACTACATAGGTCCACTTGATTTAATAAGGCAATTAGAAGAATAGAGTTCTTGATTTGCATTGTGCTTGATTTCATTATTTTCAAAGTTATGATTCTAATGTAGGCCTTGTTCATTTCTTCATCTTGATGGTACTCTCTTCTTGTTTCTAGCTAGGTTAGGGAACTATTTTAGGTGGTAGTTTCTTGATTTCAATCTAACCTAGGAAAAAGAATAATTGTACACATCGAGCAAATGAAGAGGACAAGTGTGAATATTTCACTATGGGAGTCACTAGCCATTCCAGGGGAAGAGGGATCTATTGCAGACTACCATGAAAAATTGGTCAACTTAAAATCAACCCCCTGGCTAACAAGAGAAAGTGCTTACCAATGTGTCCTCAAACTAAGAGAAACCATGGAGAACAACGAGGGTAATAATCTGAAGCCTCCTCCATTTTATGTTTCATTGATTATTAGAGATAAATTGGAACATAATTGTATGATTGATTCTGGGGTGAGAAGTTCTGTAATGCCCAAGAAAATAGCTGATTAGCTGGGTCTCAAATATGAGGTCATCTCTAAAGGAGTAGTACAATTACATGCTACAACAATGACCAGCTATTGGAATAATCAAGGATCTGAGTCTCACTCTACATGCCTGCCCTAAAGTGACTGTATTGCAGAACATGTCAGTCATAGAATTGCAAGCACATTTTGCGTTGTGTTTCTCCAGGGACTTCACTGCCAAAAATTGGAGGCTACTTGTCTATTTACTAGTCGCATATGCTATTTAGAATAAGGTATGAAGCAAAGGTCACAATCAGATCTAAACCCATAACAGACTATCACATTGAGTCTTATGTACCAAGCCCAATAACTGAAAATTTCTCAACTTTTGATAAGGAATATATCCTAAGCACTTCCAAAGAAAAATACCAAAGTTGGGTGTATCTCGGACTTGACTATCGATGAGTGGGCCAATAAAAGGACATGATTTCGACCCCTATAAGGAGATGGAAGAAAACGAGCTAGGGTGTCTACTGTCTACATGAAGAGAATCATCCTCTTCCTGAACTAATTAAGCTAGAATATAAAGATGACAATGAGGTATGGCAATTGTTCTTTGAAGACTCAAGGAGTAGACAAAGAGTTGGAGGAGGAGCTATGATTGTGTCCCCCAAAGGTATGAAATATTATTTAGCCTTCAGGTTTCAGTTTTCTTACTCAAATAACTGTTGAATATGAGACTTTGGTCCATGGTATTCATTGGGCAAGGAAGCTAGGAATCAAAAACTTGCAGAGTGTTTGGTGACATCGAACTGGTTGCTAATTAAGTCAAAGGACTTAATGCTTTCAAGAATGACCTATTCACGAACTACAAGAGGAGGGATGGGATCTCATGTAGTATTTTGAGGCCTTCAGCATTGAGTCCATACCGAGGAAGAAGAATGAAGTTGCTAATAGGCTTGTAACAGTTGGAGCAACATTTGATGTGGTTGATAACATAAAAAGAGACAAAAAAAAACCGCATATCCATGTAGTTGTGAGGTCAACAGTGCTAGATAACAACACATACTGGTAGGTGTTTGAGGAATGATCAGCAGACCCATTAGATTTTTACAAGAAGAAGTTGAATTCTTAGCTATAAATCAAAGCATATTGGAGCAACAATAAGGGAATCAAATAGTACAGTTGCATACAAACAAGCTACCCAAGGGGGATGGTGACATTGGTGTCTATATTCAACCCCAATGATCAGTTTTGAAAAGAAAAGGATAATATACAAATCAAGGGGAGAAGATTCAGAGCCAATTTTGGTTGGAGATGGCAAAATGCTTCAAATTGGAAATGTGTCCACCAAAAAATAAATATATGAATTAATGCAACTCTGCCAACCAATTTAGATTCAAATGCATGCATGTGGCATAACCAGTTTGGCCATATGAGTAAAAAAGGAAGGTAGATATTTAAGGCTAAACGTAAGTTATCAGATTTGAAAGATTTAGATCTTGATTTCTGTGTGAGCATTGTATTTTTGGAACGTAAAAGAGAGTGAGATTTCTCAAAGTTTGGGCAACTAAGAAGGAGTAGAAATTAGAGCTTGTACACTCAGATGTGTGGGGACTAGCTCAGGTAGCTTTTTTATGGTGGATCCCATGATTATGTTACTTTCATTAATGATACTACAAGAAAGGTGTGGGTTTATTGTATTAAACATAAATTTGATGTTTTTGATACTTTTAAAATATGGAAAGCATTTTGTTGAGAATGAATCAAATTCTAAGCTAGATTTCCTTAGATCTAAAAAATGGTGGTGAATATTGTAGCAAGGCTTTTCAATGATTATTGTTCAATGAATGGGATACGCAAAGAAAGAATGGTTCTAAGAAACACCATAGGATAATGGTGTTGCAGAAAGAATGAACATGACAATGATGGAATGTGCTAGAATTATGAGGATACATTCTGGATTGCCTTTTACAGTTTTTGGGCAGAACCAGTTGATACAGTTGTTTATTTGATTAACCATGGGCCTTCAAGTTCACTCGATGGAGAAATACTAGATGAAGCTTGGACCGAAAAAGAGGTAGATCTTTATTTTCTTAAAGTTTTTGGTTCAGAATATTTTGTGCATGTTGATAAGGAAAATAAGGAAGAAGTTGGATGCAAAATCCAAGAGATGAAATTTCATTGGTTATGGATCTGGTGATTTCAGATTATGTTTTTAGGATTTAGAGAATTCTACAATTATTAGGAGTTGTGATGTTAAATGGAATGAAAAAAGAATGTAAAGGGATCAAATATTGGTATCTAAGGATGAACCGATTGATAAGTTTGTGAATGAAAATGAACTGTCAGATTTAAAAATATTACCAATAGGGTTACACAGTAACTGGTGTCGATTGACCCCTAACCGACTGCGGTTAGATGAACTGGGTATCAGTTACAGAAGATCCAAATTGGCATCAGTTAGTAGAACCAACGTTGGCTAGAGGTGACCAATGTCGGTCACTAACAGATTTGGATATGAATGTCCAGGAGGTCCAGATTGAGCCTCCAGTACCCCAAACTCCTGTGAGAAGGTTACAAATGGTAAGTAAACCTCTAGAAAGATTTACACCTTCTCTATTTTATTTATTATTGACAGATAGTGGTGAACCAATTTTTTTTTGAAGAAGTAATGTAAGATAAGACCCACATCTAGTGGGAGCATGGCATGGATGAGGAGATGGACTCCTTGGAATATAACTAGACTTGGGATATAGTTAAGTTTCCAGAAGGTAAGAGAACATTGCAGAACAAGTGGGTGGACATAAAAGGTACAAGGCAAGGATTGTAGTAGAGGTATTTACACAGAAAGTAGGCATTTCCTTTCTTGAAATATTTTCTCCTGTTGTTAAGATGAATTCTATTTGTACTGTATTGAGTTTATTTGCAGTAGAATATTTACATTTAGAGCAACTAGATGTGAATATGGATTTGCTTCATAGTGATTTGGATGAAGAGATTTATATGCAAAAGCCGTTTGGGTATGAAGTCAATAGTAAGGAGAAATTAGTGTGCATGGTTTAAAAAGATCCTAGGCAATGGTACATGAGGTTTGATATTTTTATGCATGAGCATGCTTACTTGAGATGTCAATCTAACCATTGTGTTTATTTCAAGAAGCTTGAAAATGGGAGCTATATTATTTTGTTACTGTATGTGGATGATATTCTTATTAGAGCCTCTATTATGTAGGACATTGGTGAGCTTAAGGGAAAGATAGATCACACATTTTCTATGAAGGATTTAGGAGCTGCAAAAATAATCCTTTGTATGCAAATACACAAAGATAGGAAAAAAAGAAATTGTATTTGTCTCAAGAGGATTATATCTACAGGGTGTTAGAAAGGTTCAAGATGCAGAATACAAAACCTGTTAGTATAGTTATGGCTGAACACTTAAAATTTAGTAAAGATTAGTGTCCATCATCACAAGAGAAGGTCAAATACATGACAAGAGTTCCATATGCTTCAGCAACTGGGAGTATCATTTATGCTATGGTTTGTACCAGACTAGACATTGCATAGGAAGTTGGAGTTGTGAGTACATATATGGCCAATTTAGGTAAAGAGCATTGGGGAGAAATCCAATGGATACTCAGGTATTTGAAAGGGATATTTAACATGTAGTTATGCTATGGAGGTTTAGATATTTCATTATGTGGCTATGTTGATTCAGATATGGTTAGAGATCTAGATGGTAGGAGGAGAGCTAGTGGGTATATTTTCACAGTAGTTGGGATGACAGTTAGCTGGATTTCAAGATTGTAAAAGGTTGTGGCTTTCTCTCCTATAAAGGAAGAGTATGTTATAGCTACAGATGCTAGCAAGGAGATGATATGGATGAGTAGGTTCATGGAAGAGTTGGGAATAGAGTAAGGTGATTGTAAAATGCTTCAGTGACAGTCAGAGTGTAATTAATTTGGCAAGGAACTCCACATTTCATTTAAGAATGAAACACATTCAGTTGAGGTATCACTTCATACGGAAGGTATTGGAGGATGGAAAATTGAATCTGGAAAAGATTCATATGAGTGAGAACACTGAAAATATGCTAATGAAGCCATTAACAAAGGAGAAGTTGGAGCTACACTCCATTTTTTTGGTCTTCAAGTTTGATACTTGAAGAGAAAGAAACAAAGCTAAGGAAGGATCCAAGAATGACATTGTACAGGTATGGTGCAATAATTAATCTCCAAGTGGGAGATTGTTGAGTTGTGGAGCTCAATTACTTTATATTAGCATGCAATGTAAAAATTGCTAGAAAAACAATAACCATCATCAGTTAGGAGGAATCGACATCGGTCACTGTACGACTGAAAAGTGACAAGCGAGCATGGGAATCTACAAGTGACTTTTCCTTGCACCCGACCTCTCGAGGTTGTGCCGAGACAGCCGGTGGGAATGGAATGTGTGTGAGATACAGATAAACTAGTTAGGCAATCTAATGTCTTCAATGCGCAATAACAGAACTTGCAAATCTAAAGCAAAGAAAGCCCTCCTAACTTGGGCTGGTGTCATAGATCGGTCAACAAGGATGAATGCTCGAAGGCTCCAATCAATATCGAACTCTGGCGTGATTCGATCTATGGGTTGTGGAATACGTGGAAAATGACCTGGGATAGTTTCGTGTATTTCTCCGGACAGGGTCATATGGTGGATGGTAAATGTAGCCAATCCTATGGATGGTTCTCTGGCCTAGCCCAGAACTCTCTAGCTTTGTTAGCTGTTGTGTCTAGTAAGGATAATTGTTCGAGGATGATAGGTGGAAGTGGAGTAGACTGGAATACTAGTGTGCACAGGCCAGTGTCTATGTCTAATTCTCCTATGGATTCATTGGGATGTGGGATTTTTGGGTCACAACCGTAGACTCTTAGTCATTTTGGACTTGTTATGGTCATGCGTGAAATCAAACTCCTAATCCCTAATATCCAATAATCGTATGCTTTCTCAGCTTCTATGTTTAGTATCAACAACTGTGTGATTTTCTCAGAATACCCTACAGGTGTTTGTGCAACCTGGATTCTTAGGCTGGTATCTATATCTAGAAGAGTGTCTTCTACATCTGGCTGTGGGACCAAAGGATCACAACCAAAGGTTTGTTTTCTTTCAAACCCTTCTACAGTCATATGAATGTTTGCCTAGGGTAATCTGTAGTTCGGTTGATTTGACCAAAACGTGTGTGCCTGGTCGTCTTCTATGTTTAGTCCACTCAACTGAGAATTGATTTGTTGCAAGCTTACCGTTGTTCGGAAGACTTGAATCCTAAGATTTTGATCTATATCAGTTATTGCCGTGATGAGATTGGGCTGGGGCACGATTGGATGAAATGGGCAACAGATTCGTTGTGTTCTTGTTTGATGTGTAAGAACTCCCTGATTCCTGTTCTTAATAGTTTGTTCATGTCGAAGGCCTTGATGAACTCTGAAACGAGTTGTTTGAATGAATGGATGGAAGCCTCAGGTATTCTATAATACCAATTGAGAGCGATGCCTTCAAAGGTTTTTGGGAATATTTTAGCAACAACCCCATCCCATGGGAGTAGTTCTCGAATGGCTGTAGCGTAAGCTTTGATATACGTGTTTGGATCTCCCTCTCCTTTGTATTTGGGCAAATCAGGAAGAGGTCTTGGAAGCATGACGCTTCGTATCGTGAAATCCAAGGGTTCTTTCAAATATTCTGAGTAAGTCCCTATCGCACATGTTTCGAACATTGATGGCGCCTATTGAGGGAGCGGTGGTGGGATGGGTTGTTGATATGGCGTAGTGTATGCATTGGCAGGCACATAGGGAAGCCCCTGTGTTTGAGCAAAAATGCCAGGAGAGGAGAACATATCCCCTTGTGGTGATTTGGAGTATATGTTTAAGTATGATGGGGTACTATCCAGGAATGGATTGTTCTGTACTAGACCGGGAGGAACAGTGCTAGAGATGGTGGGTCTAGTTGGCATTTGTTGTGAATACTAAGGAGTCATGCCTAACGTGCCTACTCTTGTGAGGAGATCTACTTGGCTAGGATGGTGTGGAGGATTGGAACTCCCTGCTTGCATGAATTGTGAATTTTGACTTGCTTGGGCAAGTTCTAACCCTCTAACCTTTTCTATTAGAGTTTAAATGACTTCATTTGGTGAAGTTAAGATATTCTACCTTGGTGGCATTTGTTGTATACCATGGTTTTGTATAGGCATGTGATATCCTGCTATGAACTGATCACTATCTTGCCAAGTTTCTTCGAGAGTATTTCCTATATGCAGTGGCATAGAGGTATTTTCTTGAAAAGAGATCTCAGGTTGTGGTTGTAAACCTCCTACAAGTGGATACATACCTCGAGAACGTTGGTCGTTCCTAGCATAAATTACTGAATATTCTTCATCTAAACCTTGGTATGAGTCTGATTGTCTACTAATTTGTGGTCTAAGTAATACCTGAGGAGATGAACCAGATTCTCCAGTGAACGTCATATTGTTTGAGCCTGAAGGCACTGTTTGTTGTGTTTGAGCGAGTTGTTCCAACTCCTCTGTTTGGAAGGGCGAGCTATATCTAATCCTTGGAGTTTGTGTTGACAACTGACTAGTTGAATAGTTGTCTCCCCACACTGAGAGCGAGGGTGATGATTGTCTATTTTGTTGGGCGTAGTATGCCTCAAGACCCAAGAGGGGTCTGCCATATGCATCAAATCCTGACATATTCGGGGGGTATATGAATATCCGCAGAATAATGGGAAGGAGCGAAGGTGAAAGCCAATGAGGTGGAGAAGATGAAAAGTATAATAAACTTGGAAGAACACATGATACTATGACTCCAAACTAGAAATTAGGAAGTTCACATCAGCTTCACTAATTTTGTTTGTTTCACGTTGGTTTCGCCAATTTTGTACGATTGAAAAGTGAAAAGAGAGCGTGGGAATCTACAAGTGACTCTTCCTCGCATCCGACCTCCCGAGGTTGTGCTGAGACAGTCAGTGGGGATGGAATGTGTGTGAGATACAGACAAACTAGTTAGGTAATCTAATGTCTTCAATGCGCACTAACGGAACTTGTAAATCTAAAGCAAAGAAAGCCCTCCTAACTTGGGCTGGTGTCATAGATCGGTCAGCAAGGATGACTGCTCGAAGGCTCCAATCAATATCAAGCTCTAGCATGATTCGATCTATGGGTTGTGGAATACGTGGAAAATGACTTGGGATAGTTTCGTGTATTTCTCCGGAGAGGGTCATATGGTGGATGGTAAATGTAGCCAATCCTATGGACGATTCTCTGGCCTAGTCTAGAACTCTTTAGCTTTGTTAGCTGTTATGTCTAGTAAGGATAATTGTTCGATGATGATAGGTGGAAGTGGAGTAGACTGGAATACTAGTGTGCGTAGGCCAGTGTCTATGTCTAATTCTCCTGTGGATTCGTTGGGCTGTGGGATTTGTGGGTCACAACCGTAGACTCTTAGTCGTTGTGGACCTGTTATGGTCATGCGTGAAATCAAGTCCTAATCCCTAATATCCAGTAATCGTATGCTTTCTCAGCTTCTATGTTTAGGATCAACAACTGTGTGATTTTCTCATAATACCCTACAAGTGTTCGTGCAACCTGGATTCTTAGGCTGGTATCTATATCTAGAAGAGTGTCTCTTGCATCTGGCTGTGGGACCAAAGGATCACAACCAAAGGTTTTTTTTCTTTCAAACCCTTCTACAGTCATATGAATGTTTGCCTAGGGTAATCTGTAGTTTGGTTGATTTGACCAAAATGTGTGTGCTTGGTCGTCTTCTATGTTTAGGCCACTCAACTAAGAATTGATTTGTTGCAAGCTTACCATTGTTCAGAAGACTTGAATCCTAAGATTTTGATCTATATCAGTTATTGCCATGATGAGATTTGGCTGGGGCACAATTGGCTCGAATATGTATTCCCTGGGCTCTCTAGGTCCCGTGATTGTCATAAAAAAGTAACAAAGTAAATTAACTGTAACAAGATCAAACTTAACTACGTGAAGTGTATCTATAGCATATATGTTTTCTCTATCTTTTTATGTTTTTATGATGAACTTTATGAATTTAAGAAAACAACTATTTAAGATATCTAGAAAGATAACTAAAATAATACTTTAAAACAAACAAGATAACCGAGTGTAGCTATTTTTCTGTGCAATTTGTAGATCTATTCTAAACAATAAAATAGCTCATCTAATCTATTTGCAAGATTCTCGATCCTACCTCAAAAGTGAGGAGTGAATCATAGTTTCTCAGAAACTATCAATCCCCACAGCTTCCCTGGCAATATCGAGAATAGAATCTACTGAAATAAAGCAATTAACTAATCTTTTTGATATGATTTTAACTAGAACTTTGAAAGCTAGAACTTGGATTCTACAGAACAGTGGCGAATCCAATGGTGTGTGTGATCTTGTCCCCTTAGTATGATCTCCTCGTTCTTTCGTGTTTACGTGGATCCAGAAAAGCATGTAATGCTAGCATCAATAGAAGTAGATATTGGGATAAAGGCAGCTCAGAATACACACCGAATACAATGCGAGTAGGAGAGGGATAGCGCAAGAGTACAAAGCTTGGCTTATGCAATTCCTAGCGGAATCTATTGCGATTCATGCAACATAAAGCATCCAGAACCTGAAACTATCCTATTTTCGGAGTAAAACCTGCAACTTTAATGGCTTCCTAAGCTATTCTACTCCAATGGATTGGATAAAATGACAGCACTGCTTGTACAAGATGGATATGTGGCTTACCAACAGTAAAACAATGCTAACTAAGCATGTAACGAACTAAACTATGAATCCTAAGCAAAATAAAAGACTGAATTACTAAAAATGAGAAGATGAGAAGTGAAATGAGGGGCCATTTGCTTGAGCACAAGCCATCTATTTATAGAATTTGCTTTTACCCAAGGTAAAAAACAAATAGAACTCTTAAACTATAAACAATGGCCAAACACTATTCCAGGGAACCAGAATCATAAATGCAAGCTTATGGCGGTGAAAGAAAGATGGTAAAATGTTGAATTTATGTGAGTCATGTCAAAAGAGCTTTCTGGAAAACGCGTAAAGGACTGCCGCCCCGAGCAGGGTGGCGGTTATAGGACCGCCACCTTGTTCAGGGCGGCAGTTTCATCACTGAAGAGAAAAAGGCTAAGAAAAGAGGGGAAAAGGAAAAATAAAGCACGAGGGGGCTAAGCGGGGCATGTGGGATGTTAACGCACACTTGGAGATCTTTTCCAGATCCCGAACACCTTGCGAGGAGACCTGTATCATCATTGGGGCACGTGTCACGTTGTTCTGGCAGTACAGTACCTTACAATTTTGGGTACGTACATATTGCCCCCTCAGAGAAGCGTTTTAGCCATGAAGAGGCGTAAAACGATAGGTCCGAGTATGGCGGTCCCGAAATGGGAAGTTAGAAGTTATACCTGATACATCCGTGTGTTGAAATGACGCCATCCAAAATTCCCGTTACCTGCAAAATGAAAAGAGAACTCAAGTGCAGATAGACACAATAAAAAAAATAAATGCTAAAATAACAGGGAATGAGAACGTACCATTTGTGCGGGGATAGGAACTTACCTCCATCAGCGCTGCAAACCTGTGAAAAATTCATTTTAAAATGAATCAGAGTGCTATATATATGAAAGTGGGCCCATTTTCCTATTCATTTGCGCGAGTCGATTTGATTGATTTTGAGCTCTGGGACCCACGGTGACGGTTTCTTACGTGAGTAGAGTCAAAATGTCCGCGACGAGATAGCGATCATGCTTCCACGTGCGGCACATCGACCCATGAGATCACAGGTTAGTTTTCTTTAGTTTCTCCCTTTTATCACCTTAAATTTGAAATGCTAAATACTTTGTCATGGGGGGGTAATTTTTGAAAATGTCAGTGTTGAAAGGTCCACCTAGGGGGTGCCTACTGGGTAGGCTTTGTTTTTAGGTAAAATGGTCATTTTTAACGTATTTTAGGCTTTTTAAATTTAAAAACCCGCGTGGGTTTTCAGACCACAACCGCCGCCCTTAAGGTGGCGGTTACAAAACCGCCCCCTGCTCAAGGTGGCGGTTTTGCACAGAATGCAAAAGGAACCTTTTTTTGAGATTGTGTTTGTATTTTTAGCATTTCTACGTGCTTTCATGATTTTTCTAGTATTACTTGGATGCTAACTTGCTTTGTTTTGTGTGTTTTTGGGTGTATGCAAGTGAGGGAGGAGTATATCTGATGGAGTAGAGAGAGGGAGTGTGATTGGCTCCCAGGGGTTCTAGATGCCCTCTCAGAGGATGAGGAGGACACTCTTCAGTGAGCTGGGATACTACGCATTTCACACGTGCCCCACGTTACACCATCTAGTCACATCCTTTTTGACTTGTTCTCATACTGGGATGCAGATCAGAACACCTTCCGATTGCCAGGGGTCCGCGGTGAGTGGACTATTACACTGGAGGATGTCTATCGCATTCTGGGGGTCCCGATCATTGGGAGACGACTCACCCTAGAGACAGTAGGCTCACGGGCACAGATTGCATAGTGGGCCACATATATGGGAGATGCAATCATCTCCACGGGGTCGAAGAAGGGGGTGAGAGTTCAATCTATTCCTTCTTTGCCCATCCCCCTACTTCGCCAGGCCATCATGGGGATCCTTGCCTCGAGACTGATTGAGGACAAGGGAGGAGATACATTATTATACTACTGGTCCCCCATTATTACACAGATAGAGGGGCATGGTCAAATATATGCCTGGGGAGCAGACATTCTTAGGACCACTTACCATGACTTATACAGGGTGGTCCGTTTACAGGGGCAGTCATTGAGCCACCTGACTCTAGTCATGAGTTGGGTCTATGAGCATTTCATCCCTTCTGGAAGGGGTGGGAGGTGGTAGATCCTGGAGCTGTGAGGGCATCCAGATGGACAGACATGTCGGTGCTTAGAGCACCTCATCAGCCAGTTTCCCCCCTGACTACTACCGACATGGAGGCCACACCATACTAGACTATGGCAAGCATATGGGGCGAGGAGGCTCTTACCTTGATCTCCTGCTCCACAACAGAGCAAGTTATTGACAGAGTGGGGCGTGTGGAGATGCACCCCTTTGGCTGAGTTCCTCAACATTTTGGCCTACCATACATGGGTATGCTTCCCCCAGTGGCACCAGTATATAGATCAGTCCAAGAGGCCAGAGGGGGGCCTAGAGGTCGGGGTTGGACAATGGTTACTCCTAGCATTCCTATTGCAGCCAGGAGGATAGTTCGTGCCAGAGGGAGAGCCGGTGCGCCTCAGGCACCTTTACCTCAGATTGCCGTGGTTCCTGCCCACAACAGCGATGACTCTATTGAGGTAGAATTTGAGTTTGAGGAGTTTACAGGGGGGAGACAGAGGAGGAGATCGAGGACAGTGATCCTGAGTGGCACGATACCCAGGATATCATGCAGGCAGAGAGGGCCGAGCAGAGTGCAGAGAGGGTGACTCTAGTTTCAGAGGAGCCACTATCCCAGGGCCATGGGGAGGATGAGTCTGTTGTGGGGCGTTACGTTGCTCCAGCTACAGGAGTATCCCCTCAGTCGGTAACGGCATCCGTGGTGGGCGCTGACCCCATAGATCCATCTTGGAGGCTTGGTGATCTGAGTAAGTTACCCTCTCTCCCTTCTAGTGTTTGTTTCTTTGTTAGGACCTCCTTAGTTGTTATCTTATATCTTTTAATTCCTTGTTTGGTTTCTAATTTGTTTTCTCCTTTATTTGCAGAGACCGCCGATGAGTGGCAGGAATTGATCTGTAGGGTATTCACTGATACTCTGATGATCCCCATGGAGAGGACCTGCGCAGAGCTGTCCGTGGACGCTGGGGAGCCTTCAGGAGCTGGCAGACATACCGATGTCTTTGCTCTAGTCTGGCATGTGGCCAGGATGGTATCGACCCTTCACACCAAGCTAGCGGGGTATATGAGTGCTGAGCGTCTGATGAGGATCCATTCTCGTGGTGAGAATGCGGCTACCCCTCGGGATCCTGAGTCCTCTGTGCATTCAGAGCACCGGCATAGCCGGAGTCCTAGGTGTGGGCGTGCACCTTCAGAGGGGTCCCGTAGGGATTGAGAAGCCACTTGGCTCTCGTAGATTTTGTACTATATATTCTTTTGTATATCCCGGGCTCTTTGAGCGTTTTGACCATGCTTAGTGCATGATGGCATTGTATATAAACATTGTTTATTTCTATAGATGCATTCGTTCTGGATCAAAAATCTTAGCATTCATGGCTTTCTTTCTATTTTCAGTTTCCTCATGTATGCTATGATGTACGTTTATATGTTTCTTTTAGAATATATGCAATGGTGAACAAATGATGCAAGTGTTTTACTTTCCCTTTTGTGTTTCATGATGCTGATATATGATGATGTAGATATAATGTGATTTTGAATCTTAGTTTCTGTAAGCAACTTTGGATACTTCATGTTTGTTTTGGCAAAGTGATGAAAACAAACTGGTATGATGAACAGATAAACCTGCTTCTACCCCCAACTCCACGCAACTAGTAAGATGCGAGGGCTTATCACCAAGAGTTGGGAAGGGCGCAAGTTATGAGGTGTAGTGAAATGATAGTGATGAAAGACAGACAAAGATTTGGTGGAACCAAATTAGGACACCACAAGTCTACTCTACTCGACTGACTTCATAGTTTTGTATGTAACTTGCTTTGCGGTTTATCCAGACTTAGACCCGTAGATGGCCACATAGTAGACAAAATCTGGTTTTTTAGGATTTTAACTCTCTTGGGACTTTGAACATCTGATTCATTTGTTTTTGACTCAAAGTTTCAAAGTTTGAATTGTTTGTGTATGACTTTTTGCATTTATTTGTGAAGAGGACCCCCTACACTTTGCCCCATGCTACTAGTAAGAAGTGTGGGTTTATCACCGTGGGAAAAGTATAGGTGAGTAAGGGCATTCCCATCCTTTCCCAACCCTACGTCACTAGTAAGAGACGCAAGCTCATCACTAAAGGTTGGTGGAGCAAGGAAATGTGTAAAATTAAAATTTTCTGTTTGACCAATGTTTGACTTGTTTATTTGAGTAAAATGTTAGTATGTGTTTATTTCCAAAGAGATATACATATGGGATAGATGTGACACCATGAAGCTTCTAGAACATACCATAGGCAAGACACCTACCCTAAGAAGAAATCAAAAGTGAGAATAAACTTGCAGATCTTGGTATGGTTACCGTTAAGACTTTGCCATGTCTAGCTTTATTTGATAAAATGACTACGAGATAATTCGATGATATCATGAAAATGGAGAAGTATGATTAAAGTGTTTATGCCAACAACATCATGAGTTTGTAATGAATTACTTTGAGAATAGATTCCTTAATCACCATTTGTGTATGAAACAAGTGGATAATATGATCCTAATCTATATGAAGATGCAATGTAGATAGATATATAAGTAGTGCTAGCTGCTTACGCGTAAAAATGCTTGAGGTGTAGGGAATTGACTGTTTCGCCAAATTCCTCACCTTCTAGCGTACATAAGAGGTATGCACCGTTCCCATAGTCTTTCATGACTCGGTATGGGCCTCACCATTTAGGCCGAAATTTCCTTCCTGCGCCGGTCTTCTTGTCGATCCGGTTGTCTAGTCTTAGAACTAGATCACCTTCATATATGTCACGTTCATAGAATTTCTTATTATATTGCCAGCACATCCAGTCGGCATAGACTCTATGCCATTGTTCAGCATCTAACCTAGTTTCATCTAGGCTTTCTAGCTTGGAAAGACATGCTTCTCTATAAGCATCTTCATCCAAAATCCCTTGTAATGAAATGCGGAGACTGGGTATTTCAACCTCAAGTGGGAGAACTACCTCTGCCCCGAATACTAGTGAAAAAGGAGTTGCTCCCGTTGGTGTTTTTATTGAGGTTCGGTGGGCCCATAGGCTAGATATAACTTCAAGTTCCAATCTCGTTTGTTTCTTTCACTATTTTAAGGAGAATGGCTTTTAGTGTTTTATTCGTTGCTTTAGCCTGTCCATTGGCTTGAGGGTAATACAAGGAAGCCGTATGATGGCTTATTTTAAATTTATTGCATAGCTCATGAACCTCTTCATTCTTAAAAGAAGTTCCATTATTGGAGATAATGATTTGCAAGATACCGTACCTGTAAATTATTTGGTTTAAAATGAACTTGGCGATTACAGAACCAGGTACAGTAGTAAGAGGCATAGCCTCTACCCATTTGGTAAAATATTCAGTGGCCGTGATTATAAAATTATGGCCGTCTGTGGATGAGGGAGAGAATTTCCCTATTAAATATAGGCCCCATGTAGAAAAGGGCCATGGAGTAGTGATTGGTTGCAAAGCTTGTGCCGACATATGGATCTCATGGGAGAATTCTTGGCACTTATGACACCTGCATACAAACTCTACTGCATCGTGTTCTAGAGTAGGCCAGAAATAGCCCATTCGATGTATTTTACGAGTGGTGGCATGACCACTGAAGTGGCCTCCACACATTCCACTATGGGATTCATGGAGAATCTTCTTGGATTCTTCCGTGTCAACACATCTTAGGAGCATTCCATCGAACGCTTTCTGATAGAGCACTTGCTCTATAATGATGTATTTAGCTACGATAATATGTAACCACCTTCTTTGTTGTGGTGTAGCTCCTTCTGGATACGTATGGTCCATGATATAATTAATGATATCAGCGTACTAGGGACACTCAGAGATAGAGGGTTGGGTTTCGATGTAGTATACGTACTCATCTGGAAAATCTAAATCTACTAGATCACCTCCATCTAATGGGTTATCAGCTAACCAATTTACGATGATTTGTCCTTTAACCAACTTTTGATTTACAAATGTTAATTCGAATTCCCCCATTAAGGTTATAAAACGTCTAGCCTTTTTAGACAAGGACCCTTGTGTGAGGAAAGTTCGTAAATGGTCCGTTTTTACCATGACCCTTGTTTCTTGATTCAGCATATAGTGTCTTAAGCGTTTGGTTGCAAAGACTATGGCGAGGCATTCTCGTTCTGCTTGGGTATAACGTGTTTCATAGTCGAGCAACGTTCGGCTAATGAAATAAATCGTGCATTCTCTCTTGTCATCGTCTTCTTGAGCCAACATGCAGGCTAGCAAGACATTGGTTGCTCGTGAATATAAAATTAACATGTGATCTAGCTTAGGTGGCATTAGTGTAGGTGGTGATAACAGGAAATGCTTAGCTGCATCAAAAGCTTCATTGCAGTCTTCAGTCCAATCAATGCTATAATATTTCTTGAGCAAATTATTGATTGGATTTATGGCGAAAGTTAAGTCTGGGATGAATCTCCGGATTGCACCCAGCTTTCCGAGGAATGACCTGATTCCAGATTCATCTGAAGGTGGAACCATTTCGAGGACAGCCCAAACTTTGGTTGGGTCAACATCTATCCCTCGTAACGATATGATGTAACCTAGGAGCTTCCCTCCTGTTACTCCAAAGATGCACTTTTCTAGATTTAGCATGACTCCGTACTCTATCAGCCCTGAGAGAATGATCCGGAGTATTTCCGGATGGTCACAACGCTTCTTGGCCTTAGCCAACAAGTCATCTACATAGGATTCCATGATTATATGAATTAAATCGTGAAATATATATGTCATAGCTCACTGGTATGTAGCACCAGCATTCTTGAGACCAAATGGCATGACAGCATAACAATAAGTTCCCCAGGGAGTTATAAACGTGGTTTTAGCTTGATCTTGTTCAGATATTTTAATTTGATTGTATCCCGAGAATCCATCCATGAGAGACAAAAGTTCAAACCCAGCTGTTGCATCAACAATGACATCAATGGATGGCAATAGGAAGTTGTCTTTAGGACACGCTTTGTTGATGTCTCAGAAATCTATGTAGATAGGTATATTTCCATTCTTATTGAGAATGGGAATGATGTTAGACACCCATTGGGAGTAATCGACTGGCTTGATAAATCCTACATGGAGGAGTTTTATTACCTCCTCTTTTACCATGAGAGCTACCTTGGGTTTCATGGGTCTCGATTTTTGTTAACTGGCTTTGCATCAGATTTAGTGACGAGGTTGTGCACCGCGATGTGGGGGTGTAAACCCTGTCATTCCTATAATTAAATGTAAATGCCTTCCTGATGTTCTTTGAGGATCCGAGTGTGTTATTTCTACTTCCTCTGGGGTTAATGAGGACCCTAATTTCAATATCCTTGGTTCGTCTTCCGTTCGATGTTAATATCAATTGTTTCTTCGATCAAAGAGGCGTTACCCTCTTCAAACTCAGGTGGCGCTCGGAGGTCAATCCAAATCATTCCCATTTTCTACTGTGCATATGCTAGGTTCCATTTGTGAGGGACGATCCACCTGGGATTTCTGAAGTAGGAAGACGAATGTGGGATTAAGGACAAATCTATCATATGATAGGAGAGATGTAGTGCCGCATAGGTGTTTAAGTAATCCAAAGTTGCCATATCACATATCAACATGGTCTAGGATAGTAGATTCATTTCTGTTTTTTAAAAGAGAATTTATTCATTGTCTTTATCAATGGTTCAATCACGAAGGGATACTATGAAACAGGTATCTCTAACTTATTGCTTGGAGTAAAAACGTGATGCGGAAGTTGCCTTATTGAATCAGCGAGAAGATTTTCCTCTCGCGGGATTGCTTCAATTGATATGAAGTCAAATTCCTTGCTTAAATCTAATACAACTGTTTGTAAAGCTTGTAAATGCTCGGCTTGGTTTCATATATCTCTGAGGACTTGGTTTGCTACCAATTGTGAGTCTCCTAAGACTCTGATGTTATCAATACCAATTCTTTTAGCTAAGATGAGGCCAAGGAGGAGGGCTTTCGTACCTCAGCGCCATTGTTTGTGCACTCAAAATTTAGTTTAAAGGCAAAGGTAAGACCTTTCCTTCAGGGGAAGTGAAGATACACCTGCCCCTGCTCTGTAATGGCATCTAGCTCCATCAAAATGGAGTGTCCAATATTGATTGGGAATATGGACGATGGGATATCTGTTGTGTTGCATATTCTACTTCCACCATACAGAGATCCTCTGCTACTGGAAGAGAGGCCAATGCCTAGGGGATATATCCTATGCCTACTGAATCGAATGGAAAGAATATGTAGATCATTTTTAGACAGTTCAACTGATTTTGCAGTAGTTCTTAATGATTACTGCTTCATACAGTGTTAGCCTCATCTTTAGGGGTTGGAGTTACTGTGGCTAGGCTCATAGCTTCAAGATCTTCGGTAGGTACCAACTTTGGATTGGTTTACGGCGTAGGTTTATAAGTGATTGTAGGGAGTTCAAACTCTAAGTGTTACACCTGGTGTTGTCTTTAAATCGATAGGGACATCAAATGTTTGGATAACCTTTGCCACTAATACCTTTCCTAATGTAAAACCTTACTTCATTGAAAATAAAGTAGAAGGGATTGCCTTCATGCGGGGTACCGAGGTAGGCCAAGGATTCATATTAATAGTTGTTTTTCCCGATCTATAATATAAAACTCAGTCAAGATGGTTTTGGGTCCTAAGGTTGACCGGGTATAATATTATAGGTCCAACCGAGGTGGCTGTAAGACTATCATAGCCCCTTAGTGTATTTGAGTGTGGAGCAATTGGTTTCTCCATACCATAGTTTTGGAGGGAAGGAGAAGAGGGGACTATGTTAACTGTGCCCCATCGTCACCATTGCACGCTTACATAGGTTTTATAAAACACATACTTGCAAATGTAAGGCTGGATCACCTCGCGTGTTGATCTCAGCATTGTCCGCATTTGGTTATCTGAATATGAATTTCGACATCTATATGCGTGCCTTAGATGATGAACTCAAAGTCCACATTGAATTCACCTATGTTTCAGGGGGTGAGTGATGTTAGAATTAGATGACCTTTTTAAAAAAAAAAAAAAAAAAACCCTCCCACCCCCCCCTTTTTTTATGCTTCTAAAAGACAGCCCTGTGGGCAGGAGAGAGGAGAGAGAGTCTGTTAGTAAGTCTAAGAATGAAATGTGCGAGAAGGTTTTGTTAGGTCGTAATCAAATCATAGGCTCCCACAGTTTGGTTTTTTACTATGATTTTGTGGATGTTCATCTGCCTCTGGCAGGTGTCTGCTGGCTGAGAGAAAACTCGTGCGTCTTGTTATAGCTTCGATGGGTTTAGGCTCAGCTCAGTGTCTAATTCTACTAAACCGACTACCTTAGGTCGTGGTTGACTTCCTAGTTGCGGCACAACTAATGGATTTAGCGAGGTCGAGGCTTCATGATCATTGTTTCCTGTCATTGCACCCTTGTTCGTCCCAGTTGGATTTAACCTGTTGTTATCGTGATTCGGGAGTGGATCATTAAAGATCTTCAGGGGTGCATTTTGAGGGGAAACTGCCCCTGAAAAGGTATTTGACGTTGGTGATGTAGGATTTGCTAAGAACATATCCATAAAAAGTTGTTTTTGTTTATCTGGCAAGCATTGCATGAATTTATTGTAGTCACGGCACATTCTAGTGTCATGGCCCCAAATTTTGTGGAAACCACAGTACAAATTAGGATTGTAATTCCTAGTTTGTTGATTTGATGTGTATTGTGGCCCAAAATTTTGATCAAACCGTTGTCTATTAAAATTTTGCGTTTGTTGTCTTTGGTTTGAATTCTGGTTTTGGTACCTAGTTAAATTTTGGCTTGGACCCTGTATGGGATTTTACCGTTGTTGTTGTTGTTGTTGTTGTGGATGATTAAAATCCACTGCATTGACTGTCAGGGTAAAGCTATTATTTCGTTGGTTCTTTATTTGTGATGGAGTATTGACAACATTTACCTTTTAAGGTTGGTCGGTTACTTCATCTGTTGTTACACCCCGATTTTTGCTAAGGATTTTAGGTCCTTGATTGACGTTCGTGGTAGTGGGATAAGTTGTAGTGTTCTGATTGGGGGTGACTAACCTCACGTTTGCTCCATATGTTTTGCGACCACTATCAATTGCTTCTTGATCTATTCGAAGATCACTCTCTAGTACTTCATCGTAAGTTCGTAATGGGAACTTCTGGACTTCTTCCTTTACTTCTCTGCTAAGTGAATGAAGGAATAAATCACATAGTTCCATTTGATCCATGTTTGGAGCACTTGCTGAGGAATAAAGGTATTTACGCCACCTTTGGATGAAATGGGCGACAGATTCGTTGTGTTCTTGTTTGATGTGTAAGAACTCCCTGATTCCTGTTCTTAATAGTTTGTTCATGTCGAAGGCCTTGATGAACTCTGAAACGAGTTGTTTGAACGAATGGATGGAAGCCTCAGGTATTCTATAATACCAATTGAGAGTGATGCCTTCCAAAGTTTTTGGGAATATTTTAGCAACAACCCCATCCCATGGGAGTAGTTCTCGAATGGCTGTAGCGTAAGCTTTGATATACGTGTTTGGATCTCCCTCTCCTTTGTATTTGGGAAAATTAGGAAGAGGTCTTGGAAGCATGACGCTTCGTATGGTGAAATCCAAGGGTTCTTTCAAATATTCTGAGTAAGTCCCTATCGCATATGTTTCGAACATTGATGGTGCCTGTTGAGGGAGCGGTGGTGGGATGGGTTGTTGATATGGCGCAGCGTATGTGTTGGCAGGCGCATAGGGAAGCCCCTGTGTTTGAGAAAAAATGCTGGGAGAGGAGAACATATCCCCTTGTGGTGATTTGGAGTATATGTTTAAGTATGACGGGGTACTATCCAGGAATGGATTGTTCTGTACTAGACCGGGAGGAACAGTGCTAGAGATGGTGGGTCTAGTTGGCATTTGTTGTGAATACTAAGGATTCATGCCTAACGTGCCTACTCCTGTGAGGAGATCTACTTGGCTAGGATGGTGTGGAGGATTGGAACTCCCTGCTTGCATGAATTGTGAATTTTGACTTGCTTGGGCAAGTTCTAACCCTCTAACCTTTTCTATTAGAGTTTAAATGACTTCATTTGGTGAAGTTAAGATATTCTGCCTTGGTGGCATTTGTTGTATACCATGGTTTTGTATAGGCATGTGATATCCTACTATGAACTGATCACTATCTTGCCAAGTTTCTCTGAGAGTATTTCCTATATGCAGTGGCATAGAGGTATTTTCTTGAAAAGAGACCTCGGGTTGTGGTTGTAAACCTCCTACAAGTGGATACATACCTTGAGAACATTGGTCGTTCCTGGCATAAAGTACTGAATATTCATTGTCTAAACCTTGGTATGAGTCTGATTGTCTACTAATTTGTGGTCTAAGTAGTACCTGAGGAGATGAACCAGATTCTCTGACCAGTGAACGTCATATTATTCGAGCCTGAAGGCACTGTTTGTTGCGTTTGAGCGAGTTGTTCCAACTCCTCTGTTTGGAAGGGCGAGCTATATCTGATCCTTGGAGTTTGTGTTGATAACTGACTAGTTGAATAGTTGTCTCCCCACACTGAGAGCGAGGGTGATGATTGTTTATTCTATTGGGCGTAGTATGCCTCAAGACCCAAGAGGGGTCTACCATATGCATCGAATCCCGACATATTCGGGGGGTATATGAATATCCGCAGAATAATGGGAAGGAGCGAAGGTGAAAGCCAATGAGGTGGAGAAGATGAAAAGTATACTAAACTTGGAAGAACACGTGATACTATGACTTTGAACTAGAAAGTAGGAAGTTCACGTCAACTTCACTAATTTTGTTTGTTTCACATCGGGTTCACCAATTTTGTACGACTGAAAAGTTACAAGAGAGCGTGGGAATCTACAAGTGACTCTTCCTCGCACCCGACCTCCCGAGGTCGTGCTGAGATAGCCAGTGGGGATGGAATGTGTGTGAGATACAGACAAACTAGTTAGGCAATCTAATGTCTTCAATGCGCACTAACGAAACTTGCAAATCTAAAGCAAAGAAATCCCTCCTAACTTGGGCTAGTGTCATAGATCGGTCAGCAAGGATGACTGCTCGAAGGCTCCAATCAATATCGAGCTCTGGCGTGATTCGATCTATGGGTTGTGGAATACGTGGAAAATGACTTGGGATAGTTTCGTGTATTTCTCCGGAGAGGGTCATATGGTGGATGGTAAATGTAGCCAATCCTATGGATGGTTCTCTGGCCTAGTCCAGAACTCTTTAGCTTTGTTAGCTGTTGTGTCTAGTAAGGATAATTGTTCGATGATGATAGGTGGAAGTGGAGTAGACTGGAATACTAGTGTGTGTAGGCCAGTGTCTATGTCTAATTCTCCTGTGGATTCATTGGTTGTGGGATTTGTGGGTCACAACCGTAGACTCTTAGTCATTGTGGACCTGTTATGGTCATGCGTGAAATCAAGTCCTAATCCCTAATATCCAGTAATCGTATGCTTTCTCAATTTCTATGTTTAGAATCAACAACTGTGTGATTTTCTCATAATACCCTACAGGTGTTCGTGCAACCTGGATTCTTAGGCTGGTATCTATATCTAGAAGAGTGTCTCCTACATCTGGCTGTGGGACCAAAGGATCACAACCAAAGGTTTGTTTTCTTTCGAACCCTTCTACAGTCATATGAATGTTTGCCTAAGGTAATCTGTAGTTTGGTTGATTTGACCAAAACGTGTGTGCTTGGTCGTCTTCTATGTTTAGTCCACTCATCTGAGAATTGATTTGTTGCAAGCTTACCGTTGTTCGGAAGACTTGAATCCTAAGATTTTGATCTATATCAGTTATTGCCGTGATGAGATTGGGCTGGGGCACGATTGGCTTGAATATGTATTCCCTGGGCTCTCTAGGTCCCTTGATTGTCATACAAAAGTAACAAAGTAAATTAACTGTAACAAAATGAAACTTAACTATGTGAAGTGTATTTATAGCATATATGTTTTCTCTATCTTTTTGTGTTTTTCTGATGAACTTTACGAATTTAAGAAAACAGCTATTTAAGATATCTAGAAAGACAACTAAAATAATACTTTAAAACAAACAAGATAACCGAGTGTAGCTATTTTTCTGTGCAATTTGTAGATCTATTCTAAACAATAAAATAGCTCATCTAATCTATTTGCAAGATTCTCGATCCTACCTCAGAAGTGGGGAGTGAATCATAGTTTCTCAGAAACTATCAATCCCCACAGCTTCCCTGGCAATATCGAGAATAGAATGTACTGAAATAAAGCAATTAACTACTCTGTTTGATATGATTCTAACTAGAAATTTGAAAGCTAGAACCTGGATTCTGCAGAACAGTGGCGAATCCGATGGTGTGTGTGATCTTGTTCCCTCAGTATGATCTCCTCATTCTTTTGTGTTTATGTGGATCCAGAAAAGCATGTAATGCTAGCATCAACAGAAGTAGATATTGGGATAAAGGCAGCTCAGAATACATACCGAATACAATGCGAGTGGGAGAGGGATAGCGCAAGAGTACAGAGCTTGGCTTATGCAATTCCTAGCGGGATCTATTGCGAGTCATGCAACATAAAGCATCCAGAACCTAAAACTATCCTATTTGAGGAGCAAAACCTACAACTTTAATGGCTTCCTAAGCTATTCTACTCCAATGGATTGGATAAAATGACAGCACTTCTTGCACAAGATGGATATGTGGCTTACCAACAGTAAAAACTATGCTAACTAAGCATGTAACGAACTAAACTATGAATCCTAAGCAAAATAAAAGAATGAATTACTGAAAATGAGAAGATGAGAAGTGAAATGAGGGGCCATTTGCTTGAGCACAAGCCATCTATTTATAGTATTTTCATTTACCCAAGGTAAAAGCCAAATAGAACTCTTAAACTATAAACAATGGTCAAACACTATTCCAGGGAACCAGAATCATAAATGCAAGCTTATGGCGGTGAAATAAAGCTGGTAAAACGTTGAATTTATGTGAGTCGTGTTAAAAGAGCTTTCTGGAAAACACGTAAATGACCGCCTCCTCGAACAGGGTGGTGGTTACAGGACCGCCGCCCTGTTCAGGGTGGCTGTCACGAGACTGCCGCCTAGGCAGGGCGTTGGTTTCGTCACTAAAGAGAAAAAGGATAAGAAAAGAGGGGAAAACGAAAAATAAAGCATGCGGGGGCTAAGCGGGGCCTGCGAGATGTTAACACACACTTGGAGAGCTTTTCCGGATCCCGAACACCTTGCGAGGAGACCTGTATCATCATTGGGACACGTGTCACGTTGTTCTGGCAGTATAGTACCTTACAATTTTGGGTACGTACAGTCACCCAGGACCAGCATAGTTCAATCCAAATTTGGGTGAGATCTTCGAGTAACTCGCTGATATGCTTGACGAGTTGATAGAGCTTGAAGACCCCTTTTGGGGTATTATCACCCTTATTTAAAAAAAATTAGATTTCCTAAGTTCTCCTTGAACTTGAGGATCATAGGCATATAGTTGAACTCCTCAACATGATTAATTAATTACTTTAATAATTTTATTTTGACAACTATCAGGAGCGGGTCCATTAAAGCCAATGTTCTATTTTGAGCACAATTAGGACGTCATTGTCAAATTTTGCCATGTGTGCAAAATTGGATAGAAATTTTGGAAACCTCTCGGGGATGATTGCCTATAAATCATGATTCCAGTAGCCTTAAGTCATCCATTGGGAATGGAGGCAATGTTGGAATCTTGAAAGATGATTTGATTTTCTGTGATACATTCCAAAGTCTCGTTGGTATTATTGATCTTGAACTCCGTAATAATGATAGGTGGAAATGTACTGAAACTTAAAAATGCTTAGAAACCAATGGAATATTGTGGAATTCTTGAACGAAGCATATGCTAAACTAGGATATAATGAACTTCTTATGAAACCTTGCACCTTATTCTTCTCCATTAAAACCTCTAAAGGTGATAGAATGTGCAAGAACAACAAAAAAAACACAAACATTAAGGAAATCAAAAGAACAATAAAACATAACAATGTGCATAAGATCACTTGGAGAAAAACACCTAACTAAATTGTACAGGGGGTGGAATGATCTCAAAATAAATATTTGAGATGTATCCTATTCACATGAATGGGAAGTTCTTTTCCATTGAGCCTGGATAGACAAAATTAATTCACCTCTTTGGAACTTCGTGATGATGTATGGCTCGCTCTAGAGAGTGTAAAACTTGGTGTGATTTCCTAGTTTAGATCTGATCTTCATCCCATTTGAGAACTAAATATACATCTTAAAAATTCCTGTCAAACACCTTTTTGTCAAAATATTTCTCAACTTGAGCTTGATGTTGCTCCAAAGTCTTCATAGAATTGTTCTACATAATTCTTCCAACTCCATGAGTTTTGATAAATCTAACTGTCAGAGGATTATTTTCCATAACTTCAAGTCTAATGAGCTAACTCTAAAGAAGGTAACTCCAAGGAGATAAGAAGTTTTGTCTTCTCTTCCATATACCAAGCATGAAAGGAGAATTTATGATGGCCCTTTTAGGTGTGATCTAATCTTCCCATAAAGTAGTTTTAAGCTGCGTGTGCCAAGTTATCTTGTTAGTCATCCATCATGCACTTGATAATTCTTGTGAGGTTCTTATTGCTAGACTCAACCAATCCATTTCCTTACAGGCTAGTAATTGGACGAATTCTTAAGGTATAACCCATTTTTAACAACCCATTCACTTAGCTTCAAACAAAGGAAAGCCATTGCGTTGTCTTGAAATGACTATAAATGATAACACTGAACCTTTTCATTATACCTTCTAAGAAATCAAGAACTACCTTCTTATTGCTCTCCTTCAATGTTATTCCCTCTGTCCATCAAGTAAAATAGTCCGTTGCAATAATGACCAATTTATGTTCCATCATTGGATGGAGAATTAATCATTTCGATGAAATCCAACCCCCATTGAATGAAGGGTTAATCCACTTGAATTGGATGCAGTGGAAGAGCTGTCAAATTATACTTCTCCCATGAAAAAAGGTACATTCCTTGCACTTCCTTACCCAGAGATGGGCATATTTGAACAAATCTGACCAAAATCAATTGGCTGCGTGTGATCTTTGTAGTAATTGTTCATGCAAAATAATGTCCTCTAAATAGCCCATTATGAAACTCTTCTAGTATCTTACTTGTTTGTTTCGGTCCCATGCACACTGAAGGAGAGCACCGTTGAAATCCCTTTCAAAAGAGAACGTTAGTCTACTAGAACATATGGGATGGACTGAAGATGAAAAGCTTGTTTCTTTGATTTTTATCCATGTTCATAGGATATACTTCTGAAGAAAAGGAAATTCTTCATTTTGGATAACTAATCAACTTGATCATCACCCTCATCAGTGTTTAAGAGTGTCATCGCATTCTTGTCGCCTTTTGATTCCATGTCTTCCAGCAAGTTATTGACACAAACCTTTTCCTTTGACAAGTTTGGTAACTTTTCTATGTACATCATATTCCATCACCTTTATGATCCATCTAGCACACTTTTCATTCATCTCTTTATTCAGCAAAAAGTCTTTGACACCTAGATGAGACACCCATTAGATGAATTTTATTGTTGAATAACATGTGCTTGAATTTCTTCAAAACTTGAATAACCACAAATACTTGCTTTTCAAAAAATGAATATTTGAGCTTATAGTATTTGAGGGATTGGTACTGAAGAAATAAATAGGTTGCTCCAACAGAACATCATTTTATCTGGGTGATGATACCTGAAATTCTCTCTTAACCTACAAAAACATAGAGAATAAAATATTTATCAAACACTGGGGTTCACAAGTGTGGGAGCTTGAGAAATGGCCATTTTGATGGTTTTAACTCTCCCCCTTCCTTCCTTTGTCCATGAGAATGGCATATTTTTCTTCATCATGGTTTTCGGTGGTTTATCCAATGCTGCGAATTGAGGGATGAATCTCCGCATGAAGTTTATAGTTCCCAGAAAAATATGGACACCCTTCTTGTCACTTAGGAGAGATAAGGACATAATCGAATGGATCCTAGCTGGATCAATTAGAAATTCCTTCCAATTAATCAACATTCCCAAACAAATTTCCTTTGTGCACTACAAACATACATTTCTTAGGATTAAGTGATACTCCAAATTCCCTACATCTTCATAAAACCTTCCTTAGATGTGTGATGTGGTCTTCTGCATGCTTAGAATATACAGTTATATAATTAAGGTAAACCAAAATGATATCGTTGATTATTCCCTTAAATTCCATGCTCCATGGCTCTTGTGGAAAGTAGCCTAAGCATTGGACAATCCGATTGGAATTTTTTTATAAGCATACGTGCCCCACTTGGTAGTGAAATCCATTTTGAATTGATCAGATTATTGGACTATAATTTTGATTATAACCCCGAATATATATTGAGAAAAGAAAATCTTTAAGCTCCTGCCACCATTTGAAGAATCTGCTCCATTGAAGGAAGAGGATAATGGTCTTTTAACGAGGCATGGTTTCAAATCCCTGAAGTCCATACATAACTAAAACTCTCCTGTTCTTCTTCCTTATGGGGACCATAGATTGGTCTACCCAAGAGGAATGCTTGATAGGAAAAATTAGACAGGCCTCGATGAGTTTGGTTAGATCCTTTCTCATTAGTGGCTCAATTTTGGGATTAATTGGTCTTCTATTTCTTACAAAATGGCTTGACATTAGGATCCATTTTGATGGTATGTTGTGCTAGAGCTAGATCAAAACCATGTAGGTATTTTTAGCTCCACACAAAAATATCATGATACTCCTTGAAAAAAATTTGATGAAATCTTATTTCTTTTCGGAAGTGCATACTTTTATGATATTCCGAACCTTTTCATTTGTTACCTCGAATTCCTTAAAATCTTCTTCTTTAACCACCATGTTATAGCTTTGTATTTTGGCTTGATCATCTGAATTAAATATTGGTTCCATAGTAATTAAAACTTTTCAGTAGCTTGTTGTTTTTCAATTGTATGATTTTATCACCATACGATTCTCGCAACTTATCTTGATTTTTCGTAGCATAACTCCACCTCTTCTTATAGGAAAAAGACAATTTTTTTTGTCACTATCAAACACTTGCAAAGCTACTCACATTATCAGGGACTGTAGGTCGAACCACCATTTTTACATATTGTCCACCCTTCTTTCATGATATCAATAGGTATGTCATATTTTGAACCAATCTATATAAATCCTATCAACATCTTGATTTTTATGTCTAGGAACCGCGTTTTGATCCCAAAATATTAGAAATCTTCGATGAAATCCCAGACTCGGTTCTTTTTTGATCTTAAAAGATCATTTTGGGATGCACTGCATGTCAGTCACTTGATGAACAACTAACTCATTGTATCCAAAAATCAGTCAGGGCTTTGATTCCCTTCTTTTAAACTAGTTGGATTCCTTGCACAAGTGCCTTGTATTCAACAACATTGTTAGTGCAATTGAATTACAACTGGAAATATGAGAATTAATTAATCTCCCTCTGGAGAAATTAGCATGACACTAGCACTGGATCCATTCTTACTCCTTAATCCATCAAAAAAAAAAAATTGCCTATAGTCCTTCAGAATTTTTTTTGTGTTTTGAAAATTTGCTGTTATGATCATACCATCTTCATGAATGCAATGTGTACCCAATCCCATCTCTTTTAACAGTAGCAAACAAGAATTCTTCCTCTGTTAAAAAATCAAGTGTAGAGATTGTACTAATGATCTCCACTTACTTCATCCAATACAATATCAGGGAATTCTTCAACAAGAGTGGTCAGTTCATGATCAACATCTTCTTCTTTTGGATCACTGATGGTATAATTCCCATTTATAGGACTATTAGTGTAGGGTTCTACATGATTATGGCAGATTGGTTCCACCCTTATAGTTACTTTTGTTCCGTATCAAGTCTTGAGAATCATATGTGACCAATCGTTCTAATAGATAACTACCCATCTTGGCAGTGAAATATCGTAATAGGTAGATGTCAAAGAGAGGAGGGAGATCAATGACTGATATGTCTTGGGTGAATGTAAAACTTGGGCATGTGTGGATAGTAAGTTGAAGTCCTTTGATAACTCCAAAAATTTGAATAGCTGTGTCTATCCAGCTGAACTACTCCTCTTGCAACCAGTGCACATATTGTATGCCTAGTACATCTTGTAATTTGTTTGGGCATGACCAAGCTACAGGAACCAGAATCAATCGTGCAATTATGTGCCAAATGATCACTAATGATTAGGGAAATGTAGAATGGTAGGTGGTTTGTTTTCTTTATGAATAATTTTCCCTTCTGATTGACACAAACTTGTACCGGTTGTTTTTCCACAACTTGAATGATCCATCTGTTATACCAAAACTATTAAGAGCTTCTTGACAATAATTTTATTTGAGAAGGAATTGAGAGTGTTTCCCATAAAGTAATTCTCAGGTTGGTCTTCTTCATTTGTTATACAATACTGAAGGGAATTGAACCTACTTTGTTGACACTTCTATGGGCATTAGAATCCTCTTTTGGAAAGTGCTTGTTGGGTATCATGATGCCTAAAGAACTTTCTTTTCTTACAAATTAGCTAGCATGTGTTTCTGGCAGTTTTTTTCTCTCATCTTTATCAACCACCACTTATGGATGAGGATTTTTAAGTGGATGTCTTGATTAGCTTTGGAAGGTTGAGACTCCATTTCTCTCTTTTTGGAATGATTACTTTCTGCCACTGATGAGGAATCAACATTCAACCTGTAAAAATCTTCTACTTTCTAATTTAGCAAAGTGGTTTCCTCATGTGCTTGTGGTTGATTTGCTATTTCCGGTGTAGATGAATTTTATTGTTGGCTCTGGAGGGGCAAGATTTTCTTTGAAGCATAAGGGTCCTCGCTAAGGATTCCATTGGGGAAAATATTTTGATTGTGATGTTGAGAACAAGGGATATCACCATTTGTAGTTTTGAACTAGGCTATTTTGGGCATGTACTATGGCTTTGGATGAGCTAGTAACAAGAGGATTCTCAAAATTTCAAATGCTTGGCATTCGTAGCTTGACTTGCAGTTTGATTTTGAGGCTAATTGTTCCCTTAAAAAGGATGACAGGTTGGCCTGATACTACTGATTTTGTGGCTGGTATGGATGATTATATTGAATTTGTTACCTCTTGAGTGCAACGAGGTGGTTCCCAAAAATTTACAGTAGTGACTTGAATTCAAATAGATCATTTGAAGGGGAGGGGGTAGACTGAACTAGTTGCTTAGAAGTTGTTGGGATACACGAGCAATGGTATGCTGAGTGTTTGTAAGATCTGGAGACAATGACATTGGTGGTCTAGGAGCTATCTTTCCAGCTTGAATTAAGGAATTCTCCACTCTTATGGAAACTTCGTAGGCATAAGGTAGTGTAGTCCCTCCCATAGAATGGATCAAAACTGCTACATCATTATTCAAGGCTCACAAATAGTACAAGAATGCATTATTTGGAGAAGGATTTATGAGTGTTAGAATCCTATTCCAAGTCTTTTGGAATCAGAAGTTGAAATCATTCATGTATTCTTGGGGAGCTCTCTTTTTGGTAGTGAGTTGTTCCAAGAGTGACAAGTGATCATTCTTGTCTTCAAAATGTTTACAAATATTTTATACTAACTTGTCCCAAGTGGTTATAGTACCAACACTTAACCCTCGAAACCATTAAAGTGATTTTCCCTTGAAAGAGGCAACAAGAAGTCTAACTACAACGTTATTCTCCGCGATATTATGTACTGCACAAATGTTGGCCACATCAATAATATGTTCCACTGGAGTAACGTGAGTTTCCCCTGTGTAGAAGGGTAAAATTTTGAGTGCTGCAACAGGTATAGGGTCATGTTGAGCCAACAAAAGTGGATCTAATTGCATTGAAAGGGAGAAAAAACTTGGTTCCTTTCCATAACAATGAGAGATTGATTGTTCCTAGGGTGGAGGAAACCCATCTGTAAGGAGGATTTTAATGACCCTTATGAGGTGATGCTACAACGAGTGATGTTGAGAAGCCTCTTCTCCTTCTCCTTAGAGGAGATAGGGATATTTTGATATGTTGATAATTTCCTTGCTTTGAAGAAGCTCTTATCTAAATTATTCACATAAGTTAACGCAATGATATTTGAATTCCAGAGATATAGAGTCGTCAAGTACTTTTATTTGTGCAAGTGAGAAGAGAAGTACCAACTCTTGTTCCCATTGGGCGTGCCAAAAACTGTTATCACCAAATCACTGCACCCTCCGAATGGCCAGAATGTGAATAGGATGTTTGGTGTGATTGGGTAACATGGGATCACCTCTCAAGCTGTGGGAATTGGGCTTGATGTGAACCTCTGGAGAAGGCCAACTTCCTCTTCCTAAACTAAGTGATGTACTGTACTCCTAGTGCAATAAAATGGTTATTTAGACCTATGCTAACATTTTCATGGGTTTTAGGGAAATATATTTGTAAATAATAAAACTATACTAGGGATAGTTATGCACTAAATAAAGGGTGTGCATAAATTGAGAAAGGGCTGGTTTGAAGAGGATGCTATGCACCAAAGGACATCTCACCTATTGTAACCTAGAAGAGGGTAAGTAACTACCACAAACTAAGAAGCAAGTGTACCCTTTGCCAACCTTGGTTTCCACAAACAATCTTCGTAATCTTCCAGTGAAGAAGAATGAAACTCAGAAGGGTGAACAAACACCACAATTCAAGCGCATGCAAGAACTCCATCACTTGATAAGCACAAAACTTCAATAACTTGCAATGTAAACTCTAAACTTGCACATTACACTTGTATGTATGTGAAAGGCACAAAGAAATATAAAATGATAGAAGGACTAAGATTAGTCACAAAACACACACTTTATTACTTCAATAAACATGCACAATGCTCCATTACATTTGGAAGAGGCAAAGGTTTCCATTACAATCTTTAAATAAGTCTTGAAAGTTCCCTCAACATACAAGAACAAATTATAGAAGAAGGAGGTATTGTTTGAAAGATATGTCAAATGTCTAACCAATACGTAACAATCTCTATTCTATCTCCGCCTTGGAATGAACATCCAACTTACATTTATAGAAGAAGTTGTGAGAGAAGAGAGGATAAGTAATAAATTCCTTCCTAAATTGAAGGTACATGATGGTTCATTTACTACAAAGTTGGTTAAACCACTTGAGAAGCTTCCATCACGTGTCATTAATGGCTCATTGACTTAATCTTCTTATTTAATTAAAGGAATATTTTAATAATAATAATAACTATCATTATTAAAATATTTTTAGTACTAGAAAATATTCATTTAATAATTAATTAAGTGAGACCCCCTT
Source organism: Taxus chinensis (assembly GCA_019776745.2). Classification (NCBI taxonomy): domain Eukaryota; kingdom Viridiplantae; phylum Streptophyta; class Pinopsida; order Cupressales; family Taxaceae; genus Taxus; species Taxus chinensis. The sequence goes on along the minus strand of CM034152.1, from coordinate 597,060,273 downwards.
AAGACTAGTTTGTGTTGATAAAAGGGGGGGGTTCATGAGAAGCAGCCAAAAAAGACCAACTCGGTGATTGGATTGCCAAGCCAACTCACCGTGTTGGTGTCAAGCTCCTCCTTCTTTTCTCCAAAGATGCACCCGAAAACTCCTCTATGCGAGCTCACTACCGAGCTCTGAGTCCACAAGCTTCGAGTTCGACCTTTTTTTTTCCTGTAGCTGTCGAGCCATCTATGTTCAGGTGAGCCTTGGTGAACTCAACTTGTCAGATGTATTGAGTCCCCGAGTTTCGTGGATATATCGTTTGCATCATGCGAGTAACTTAGTCCATTTTAATCTCACTCATTGAGCTCCTTCGTGCATTTCATTGAGCACCAATTTCATCTCTTTGTTCAACATGGAGCCATTGTCATCCGCAGCATCATCTACTAATCTGTCAAGATCCCTTCAATGTTTGGCTTGACACCCTTCTGCGAACTCGTTGAACCCAACTTCTGGTGTCATGGATGCGTTCACAAAGTTGATCCGTCCTGTGTGTCAAGCCTCCTGGCTCAGCAATGACTCCTTGTGCTTTCTGTCAATGTATTTTTCCAAAACCAATCTCACCTTAATCCACTACTCATATTGTGCATCAAATTCATTGTGTTGTATTGACTGAACTCACTCACTCGGTGTTGAGCTCGCCGAGTCCCTCTCGAGCTCCATATGGATGTTACAATCTGGCTAAGCCTATCTATTTTGTGAATCATTGGCTCGGCTTGGAAAATCCCCAAGCTCTCTCCAATGCCAACCCAACAGGACACCAAATGTCGAGCTCTTTTATCATCGTGACAACTCACTTCTCACACCTCCTTGGTAGACTCATCAAGTTTGAATGAGCTACCTATATGACTCTCCTTTCACCAAGTTAGCTTGGCAAGCTCAACTGAGCTCCTCTTATGCCTTTGCAAGGCTCTATTTGGCATTCTCACCACTAAGCAACTCTTCTCCCATGCAAGTCGACATCCAACAAGATTTTTTGCTGATCATTTCTAGCTTGAACTCAATGTGCATGTGGCTCATGCTAAGTTATCTTTTCATAGGAATCTCTTCACGCGAGTCATCTCACTGACTCAAACCACCCAGACACCTATGAATTTTCCAAGCTCCACTACGTGCATGGTTCAACTTAGTGAGTTGAGCTCGTATACGATATGTCCACACAGAGCCTTTTCCTTTGGCTTGACTCTACAAGCTCTACTTGTAAGCTCACTAAAATATTTTCCGGTTTCATACATTTCATTCACGAAGTATCTCGGTGATAGTTTATTGTTGATCCCATCATACATTTTTCAAAATCACTTGGTCTTAATTTGGCTCATGAACCCGCTTCGAGCTCCCTTAGCCTCCTCCATTTTTTAAGTCATTCATCATCAGGCCCATTCACATTTAGAACTTGATCTCTTCATTTGATGATCAACATAGCGCAAGATTCATCCTTTGCACAATGGTCTAACTCCACCATGTCGGTTCACCTATTTTCCCAACCATTGCCGCTATCGCTCAACATTTTTACTTAGTCCTCCACCTTCGACATTGTACTTTATTCACTTGTTTACATGGCGATTCACTCACCATGACTTGTTCATCAACTGCCTTCTCCAATTTCACTAATGTGCTCTTATCCTTCTGAGCGACCAAGATGAAATTTTCTCATGCGGAATTGCTGGCTTTTCTTGCCAAGGTGTTATCTCCACCATGGCCGAAACGACTTGAAACTCCCCAAGCGTAGGATTTCCATCTCGTCTTGTCACCTCGACATTCCCACATGAAAATTCTTTGAGCTTCTCTCAACGAGCCCATCTTGAGATTCATAATCCGAACTCATTCTCCATGTCTAATTTTAACCAAGTTGTAGCTCCATGGTGTAACTCAATGGGGTGAGTTGGGTTTTACATTACAAACCGAGTCAAACTCTATGATTCATCCGGTCTTGCCATCTCCTTATCTCATCTATGATTTATACTCCTCCCTTGTTTACATGAATCGGCCGAGAAATGAGTTCTCAATACTTTATCGGTTCACTACGACAAACTGTCGATACCATCACGCTGCTTCGCAAGCTCATCCTCTAACTGGCTTGATGCTCATCTATCCTTTCATGAGTTGCCACCAATCATGTGAACTCGTCCTATTTGAGTCACTTGATGCTTCATGAGTTCATTGATTGAGCTGAGTTGCTCAATAATTAACTTGCCAACGTGCCCAATACTTGCTGAGCTCTCCCTTAGCTCGACCGAATCTATTCTTGGAGGACACCTAACATGATGCACCGAGCTACCTTTGTTCGAGCTCACTTTGCAAACTGAGCTATGCAGGACTTGAATCAAATGACCGAGCTCTCCACCTAGTGAGTTCAACTTAGTTCAGTCCAACTTTGGGTGAGCTCTCCGAGTAACTCGTCGAGCTTCTCGGCGAGTTGATAGAGCTTGAAGACCTCTTTTGGGGGTATTATCACTCCTTGTTTAAAAAAAACTTGGATTTCCTAAGTTCTCCTTGAACTTGAGGGTCATAGGCATATAATAGAGATTCCTCAACATAATTAATTAATTAATTTAATCATTTTATTTTGACAACCATTGGGAGTGTGGTCCATTAAAGCCAATGTGTTGTTTTGAGCACAATAGGACCCCTGTTGTCCAATTTTGCCATGTGTGCAAAATTGTATAACAAATTCCAAGACCTCCAACAACTTAAATTGTAGTTATTTACAAAAGGACACCCCCTACATCAATCATTGTCTCCAAATGAAAAATGTGTATTTCAGTATGTGACACATCTATACACAACAAACAATTTTGTTGACATCTATTATAAGGAAATAATAAAAATCATTGAATGTACCAATTACACGAACCCATGAAAAATACAAAAGGTAAAAAAACACAATAAAAAACCAATGATAATTGATTAAATCCCAAAATGCAAGGGACAACAATCTATTCTTACTGCCAATCTATGGGTTGAAACTGCACTAGTCAATGCCACTTTTAGTGAAATTCACAATATTATATACAAAATAAGGAACAATCCTCTTACCTTGTTGATGTTTTTAATTCTTGAATTCATAAAATGTGTCAATCTAGCATGAGATGTTAGAAAACAAAAACATGTACCAATCTCGTTGTTTTCTTGTTGCAAACCACAAAAAATTCCTTTGAAAATGGCCCAAACTTTTAACAATTCACCCATAAGGTCTGATATTAGGAAAGGCGATAATCGACATTGACAATATTGAAGGACAATGCCTCACTTTTGAAAATTGCTATTTTAAGCATGTATACATTGCGGAAGCTTTGTTTCTCTCATACTTCATGGCTTCACTATTATTTAAACAAGGGAGAATCACGGGGGATTCATTAGCTAGGCAATATCCTAGCACGTGGGTTCATATTGAGGTAATTAAAATTAATAAAATTAAATTCAATATACTGGTAGACATGAGGGGGTGAAAGGGTTTAATTTATTAATGTTTTGAATCAGCTATTGGGGGTAGGTTAGAGAGATGGGCCAAAGGAAATAGAGGTTTACTTTAATATAAAACTAAAACGTTTGAAACCCTAGCTTTTAAAAGTAAATACCTTAAAATTGTAAAAGGAGTGTGGTCATAAATTAAATTATAATCTCTTTTTAATAAATAAATCTAGATTCTTAACCAAGAAATAATAAGATGGTAGAAAACTAGGATTGAGTATGTTTTTCAACACAAGTGATATTATTTCACCATCTTAATTATTTGAAGAACTATTGATAAATGAATAAAGCTTAACATATATAAGGTGACTTGTAATATGTATTTAATGGCTTCAAACTATCTTTCGAAAGGAAATGCATATTAAAAAAAATTGAGTGAGAAATATAATTTTTTTTTGTCTAATATATTGGGGTATAAATAAAAAGGGGTAAATAAAATTGTAATTGAAAAATGGGTAAGTAAGGTACATGGAAAAAATAGGGGGTATTTTCATTCTAATAATATAATAGGAGGGGTATTATCAATTGAATAATTAGAGGTAGAAACTAGAATTAAGGGTATTTTTTAATACCCTTCGAATGCACGTGCTATACCATACTTTTACTAAGTGAATCCCCCGTGGGGAGAATAATGTCTATGTTCAAATTAAAAAAGAAGAAGAAGACTCTTGACTATGTTCCATGACCCAATTCCTTTACCCTTAATTTCTTCTATGACGAATTTGACACACACACACACAAAATTCATTTTTTCAACATCTATGCCTATTTATCAATATTTATCATTTCCCTTTATTTTCAACCATTGAAAATCACAACTTTATATGTAATTATTATTGTTTGTTCATTTTTTTAGTTCAAGGTCTAGAAATTTTAGAGCCTTCTTTAATTTTGCACCAATATGTGAGGGGTATCCACTCTACCAAAATTGTCCACAACACAATTCTGACCTCATCCATTATTATGATGTTTGAGCCTTTACACACAACTAAAATTAATTCATGATGAGTTATTTCTAAGCCTAAAAACTTCAATAACAAGGCCATGATATGGCAAATACTGCCGAAGGGGGGGCATTGAGGGGTACAAAGAAGAAAAGCAGAGTTGGCCAAATAAGCAAGGGAGCCGACTATGGATGCATTGATGTAGGTTGAAGGTTTAGACTGCTCATAATAAGTTCTGTCATCTGAAAAGTGACCATTGGCATCTGGGCCTCCCACAAGTGCTCCTACCAACAAGTTTGGATTGTGCATTGCCGTACAAGGATTGGAATTGTGCACTATGTCCAATGGCCTGTGGGTGTTGAGCCTTTAAAGGCGGAGATGAACTTCTCTGGTGAATTCGCTACGTATTTTGGATCATATCCAACCATGTAAGACATCTGCCCGTATATAGTCCACCTGTTGACAAAATAGTTTTTAAAATATAACCACTTTCAAGTCATTTTGTAAAATTGCCAACCATAATGGAAAATTGTAATGTATCCCTAGCGTTTTGCAATTGCATCAATGAACACCATGAAAAGCCACGATTAAAACCAAGTCTGTGATGGTATTATTGTTTTTCTTTCCCTGAATGATATGTGGAAGAAAAGGTTTGTTTAGTCACACAATTAAAATATTTAATGTAATTTCTCTTAGGATGTGGAAAATCATGGGCATTCCGGCCTATAAATGGGAATGAAGACCCTTCGCCATTTGAAACCATCCCTAAGTTGTTAAAAGTTGAGTTAGTCTCTAATCGTTATCATCATGACTTTCCAAAGGCGCTCCATTAATAATGTTATTCTTCTTCTGAATTTAATGACAGTGATAGTAAAATCCAAGAACAAATGTATAAAGTTAAATTTGTATAAATGTAATTTAATGCATTCACTAGGCCAAATTTCCTGAAACAGCTAAAACAGCGTAGGATTTGGAAGGTATTGAACACTAATTAAGGGATTGAAAAAGCCAAAACCAGAAAAAAAAATTGTTTTCGTTTCCCAAACACGAAGGACACCGATAATGAGAAAACCACCCCCCATTCCACCTTGTGGCTCTGAATCATTAAACTTGTATATTGTTTTTCTTTACATGAACTATAATATTATTTTTAAGGCTGTAATAGCTCTATTTAAGGATCGTGGGCCTTCCTCCTGTCAAGTTTTGAAATCAAAATCAAATTCGATTTGCAGTGACAAATGATATTAAAATCATGGTGGCGCCACTACTTGCAATCTTGTACAAGCTTCAGTGCGTAATACATGTACAATTACAAGATAAGGTTTGCTTACTTGAGCAATAATATTATCATTTAAGGCCGTAATGTAAATCCTCGGCGTTCCTCCCTATAAATAACATTATAGACCCTTTGTCATTTCAAACCAGCCATTTAAAAGTAGCTCAAAGTAGTTAAAAGAGTGATTCATCATCAATATCATCACGGTTTTTCAAAGGTGCTCCGTTAATGTTGTGACAGTGGTTCCCTCAGCTTTTCTTCTTCTTATGTTGTTGTTGATGGCCTTTCCATCCCCTCCCGTGCTGATATTCAAAGGAGGTAGCTCAACATATTAAGAGCATAAACAAAAAGGGAGAGCAACAAATTAATTCTAATGTTGTTGATGGCCTTTCCATTCCCCTCCTAAGCTCAGGTCGTTTGTTTGAATGTAGGTCAAATATCTGTGTGGACAGACTGCAGACTTCAGGTAGTTACTGTATGGCCCTCTGTGCTTATCAGCAAAATCAAATACCTGAGAGACAGAGAGTTTAACAAGACCATGGAAGTTATACAAATAAAGAAACAAACTATAAACTTGTATGGTGTTACAACAATTATCATCATGACAACATGAAAAAGTCTTTTTGAATAAGAAGGGTCAGACTTGTGTAATACAAGGGATGCAGCTGGAAGCGTCTGAGCCTGGGTGTTGGCTGCCTACTTTGTAAGCAGTTCTGGCAGTGTCCATGTCTTCTGGCCTTTCCCAGCATTTGTGATCATTCTTAGGGTCCCCTACCTGCATCATTTTCACAAAACCCCACATGAAAAACAATAATAACTAAATCATTCATACTCTGGATTCTGGAGGGATGGTTCTTGGGAACCAGTAATCATCCATAGATCAAACTGTATCTGAACATATATGGTGCCTGGGTGGGAAGTATCCTTGAGAAGGTAATATGTGGCCCAACGTATGGCTTCCTTTGCATTGGAGAGCTCGGTGCCCTTGAATCTGTGACATTCCAAAATACTCCATGACAACATTGTCTCCTGCGTCATAATATCCTCCCACCAAATCCACCTGCAACCCAAGCATTTTCAAAACAGCATACCATTGCAAGAAAAATAGAAAGGAGAAATAAGAATAACATTCATACGTGGGCAGAAGACCTATCCTAGAGGCCTTTTACCAATTCCCAAAAACAATTAATGACATTGGCATGCAGCAGGGCTGTTTAAATTAAATTAGCCATCAGATATGACTGTCTCCTGTCCTCTGTCAATCGATTAGCCCTGAAATTGCGGCCCCACAAATTTGCTCTCAAACAATTAATATTTGTGTATAGTCCAGAATAAAGGAATTAACCAATAAAATTGCAACAAATCATAAAAAATTATTCTGAAACTTTAGTCATATATAGTTTAAATACACATGGCATTGTTTAATTGGATTTGATGGAAGTAAGTATTTGTTGTTGTGAAAACAATATTACTGCCTTCGGCAGTATGATAAACCAACAGCCAATCTAACTATTTGCTAAAATTTGAATTGCAATATTTGTTGTTAGTGGGAGTGTTGCTCTTTTCATACCATCCTTTTAATTGGCTGCTTTATTGGTCGGTGTTGAGGTATTACGTGATGCAACATAGACCTCTCAAAAGAAAACAAAGAAACAGTTCAAATTCTACATGAACTCGAAAAATTATGCAAACACCACAAAAAGTCGCAATAAAATAAGAAGTCGCGGTCGAATCCTTGTGGGTCACGTGTTTGGCTTTTGTTTTTATTGTTATAGAAACGCCAAGGGAATCTATTATTATGCTTTTGTTTTTATTGTTATAAACGCCAAGGAATTTATTATGCTGATGAACTCTGATATTCTGATGAGCTTTTCTTGCAGCTACGTCGTTCTCAAATCCACTGTACTTGATTTAAAGTAAATTCCAAAGATTTTTTACTTCATTATATATGGTTGGAGATCACGTCGGTAAGGCATCAGTTAATTGAGAAGCGCAGTATTTAGCCGGCACGTTTAAGATTTCAACGAATTCGATAGCAGTTTAGATATATTAATATACAGTCCGGGCATTTATTTAACAATTGTGTGTGTAATGGTGAATTGGTAAGATTAAAACGTTTGTAAACAACCAGTCTCAGTTTTAATGCTTTTGCAGTCCAGTGAAAGTGAACGTGCAGGTCGGAAATGTACTTCCATAAGCTTTGGAGTTGAAAGGAGTCAAATTTTTCCGATTGATTGATTAGAAATTATTTGTATTGGGAGAAATTATACATTTTGAGAAGTATTTTAGTGGGTTGTAAAGTCCCATGTATTCACTTTTAATTTCAATTTTAAATTTGATCTGCAGTCAACAATTATATAAGAAAGGTTTTTTTAAAAGAGAAGTCAATAAAAAATAGTAATAATTTTATCATATCTTGGCCATATAATGGAATTTGATGCCCTTTCATCTAGATTAGCAATTGCACAGGAGTTGCAAATTACATATGAGAGAATCCAAATATGCATATATGTTATTTTGGCATAGGAGAGAAAATAATATTGTCCAAACAAAAATTTGCCAGGAAAACATTACCAGATTTTAACACTTTCCAGCAAAGACAACTTCAAAGATGGACGTCTATGGCGGATTAACACCATTTTGTTACTAGAGAAATATGCTAAGAAGATAATGAAATTATTAATAAACAGGTATGGCGAAAGTTCAAATTAAAGACTTTGAAATTGATATCTTTGTGCGTTCTTCAAATAAATATATTTAAGATATCTGTACTATATGTATTATTGCTCAATAACTGAACTATTTGAAAAAATTAAGATAAAATAATTAATTTTTGTTGGAAATATGCTTCACACATTCTAACATTTAGATTAACACTATTTGTCACCAGTCACTCAGAAATATGTTAAAAAAATAATGAAATTATTAATAAATGTAATATGCCAAAAATCTAAACTAATTTTGTAAAGATTGATATCTCTCTTCAGATAAATATATTTAAGATATCTGTACTATTTTGAAGAAGGTGAAATAAAAAAATTAAAGGAGCTGATAATCCAAATCAATGAAAAAACAACTTTTTCAGCCAAGCAACTCATTTAATTTAATTTCAAATATTCAGATAAACATAATCTGTACTCCATGAAATTATTTATACAATTCCAAATTCTTCATTTCCTTGTGTGATTGCGACTTCTGGTAGGAGTGGGATTCCCAGGGATGACCACATCTGTCAAACTACACATAATCGGCACCCACCTGGACTTAAGATGAGAAGTTAGTCTAACTCTTGGAGAATTTGAGCCCCCATTCTTGTAATCACCATTGGTAAGATCCGCACCAGAAATATTCCCCCTGAAAGATTTTCCATTACATGCTGCAGATTTCTCAGCAGTTGCCCCAAGGAAAGTTGTCTGAAGCTGTCTGGAGAGTGCCTCGATCTCATATGGATCCAACAAAGAGCTCTGATGGGATTCGATCACAAGATCATTTTCGTCACTGAAAATATTTTCTAACCCATCAGTAAAATTTGATTTCTTACCCTTTTTCAGCACTGAAAATCTATTTTGGTACAGGTAATTGTAGTTTTTGATGAACCCCATGGCTTCCAGCTTGAATCTGGAAGGCCCTGCTGCTCCTCTTCCTCTGATTGCGGCATGGGCGTCGGATTCTCTTACGAATTTACAGGACGATACTGATCCGTGCAGATACCAAGCCCATGCCGCGGATTTAACATACTCTTCCCCTTCTTCTTGCCTAGTTTTCTTTATCTTGGCCTTCCTCCTCTTTGCAGAAACTCTAATATACTCTTCCCTCTCTTCTTGCCATGTTTTCTCTTCCTGCCATGTTTTCTTTATCTTGCCTTTTTTCTGCCGTGCAGAAATTTTAACGCACTCTTCTCCTTCTTTCTGCCATGTTTCCTTTACCGCGGCCTTCTTCTGCATTGCAGAAATGTTTTCTTTATCCTGATGATGGATCCTAAATGATCTGCCCATATAAAAAGTTGCACAAAATCTCTCGTACAATTTAATCCAAAAACCTTTGTATCAAATTATTGTAGATTGTGAAAAGCCTGTATACACAGGCCTGAAAATACCTGGGCAGATGAGAATATGGGTTGAGTGCAATATGTATGCAATTACAATAAAAAGGAATAAATGAAGGAAGAGAGATAGACGACAGGGATGTATGTGGAGGGAATGTGAAGTATGATGAAAACGGAGGACGAAGAACAAAGATAGCCCTTCGTTTCTGAACTTGTACAGTAGAAAAGATAAGTTTTTTGTGTTTTAAGATAGAACACAAGTCGTTCCTCGCTTTTGTTTTCAGCACGTTTTCTCTTCGTCGCGGCGTGCCACGTTTGTAAATATAAGTTCCTTGTAAAGGGGGTTAAGTGTCTAAAAAAAATGTTTCCAAAGTGTTATTAGACATTAATGTCAATTTCTTTTGAGATTGGTTCTAGGGACGAAGTCGTTCAAAGGTTCAAACTAGTGATTGACAATCTTATATTATTTTCAACTCATGATTTATATGTTCAAATAAACTAGCAATTGTACATAAATGTATGATGGAAATGTAGAAGGGGATGCATTGAACAAGTTAAATAGGAGGGAGCAAATTTGCATGGAAGAAAGAGGGGTGAAGAAGAAGGGGTCTAAGGGAGGAGAATAACTAGAGTGGTGAAAGCAAAATAGGAAACAAATGTGAAACTATACTCTCCTACAACCACATGACATTTTTTGTCAATCATTGGAAGGAGAAAGGGCATGATGTGCAAGTCATCGAGCCAACATATTTCAAAGATATCTCAAAATGCTAGGAGTGGTCGAGCATTACTACCAAAGCGAATAGTTGTTGTTTACAATCTCAGGCTTTATTTTTTTTGGGTAGTTAGAAAACACGTAAATGTAAGGGGAATTCGTATGCATGACTCATGGGATATTTTAAATATAGGAAGATGTGGAGAGGACTTAGCATTTCAGGGTAGTGATTTCATGGACATTTGAAATTAGGGTTTTATCTAGCTATCAGGGTAATGATCACGGTGACCCTCATCAACAACCCTAATAGTGTCATTTGCCAATGACCATGGACGTCAAGTATTTCAATTGGGTGGCATTTAATTTGTTAGATATGAAGACAAAGGCATAAACAGAAAATCACCAATAGAAAGGTGGGAATTAAATACATGCATGTCCACTTATTCCATGGCTTAGATTATTCTTGCCAAAATAATGATCCATAGGGATCCAAAACGACTCTACTTCATCAGATCATCCAGCACTGAAGAAGGAAATTGAAGAAATGGAGGTTTTGTCTTGTTATTAACAGAACCACTGCTCTGTGCAGAGCGGCGGTTATAGAACTGCTGCCCAACCCGGGCGGCGATTCTGTAATCTGTTAGGGCGACGGTCCTATGACCGCCGGTCTGCATTAGGTGGCGGTCCTGGCTCTTTTGGACCGAAAATAAAACTCAAAACGAACAGTCCCATAATTTGAAAGGTTGTCTGTGTCTCTTCTCATCCATGACCTTTCCCATCCTCCAGTGCACGGGAGGACATGAGAAGGGCTATAAATACATGTAGGAAGAAGAGTGTTGGATCATCAAAGCATGAAAGCAAGTGAGAAAAAAATTCTCAGTGTTGGAATTGTGTTTGTAGAAGAAAGGAGTGTTGAGGCAGAGCAAGCAAGTAATTGGGAGGAAGTGTGAGATATTATCTACTTCGCTTTCATACTTATTGTAAATTATGTACTTCTTGATTGAATTGGCCAATAAAAGTGGGAAGAAAGAGCATTTGCCCTTCCTGACAGGTTTTCCTCCTCTTGAGGTTTTCAGGATAAAAATTGTTCGTGTTTATGAGTCATATTCATCCATTTCCTGCAAATTGTTGATTCTCAGCATAAGTAAAATTCATTCACTAGCCATCTCTGTCATTTTCTAATCGAAAGTAGAACAACAATGTTTAATTATGATTATGTGAATAATTCCAAAGTAGAGAGTTTACAGATCATTTTGGTATAAGAGCTAACAAGTATCCAGGACTGTGGTATTCGTTCTTGAATTTGTATGATGGTGAAGAGGTCTAAAGGCAAACAAGCTTTACCTTGTGATCTGGAAATTTCTATAAGGAAGTGGAAGTAGAGAATTTGGGGACAAATGGAGGAAGAGAACTTGGTCCGTAGAATAGATATGTTGGAGACCATGATGGATAGGATGTTTAGAAGGCAAGAAGAACTTTCAGATTTGCAGAAGATCGACTTTTTTCAAGCAAGACTCCATGGACTCAGTGGTTCGAGGCTTAGCCAAAAATTTTGGCATAGGGAGCCACCATGAGGAAGATTATGGGGAAGAACATGAAGAAGAGACTTTAAATGCAAGAGAAAAGGTAAAATCTGATCATACTCCTTTTAAAGTTGAGACAAAAGTTGAGATTAAAAGCTTTGAAGGACAAGTAGATGCAGATTTCCTTGATAAATGGTTAAAGTAGCTAGAAGTCTACTTTAGCACCCATAATGTCACTAAGGAACAAAGGATCACCTTTGCACGTCTCAAAATGGAGGGACATGATCTGGTTTGGTGGGAAACCCATCTAGCCACTTTTGAAAAGAAGAAATGTCCTATTGTGAAATCTTGGCAAGAATTTAAAGAATTACTTAGAGTTAACTTCTATCCTATTGGCCACAAGACTGGCCAAATGATTAAATGGCAGTATTTTAGACAAGGCAATGGTCAAAGTGTGCAAGACTATACTACGGAGTTTTAAAGGCAGACCATGTTGTTGAACATGGACTTGGAGAATGAGGATATTCCGAATAAGTACTTGGGAGGAATTCACACTCACCTTCGAAGAAAATTCATCTCCATGAAGCCTAAAGATATCAATGAGGCATGTATACAGGCATACTACATGGATGATGAAAAGAAGCAAGGAGAAGCAAAGCCAAGGCAAAAGCAGTCGACAAATCAGCAGAAGAAAGAGCATGGAGCAAACAAGTAACAAGGGTAAGTGGAAAGGGAAAGGTAAACAAGTTGTCACTACTTTAAATACTTGTAAAGATCCCAAGAATTTTTGCAATAACTGTGATATCAATGGTCATATTGATGCTACATGTTGGAAGTTACATCCGGAGTTGCATCTGAAGAACCGAACCAAGGACTTAAAGAATTCCATGACAGTTGTAAAGACAAAAGGGGAGGTGGGAATCGAAGATGACTCTGATGTAGACAAAAGGCTTGAATACACGACTACCAACATGGACAACTAGGAAGAGGAGATGAGTAGACTATTCTAGATCAAAATCCAGATCAAGAGAACTAAGGTAAATGCTTTGGTTGATACTGGCTCTTAGTTTAATTTGATTTTTGAAGCAGTTGTAAAGAAGTTTGGTCTTGAGACTTACGAGCATCCACACCCTTATCCTTTGGGTTGGGTGAACAAGGGTGTTGAAATTTAGGTAACAAAAAGATGTAAGGTCAAGTTTGGGATAAATTCCCAGTATATTGATGTATTAGAAGTTGATGTTATTCCCCTTGATGCTTTTGATGTTATTTTTGGGAGTCCTTACTTGTATGTCAGGGATGTCATATTTATGAGAAGGGAAAACCGGTATAGATGGGTCAATGATGGGATCAACTACAACATCCGAGCACACCAACGTAAGACACGGGTTACTATGGTCATTGCTAACCAAACAAAATGACTTATTCAGGCAAATCATAATCAATTAAGGCACGGGTTACTATGGTCATTGCTAACCAAACAAAATGACTTATTCAGGCAAATCATAATCAATTTTGTTTACTTTTATTAAAGGATAAACAAGATGTGGTATAAGTTTCAAAGATTTCTAACCAGGGAAAATAGGATTTGGATAGTATTATTCAGTCTTTTTAGGAATTTTTTCAAGCTCTCAGTGGGTTACCAACAAAATGGGAAGTAGAGCATGAGATTCAGCTATTACCAGAGTCCCCTCTACCGAACATCGGGTTGTATAGGAAATCCTTGTTGGAGAGTACTGAAGTAAAGAAACAACTCTAGGAACTAGTAGACCAAGGGGTGATACATCCGAGCACCTAACCATGTGGCTCACCTATCGTGGTGGTGACAAAGAAGGATGGTTCTTGGAGAATGTGCGTCGACTACCGTGCTTTGAACAAGATCACCATAACGAAGAGATATCCACTTCCCCGCATAGATGATCTATTGGACCAACTTTAGCATGCCAAATTCTTCACGAATTTGGATCTCAAGTCAGGTTATCACCAACTCAGAATGAAGGAGGAGGATAAATGGAAGACTACCTTCAAGACAAAACAAGGTTTGTATGAATGGTTAGTGCTTCCTTTTGTTTTATGCAATGTACCCACTACATTTATGAGATTGATGAATTATGTATTACGGGATTTCATAGATTCATGTGTCATTGTGTATCTAGATGATATTTTTATTTTGAGTGCCACGTGGGAAGAACATCTAACTCATTTGCAGTAAGTCTTGCAAGTTCTCAGGGAGAAACAACTACTTTGTAATATGAAGAAATGTGAATTTTCTAAATAGTCACTTGTCTATCTGGGGCACGTGGTTGGAGGAGGAGATCTATGAGTGGATCCAAAGAACGTGGAAGCCATCACCAATTGGCCAACACCAACAGGAGCTAGAAATACTAGGAGTTTTGTGGGAGCAGTACAGTACATGCAGAAGTTCATTATGGGCTTCTCCAGGATTGTAACACCTCTACACATAGTGGCCGCAAAGAGTAAGGGTTTTTATTGGGGTAAGGAACAAGACAAATCCTTTGAGTTATTGAAATACGAGATTAGCCATACACAGTACTTTCTCTTCCTAATTTGCACCAGTGCTTTTAAGTAGAGACAGATGTCAATGATTACGATATGGGCGTAGTGTTGCTTTAGGGAGGTAAACCCGTATGTGATCATTATGAAACTTTTACTTCAGAAGTTAAAGGATAGTCAGTATATGATAAGGAAATGTATGCACTAGTTCAGGTAGTTAAAAATGGAAGCATTATTTATTGGGTAAAGAAACTATTGTGCACACTAACCGCAAACCTCTCAAGTATTTGCAAGCAAAATCTAAATTGTAGTAGGCAAGGCACTAAAAATGGATGGGGTTCCTTCAGTAGTTCCGTCTAGTGATCAAATAGAAGAAAGGTAGTACAAACTTGGTTGCAGACATGTTGTGGTGTCCCCATATTTTGCCCTGAAATTTGGGACTACCCTATTAAAAAATAAAATTGTACTTGTAAAATAATGGGTCGTTTTGTGTTTTTATTGCTAGAAGGTTTCTGTATTGTGTCAAGATATTCCCAAGGAGCCATATAATCCATTTTCGACAAATACCCAGATGCCCAAAATTATTTTATTCTATCGCTGGGGTTTGCCTGAGGGAAATTTGTATTTAATTAGAAATTTGTATTTAATTATTTTGAGCCCTGTTTGAGGTGATTTTTGCTCCGATTTAACCATGTTGCAATCGTACATGTCAATTTTCCCATATACCAGTAGGGTTTTAACTAGAAATGGATCCTGGGCTTTATTTGTGACTTCTGGCAATGTTTTATGTTTTTGGTTTTTTTTTCCCCATTTTGTTTTCTGTGAAATTTCTATGGATCAATTCTTTTGCCGGTTTGGTTTGATTCTTTTCCTGGAGTATTTGGAGATCACCTATGCACATTATTCCAGAAGGAATTTGCCACTGAAGGTTTGGTTCTCTTAGAAAAGACAAAGTCATGCACAAAAAAGCTTCTTTTGGGCAGGCCACATTTTTGGAAAAAGAGGGTTTGAAGTGGATCATGAGATTTTTAGATGCAGCAGACATGTGAGAATTTTATACCTGCCTAGCAGGGTACTTTTTCCCATGGAAGCAACGCCACTTAAGTCACAATGGAAAAATTAGAGGCATCAGGCAGGTGGGAATTTCTTACCTGCCGTGCAGAGTAAAAATTCCCATTGTGAAATAAAAGAAAAAACAGTTAAGGTATTAATGAGATTTAATTACGTGCCTTGTAGGGTAAATAATCCCATTATGAAAGTCAAACAGCTTAAGTGGATCATGGGATTTTTGGAGCTGCGGAGCAGGGTGAATAATCCCATTGTTAATTGGCTTTTAAAAATAGAATTCACCCTTGCCAAAAAGTGCGACCCACCTTGGGTGAATAATAATGCATTTAATAATATTTATTCACCCAATTTTGGTGCCCAAGCATGAGGAAAAGTCAACAAGGGAAAAGTGGATAAAGGAAATTGGAATTAGAAATTCTAAAATTAAATAAATATTATTTATTTAATGCAGCCCCTTTCATGACAAAAAAGTGCGCCCCATTTGGGAGAAGAATAATACCTTTTTAAGTATTAATTGATATAATTAATTCCTATTTTCAGTGGGTGAGGTCAAAGCATACTATGTAGATTAAGTGAACTAGAAATAGAGGGCTAAAATTAAATAAATTTAATTTATTTAATGACAGCCATGAGCATGCACAAAATAGGTGCCCCATTTGAAGAGAAAAGCTTATTATTAATTAATTAATTAATTGCCAGGAATAGGAGGGGCAATAATTAATTATCGAATGATGAGAATTATAAAAGCATGGGTTGCCATAAGGATGAATTAATTAATTCATAGCAAGGAAGTGCATCCCAGACAATTTTGGTGCCCAAGGAAGGAGGATTTTTGCATTGAAGTTTATTTTCCACTGTTGGGAAGCTTCAAAGTTTGGCGCCTAGGATTGAAGGAGCTTGAATTGTGTCTGATTAATTGTCTGCATAGTGGTACAGGTGCCCAGGTGAAGTTGGTAAAATTCATGCTTGCTTTGCATGCAAATAAAACATCAAATTTTGGGGCAACAAGCTTGATATATGCAGATTTTTATAATTAAAATCCAGTGTTCATGTTCTGGTTGCCATCTTTGTTTGAATTAATTGTAGGAATTCATCACAGGTGATTTTATAAGAAAAAGGGAGCTTAAATAAATGTCCAATACGTTAAACATATCCTCCGAATCTTAAATCTCTAGATCTGCATTGCTTGTAAAGAATTCCAACCGAATAAAGAGAAAAAGAATTGCTCGGAAAAAGGTAGATACAACCATGGCAAAGTGGGATGAACGAGAAAGCTCAACGGCATCATGCATTACTTCCATATTTGATGACATTGGAGACACAGATCCAGATCCAGATCTAGATCTCATAATTGCAAAATCTTCCGACACAAATTCATCCTCTTATTTCTAACACAGCCTGTGTAGAAGTCAGTGCGTGGAAAATTACTTCCAGGATCTTGTACATGTGCTCCCAATCTTTCTGTTGAAGCCTTCATTGAATTTGCATTCACCCAGAGTGCTTTCCAGAATTTTTAATTGCTCATATTCAATTAAAAATAAGAATGATGAGTTATTTACGGCAAACATTGCACTGAAGCATGTACTGGAGAAGAACTACAAAAGCTTCAAAAAAATCACAGTCACTTGCTTTCAGATCCAGCCGCTTCCAGATCCAACTGCTTCCAAATTTAGTTTAGTGAGAATAAAAGGAATTCCAGATCCATCCACTTCCCAGATCTAGCCTCTTCTGGATCCAACTGCTTCCATATTCAGTTTGGTGAGAATCAAAGGCAAAAGAATCAGTTGCATGTAGAATATGAAAAAGGACAAGGCTGCAACTTTCCTCTTTCTTCTTCTTTCTCTTATTTCCTCTGATAACGTAATTAAGCAATCAATTATATTAGAAAACTAAGTAATTGGTTTAAAAGCCATTACTTGAAGTAGTCAACTACTTGGAAATAGGTGGCATAAATATAAGGATCTATCTTCAGTTGGAAATCATGCATGTCATGTAAAGGGGAATTCTAGGAGGGAGATTGCCAGTTGTTTCCTTTACAACTTCCACATGTGTCAGTTCACTAAAAGCTTCCTATTTGTAATTTTCCCTCTACACGCTATAAATAAAGGAAGAACCTACGGGTTAAGGGATCAGAATTTGTAAGCAACATTCGTGTGTTCTAGACTTTGTGCTGAAACCCCTGATAGCCACTCGAAGCAAAGGAATATAAAGGAGCAGATTTCCAGAGAACTTTGTGTCACGGTGCATTTTGTTTCTAGCTTTCTATCTTAGATCTTCTAATAAACTTTGTGTTATTCTAGATCTAGATCTAGAGTTGCCTTTGCTTATAATTATGTGTGTTGATATCTATTGGTTTCTTCTATGTGCATGCAATCAACTCTGTTATCTATTGATTGGGTTGCACATCTTCCCTATTTCTTCCTTGTGTTTTATTATTTCCTTCTTCTATAAATATTTTCTTTCTTTAAACAGCTACTTACTTGCTGCAAAACTATACAGCTATAGTTCATGAGCTGAATAGTTAAAGTAAAACCCCCATATAGATACTAGCATATTTTATTGATAAATCTGACATGGGAGCCTCACCGATAAATGAGGGAGATTTATCTCATGACTGTCTAGGTTTTCAACAATGCAGAAAATCTAGCCAATAGTTTTTGGCGACTCCACTGGATAACAACACAAATTAGCAGACCAAAGCTTTTCAAAGTTAGAAGCCACAGATCCAATCTTTCACCAAGAAGAAGAGTGCAAACTCATCCAGATCCCAGATCATTTTCAGTATAATCTGGAAGCTGGAATTATTCACCAAGTCTATTCTCAAAGAAGACGCGCTTCATTAATCATGATGCAGAATCAGCCACTTGCCCCTGCAGTACCTATTCCATGGGGAGCAACTTTTAGGCCTCTGAATCTGACTCCTCCTATGCATGATCTACCTAAAGGGATGAGAAAGAATTTTATAAAATTATTTGGAGATGGAAAGCAGAATCCAGATGACCACTTGGATGTGTTTTTTCATATCCTGTGGAGTGCTTGTAGTTGAACATGAATATGTATCTGTTAGACTCTTCATAGAGACTCTGCATGACTTGGCTGGAGAATGGTTCTACCGGATAGCTCCTAGCACCATAACCAACTAGAATACTATGCGGGATGCATTCATGAAAAGATTCAAACCAGCTGAAGATTCCAGTACATTGATAACTTAGATCACTTAGTTGAAGAAGGAGCCACATGAGCACAAGTGGAATTTTATTGTAAAATTCCAAAGATTACTATACAAAATTTTGGCTTCTACTTCTTTGAATGATGAGAATCAAAAGGTATTCTTCATCAATGCTTTGCTTCCTAAAGTAAGCTATCAACTATGAAGAGCATGTCCTGCTGATTTGTTAGCAGCTCAAAACATGGCGGTTGATATTGAAGATGACCTCATCATGGCTGGAAAGATAAAGAGCAACACTTCTAGAGCTGAAAGTTCATCCTCTCCTTCTACTTCTGATTCACTACTGCAAAAGTTAACAAATGAGATGATGCAGATGAAGAAACAAATGGCTCAGATGGCTCATGGAAACAACATTGCCCCTGCTCATAATTTCAACAACAACAATCGGAATCGCATTGTTGGTTCCCAAAGATTAGTAATTGAAGTTGCTCCTAGAAACAACGTGGAGATGAATGAAGAAGACCAAGAAGCTAATGTTGATCAGCTCGAAGATGATGATTTTGTAGGTTCTACTGGTGACTCCAACATTAATTACCTTAACTACAAATCTGAACATGACTATGAGGGGTTTCTTGAAGACGATCATGGTCATGCATATGTAGTACTTACAAGATCACAAACTCGCCAAGCCAAGGAATTAGCTAACGAACAAAGAAGGGGAAGCCCTTTGTCTTCTTCCTTAGCTCCCAGAAGTAAGCATGCGAGTTCTTCATCTCAACCACATAAAACGGCTCAGGTATCTGAATCTATTTCTTCTTTTGAAATTATTGATCATGTTAAGAGAACCAAAGTTAAAATGTCAGAAGCTGAATACTCGAGAACATTTCCTAAGTAGTTAAATAGGCTAGTCAAATATGTGTAATCACCAGGACCATCTAATGCATCAAAGGGCCTTTTGCTTAAGCCCAAGGATACTCCTCCCCAAAACAAAACTACAGTTGTTAAATCCTCACCATCTTCTGAAAGAGTGGAACCATTCTATGTTTCCTTATTGCTTAATGGTTTCAAGTTAAGGAACTGCGTTTTAGATTCAAGTGCATCTGAAAATGTCATGCCAGCTAAAGTTGTAGATGCTCTTGGTCTTACCTTGATGAAGACCATAAAAAGGTGTTATTCCATGGAGAGACAAGTCCCTTTAATCAGAAAAATCAAAGATGCACAAGCTATTTTGGCAGCTTTTCCTGACAAAAGATTAAAGATGACCATTCTAGTTGCAAATATTCCTATCTCCTACGGGATGTTGCTGAGCAGAAACTTTTGCAAAGAGCTGGGAGGAGAAGTAAAGATGGATTGGTCCGGTGCTCATATTCCTATCAAGGGGATTAATCAGAAGCTAGAGCTGGAAAAGAAGTCCAAGTACACAGTGACAAAATTTGAGGATCCTAGATCTCAGATTCTTTTTCAGGGGTCTGACCATGGTGTATACTTATTGGAAATGGATAAAGACATTTCAGAACCAAAAATTCAACTAGAGCCAACACAAGAAGAGGAAAAAGTTTGGATGTTGGAGTTTAAAGGCACATGTTGTTCTTTTGGATCAGGAGCCGGCGTTCTACTAATATCTCTAGATCATGAGATATTCCCATACTCCAATAAGCTGCCATGTTTGAGAACACCAATCATATGACGGAGAATGAAGCATTTCTTAATAGGAATGGAGAAAGCTAAAAAGAAAGGAATAAAAACTCCTCAAAGCCCAAGGAGATGCTAAACTTCTAGTAAAGTAGGTTCAAGGGAAAAATCAAGTCAAAAGAGCTGAAGCTGAAGCATTACAAAGATAAAGTGCTTTCTGCCACACTGGATTTTGTAGCCTTCTCTCTATCGACTTTATTCCAACCAATCAAAACTCCAAGGCAGATTCTTTGGCAGTCACGGCTACACTATTGAATCCAGATAGACCACCGTCCATATTCAGACAAGGAAACTATAAAGTGGAGATGGTCTACTACCCCAAAGTCCTTGAACAAACATCTGCATGTCTGCATGTTGAAGGGAGTAAATCACGACCCACGACAAATAGTCACATTGAAAAGTTGATCCATGTTATGATGACAATAGTGGAGCAATCCAACCAAAAGGTAACAAAATCCCCAAGGGTTTGGTTTCCTTAGTGGAAGACTTTCAACAAAGCATTTGATCGGTACCTGAAGAAGAACAAAGAATATGGTGATAGTTCTTCCTCATGAAAACACAATTGAATAAATCTAAGAACGAGAGAAGTTGATGCACCGCTTATCCACCACAGAGAGAAGAAAGGATGAGCCACCACAGGATGAAGTTGATGAGGACATGCCTAAGATATTTGATAAGAAGGCCAGAGGAAGGAAGTTCAAGATCGGAGACTGGGTACTCTGGTGGGACAAGAGACATGAACTAAAGGGCATGCACGGCAAATATGATTCACTCTGGAAAGGGACCTTTGTGATCAAAAGAGTTGCAAAGAATGGATACTTTCTTCCTTGGCATATTCGGGATGGAATTGAGTTACCATTTCCTTTAAACGGGCGACATCTGAAGCTTTTGAGGAACTGAAAAAGTAGGGTAAAACCTGTATGTATATAAATAAAACTTTGTTTGTTTTTCCTTGTTTTGTTTTTTTGTTGTGTTGTTTTTATTTGCCTGACCCCAAGCCCAATGGATAAGACACAAAACCAAAGATGTTGGGATCTCATCTTTTTCCTTGTCATTTTGACAGAGGAAAAGATATCCACAGACAGAGTCGACTGGTGTCCCCAGATTTTGCCCTAAAATATGGGACTACCCTATTTAAAAAAATCGTACTTTTAAAATAATGGGTTGTTTTGTGTTTTTATTGCAAAAAGGTTTCTGTATTGTGTCAAGAGATTCCCAAGGAGCCATATAAGCTATTTTTGACAAATATCCAGATGCCCAAAATTGTTTTATTCTGTCATTGGGGTTTGCCTGCAGGAAATTTGTATTTAATTATTTTGAGCCCTGTTTGAGGTGATTTGTGCTTCGGTTTAACCCTGTTGTGATCGTACATGTCAATTTTTCTCAATATACCAGTAGGGTTTTAACCAGGAATGGATCCTGGGCTTTATTTGTGACTTCTGGCAACGTTTTGTGTTTTTATTTTTTTTCCCGTTTCGTTTTCTGTGAAATTTCTCTGGATCAATTCCTTTGTCGGTTTGGTCTGATTATTTTCCTGGAGTATTTGGAGATCACCTATGCACATTATGCCAGAAGGAATTCACCATTGGAGGTCTGGTTCTCTCGGAAAAGACGAAGTCGTGCACAAAAAAGCTTCTTCTGGGCAGGCCGCATTTTTAGAAAAAGAGGGTTTGAAGTGGATCATGAGATTTTTGGAAGCAGCAGGCAGGTGGGAATTTTGTATCCTGCCTAACAGGGTACTTTTTTCCCATGGAAGCAACGCCACTTAAGTCACAATGGGAAAATTAGAGGCAGCGGGCAGGCGGGAATTTCTTACCTGCCTTGCAGGGTAAAAATTCCTATTGTGAAATAAAAGAAAAATCACTTAAGGTATTAATGGGATTTTATTACCTACCTTGCAGGGTAAATATTCTCATTATGAAAGTCAAACAACTTAAGTGGATCATGGGATTTTTGGAGCTGTGGGTGCAGGGTGAATAATCCCATTGTTAATTGGCTTTTAAAAATAGAATTCACCCTTGCCAAAAAGTGCAGCACACCTTGGGTGAATAAATAATGCATTTAATAATATTTATTAATATTAATTAATATTTATTCACCCCAATTTTGGTGCCCAAGCATGAGGAAAAGTCAACAAGGGAAAAGTGGAGAAAGGAAATTGGAATTAGAAATTCTAAAATTAAATAAATATTATTTATTTAATGCAGCCCCTTCATGACAAAAAAGTGCGCCCCATTTGGGAGAAGAATAATATTTTTTTAAGTATTAATTGATATAATTAATTCCTATTTTCAGTGGGTGAGGTCAAAGCATACTGTGTAGCTTAAGTGAATTGGAAGTAGAGGGCTAAAATTAAATAAATTTAATTTATTTAATGGCAGCCATGAGTATGCACAAAATAGGTGCCCCATTTGAAGAGAAAAGCTTATTAATTAATTAATTAATTGTCAGGAATAGGAGGGGCAATAATTAATTATAGAATGATAAGAATTATATAAGCATGGTCTGCCATAAGGATGAATTAATTAATTCAATAGCAAGGAAGTGCAGCCCCAACAGTTTTGGCGCCCAAGGAAGGAGGATTTTTGCATTGAAGTTTATTTTCCACTGCTGAAAAGCTTCCAAAGTTTGGCACCTAGGCTTGAAGGAGGTTGATTTATGTCTGAATAATTGTTTGCATAAGTGATACAAGTGCTCAGGTGAATTTGGTAAATTTCATGTTTGCTTTGCATGTAAATAAAACATCAAATTTTGGTGGCAGCAGGCTTGATATATGTAGATTTTTATAATTAAAATCTAGTGTTCATGTTCTGGTTGCCATCTTTGTCTGAATTAATTGCATGAATTCATTATAGGTGATTTTATAAGAAAAAGGGAGCTTAAATCAATGTCCAATACATTGAGCATATCCTCTGAATCTGAAGAAATCTCCAGATCTACACTGGTTGTAAAGAATTCTGGCCGAATAAAGAGAAAAAGAATTACTCGGACAAACGCAGATACAACCATGGCAAAGCGGGATGAACAAGAAAGCTCAGCGGCATCATGCATTACTTCTAGATTTACTGACATCGGAGACATAGATCCAGATCCAGATCCAGATCTCATAATTACAAAAGCTTCCGACACAAATTCATCCTCTTATTTCTGACATAGTCTGTGTAGAAGTCAGTACGCAGAAAATTCCTTCCAGGATCTTGTGCATGTGCTCCCAATCTTCCAGTTGAAGCCTTCATTGAATTTGCATTCACACGGAGTGCTTTCTAGAATTTTTAATTGCTCATATCCAATTAAAAATTAAGAATGATGAGCTATTTATGACAAACATTGCACTGATGCATGTACTAGAGAAGAATTGTAAAAGCTTCAAGAAAATCACAGTCACTTGCTTTCAAATTCAGCTACTTCCAGATTTAGTTTGGTGAGAATAAAAGGAATTCCAGATCCAGCCGCTTCCCAGATCCATCCACTTCTAAATCCAACTACTTCTAGATTCAGTTTGGTGAGAATCAAAGGCAAAAGAATCAGCTGCATGAAGAATATGAAAAAGGACAAGGCTGCAGCTTTCCTCTTTCTTCTTCTTTCTCTTATTTCCTCCGACAAAGTAATTGAGTGATCAATTAAATTATAAAACTTAAGTGATTGGTTTAAAATCTATTACTTGAAGAAGTCAACTAATTGGAAATAGGTGGTAGACATAGAAGGTTCTATCTTCAGTTGCAAATCATGCATGTCATACAAAGAGGAATTCTAGGAAGGAGATTGCTAATTGTTTCCTTTACAACTTCCACATGTGTCAATTCACTAAAAGCTTCATATTTGTAATTTCCCCTCTACATGCTATAAATAAAGGAAGAACCTACGGGTTAAGGGATCAGAATTTGTAAGCAACATTCGTGTGTTCCAGACTTTGTGCTGAAACCCCTGATAGCCACTTGATGCAAAGGAATATAAAGGAGTAGATTTCTGGAGAACTTTGTGTCACGGTGCATTTTGTTTCTAGCTTTCTATCTTAGATCTTCTAATAAACTTTGTGTTATTTTAGATCTAGATCTATTGTTGTCTTTGCTTATAATTTTGTGTGTTGATATCTATTGGTTTCTTTTATGTGCATGCAATCAACTCTGTTATCTATTGATTGGGTTGCACATCTTCCCTATTTCTTCTCTGGGTTTTATTATTTCCTTCTTCTATAAATATTTCCTTTCTTTAAATAGCTGCTTACTTGCTGCAAAACTATACAGCTATGGTTCATGAGCTGAATAGTTAAAGTAAAACCCCCATATAGATACTAGCATATTTTATTGATAAATCTGACATGGGAGCCTCACCGGTAAATGAGGGATATTTATCCCATGACTTCCTAAGTTTTCAACAATGTAGAAAATCTAGCCAACATGTTGTCTATGCCACCCACATAGGAGAAGTTCTCATTTTTGGCCACTATCTCTTAGATCGATCCCTTCACAAAGGAAGCTTATAGAGAGGCATATGCCCAGGATAGAGACTTTGGGGTGACATTTCAGCAGTTACAGTCCCAATGGGATGAAAGGAAGGGGATTGAATATTGTTATCTCAAGGACGGGTTGCTCTATCGATGGGGGAAGCTTTGTGTTCCTAAAGAAGAAAGACTTCTATTGATGAGGGAAGCACATACCTCGAAAGTAGTGGGACATTTTCGTGTTGGTAAGACCCTAGACCAACTTGTAAAGGTACGTGTATTGGCCCAATATGCAAGAAGAAGTATCGAAATTTATACGTGGATGTAAACTTTATTGTACTAGAAATTGTAAGACTAGGAAGGAGGGTTTGTATATGCCTTTTCCAGTACCTACTCGTCTGTGGAAGGACATTTCTATGGATTTTGTAGGAGGATTACCTATGTCTAAACATGGATATGACTATCTCTATGTTTTTTTTGATAGATTCAGTAAGATGTGTATTCTTATGGTATGTAAAAATATAGTAAAATCACACGAGGCAACATATCTTTTATTTGCTAATGTATGGGTGCATTTTGGTTTGCCAAATTCTATTGTTTCTGATAGGGATTCCAGGTTCTTGGGGAAGTTTTGGACTACTTTGTGGGACAAAGATGGATACCAGGTAACAGAGGAGCACGTCTTTCCATCCACATACCGATGGATAGATAGAGGTGGTGAATAAGACTTTGGTATAATTGATCAGAGGGTATAATAGCAAATACCCAAGGACTTAGGATGAGTCCTTAGCCTACATTCAAAATTCCTATAACTAGGAAGTACACACATCCACTATGAAGTCACCATTTGAAACATGCTTGGGATATCTACCTATAAATATGCTAGACATAATAGTTGGGCAATAGGATGAGGAGGAGACATGAGACACAGAGGTGACTAGAGCAAACAAATTCATTGAGAGGATTCGAAGAATCCATCTTAAAGTCAAGGAATAGTTAGATAAATCTCAAGCCAAGTACAAGGCTAGGCACGATCAGCACAAGAGAGAACATAAGCTTCATTTTGGAGATAGAGTTTGGCTTTACTTAAGCAAGGAGATACTACAAGGTCAAGCATGTAAGCTTAAGCCACTACGATATGGACCCTTCACCATATTAGAGAAGGTTGGAGAAAATGTCTTTTGACTTGATTTTCCGTCATTTATGAGGATGTATGCCGTAGTAAATTTTTAGAACTTAAACCTATATGAGTCATCCATGCTAGATGAAGATGAAGGACTATAGTTGTGTTTTCTTGCAAATGTGTAAAGGGGAAAATTACAAGTTTTCAAGCAAGACAACTTTCTCCTATCTCAAAGTTTCCATGTTTCAATCATACTTAGGTACTCTAAGCCAAATTCAGAAGTCTGATCACTTCTTACAAGATGTGGATAGGTGATTTAGGAGAGTATTTTCATCCCCCCTCGGTGATTTGTAGAATTTTCTCAAGGATAACATCTTCTGGCCAAATCAGGGAAGGCTATCAAGAATAGGTAAAGCCTCAAAGAAAATTTCAGGATTTTTTAGGGATCAAATGGTAGAATCAAGTCCTGGCACCCCCACCATTGGATTCAGAGTATTATTTCTAATCAAATTCATATAAGGTCTCATAGGCAAATTCCACTTAAAACTCAAGATATTCGCTCTGCAAGTTTTTCCCTCCCAAAGGTCATTTTTTGGGACTTAGCCAATTTTGAAGTCGATTCATTCCAATGCATTGTGGATTTTGTGGAAGTTTTTGTCCCACGCATCCCAGTTTATTTGGGAAACTTGGGACCCTGAAATATTGATCTCACCGAAAGTCAATCATATGTTTCCACGTGTCTTCAGAGCAATGGGCCGGCGGAGGAGAGTTAGACTTCGGGCCTTTTTGGTGAATATGGTCATAATGTTCAAAGATTAGCTACTTCCCTACAGCCCGCAGTCAATCATAACATGCCACATGTCCTCGAGGTAGCGGGTCATTGGAAGAAATTCAACTTCAGATTTTTTTCCCAAAAAGGATTGAAATGTTCAAAAAAGAGTCGTGACGGCCCGTAGCCAATCAAATCACACCACGTGTCCTCGCCCAGACAGGAGCAGCGGGCCCACGGAAGAAATCAAGATTTCGAGCCATTTTCCAAACATGGTCAGAATGTTCAAAATTACATGGCGACCCCGTATCTAGTCAAAGTGCACCACGTGTCCTTGCTAGATCAGAGCTGCGAGCCCATAGAGGAATTTAATAGTTTTAGCCCTTTTTCAAAAAAGGGTCAGAATGCTCATAATCGAGTTGTGACTCTGTTTCCAATGAAATTATGCCACATGTCCATCTCTAAAAGTCAAGGTAGGGCCACAGACCAAATCGTGCTAAAGTGCCAAATCTCCCAAAATCACGAAAACACAAAAAATTTCCCCCTGACTCTGCTCCAATGTTCTCCTACCACGTGGATGGCCCGATTTTCAAAGCAATTAGGGCAAAGGATCAAATGGTTCATATGTGAACTGGAAAATTGAAATATAAAACACATTTTTACATGCATAAATTCTTTTTTGGGCTCATCATAAAGTGTTTTCTTTGTGGCAGAGGAATTATAGAAGAGGAGAAATGATCAAATTTGTTTGTAACGGCTTTGGGTCAAACAATTTAATGGTTTTTCAAAGTCTTTGTGAGGGCTGGACAATCGAATTTGGAAACTGGAAGCACATTTTTGCGAACAGAGGATAAAAATGATTGTTAGTCTTCTTCTATTCTCCTCCTCTACATTATTTCTTCTATTCCCACTCATTGTACAAGTTTCAACTCTGAGATCAATAAAAAAGGAAGGAATTTTATGTCCCCTCGATGGAAAAATCGATTGGTGCTTTGTGACCAGCGTGTTTTATTCTGTCTTGTGCTCAGAAATTGCAAATTTGTCTTTCTTCTATTAATTAATGCATGTAATGAAACTTTCAGTTGATGTGTGTGGGCATCTGACACTCTACCCACAACATTGATTTCCCTCTCCTTCATTCTCACTCCCTCCCCTTTCTCAGATCGATTTCTGCTATAGCAAGGAGTTGCTATTATTTCCATATGGACAGTGGAGTGTTCCTATGGATCTCTGGTTGAAAAACCACCATAAATCCACTTTGGTTTTACATGCTAAACAATGGTAGCTGCACCATTCAAATGTAGAGGGACTTAGATTCCCATAGCGTTGGCCTGAAATCCATAAATTTGTCCACAAGATGAATTTTCTCGCCAACAGTTTTTGGCACCCACCGTGGGGTAGAGTTACAGACATCTGCACCCAAAAATGACCACAAGGTTTTTAAAATATCATTAAGTTTTCCTTTGAAGTATGAAATTCCTTATGATCCAAAAATACAAAAAGATTAAATAGAAGAGTTGCTGTGCAGATTGAGTCCAACCATATGAACTGAATCATGGATGTAACTCAAAATTCATGCAAATCCTTCTAGAAAACCTTGAAGATTGCTACCTTTCATGTCCAAAGGAAATCATTTCAGACTTGAAAGAAGGTTACTTGGATATTTGGCAGAGTCATGCCTTGCTACAAAAGTTATAGGTTATTCCTCAGAAGAGCCCAGCCAAACACACTGACAAGCTAAGACTTTTCCATTGAAACTGATGATGACTTAATCCTCTCTAGAAAGGTGATAGGCTCAAAGCTGAGGCAAGCAGAAGGAGTCAGATTTGACTTCAGTAACTACATTCCTGAGGATTCTGGAGAGAGAATGGCAAAGGTTATAGCTCGGTTTGACTTGAGAGGAAGAGATTAGAGCTCAACTTGAAGAAATTGCAAGACTCCAAGATGTTTCAGAGGAGATAGAGGCAGCCTTAGCTGACCAAGAAACCAAAAATAGAAACCACCTGGGTGAACTTTGAACTTGAAGCACCTAGGCCTATCAATGCCATGGGTGACACCAAAGAATCAAGAGACTTACCCTCCAACAACCTCTTCATGATCTTCCAAGGAGAAATAGTAGAGGATTACGAATTTTACCTCAAAATTGAAGAAGGATATGCATGGTTCTCAACTCCCTTGATGATGGGGAAGAAGTAGAGGAAGCATTAATCATTCTCATGTGTTGTCTTCAGTCGAGCTCAATCCAAGAAATATGCTCTACCCTCCATGGTTCAAAAGGAAAAGAAAACTAAAGAAGATTTCATGCTTCCTAGCAAGATCTATTACTGGTTGGGAAGATCATTAGAAGAGGCTCACCATTGACCACCCTCAATTGATTCAAGAAAACTGAAGACTGGTCAAGAGCTGCTGGTAGATAATTAGGTCCAAATATCTAGAAAGAAAGCTTTGAATCCATGAGGGACTTCTAGCTCAGCAAGGTTTGACATAAAAGACACTCCTCCCTCCAATGATGTGCTACCTCCTGAGTCAGCCTAAGAAAATTCTTCATCAGTGCCTTGCCATCCTTCTAAGCTTGGTTTCTTCCTCAGAAGAGCCCATCCAAACACACTGAGGGAAGCTCAAGACTTTGCCATTGAAACTGATGATGAACTTAATCCTCATCTAGAAAGGTGAAAGTCCCAAATGGGATTTTGTGAAGGGTCAGAGTTTAGCTTCAAGTAACTACCAAAGTGCAGCTCTCAGAGATTGAATACTTGTAAACACACCCTCCTCAATTTGATAGACTAATGTAATGTTGTTCAAAGCAGCAGTTCTATACCCTCAAGTTCAAATTCTAAAGGTCTGCTCCCAACACCATCTACACCACCTACTCAAAACATGCTGGCCCTAAGTGCTTCCAAAACAGATAAGGTGGAACCCTTCTACTTGTCTCTTCTCATGAATGGTTTTGAGCTCAATAATTGCATCATTGACTTTGGAGCTTCTGATAACGTAATGCCACTCAAAGTTTCCAATGCTCTCGACCTGACACTAACTAGAGTTAACGGAGCTTGTTACTCAATGGAATCTAAGATAAGTACCACTAGTAGGAAGGATAAAAGATGCACAAGTGGCTTTGGTTGAATGCCCTGATAAGAAAGTACTTCTAACCATCTTAGTGGCAAACATTCCAGCATCTTTTGGCATGCTCTTGAGTAGAAGTTTTTGTAGAGACCTTGGTGGAGAGATAAAGATGGATTGGACCTCTGCAACTATTCCAGTAAAGGGTGAGATGAAGAAGCTACTCTCGGTAAGAAAAATGAAGTTTACAGTAAGAAGTTCCAGTGACCCAAGAGCTAATATCCTCTTTCAAGATTGTGGATTAGGAAACTATTTCCTTACTTCACAACGAGAAGAAGACTTGCCACTTTCCTCGGAATCAGAGAAAGATCAGGTCTGGACTATGGAGTTTGATGGAAGCCATTCCAAAGCAGGCTCAGGGGCTGGTGTTGTGTTGTACTCTCCTTCCAATGTGATGCATCCTTTTGCATACAAACTGCAGTTTGACAACACCAACAATACAACAGAATATGAAGCTCTCCTCTTGGGCATAAGTGTAGCGGAAGACATGGGAATCAAAAATATGAGATGCCTTGGTGATGCAGAAGTGATAGTGAAGAAAATCCACCAGCAATACCAGGTGAAGAACCCAAGGCTCAGGCATTACAGGAATAGAGTGTGGGATTGCATTGAATTCTTTGATGCATTCTCTATTGAAGCCATCCCAAGACAACAAAATGAAAGAGTTGATTCTCTTGCAGTATCAACATCCCTATTGACTCCTCATCCTTCTTTTGGAAAGGAAAAAATAACCATTGAGATGGTTTTCAGACCAATTATACTTGATAATGCAGATCACTGGCAAGTTTTCAATGACGACAATCAGATTTTAGCCTTCTTGGAGCAAAGAGACAACTTCAATAATCTCTTCTTTGAGGGAAGTGTTAATCCACATAGAGAAGTTGTGGCTGAAGATGCATCAGATGAAATTGAAAGAGTGGATGATGAAGGCATGATCAGATTGAAAGGTAACAAGATCCCCAAAGGTCTAGTCTCTTTGGAGGACCTGTTTGACAAGCATGACAGATTTATTCATGAAAAAGAAAAGCTATCTTCTCGTTGTCCATCTGATTTTGACAAGGAAAACATTGGGACTTCTGAAGATCCAAGGATGGTCAACATTGGAAAATGCTGCTCACCTGAAGAGAAAAGGAAGTTCGTTGCTTTGCTTAAAAAGTACTCTGATGTGCTGGCCTACTCTTATGACGAGCTCAAATATTTTCAACCAAAGGAAATGCATCATTCCATTCCTCTGAAGCAGGATGCTAAGCCCTTCAGGTAGAAGCAAAGACCCTATAATCCAAAGATTATTGATGTTATCAAGGAAGAAGTGAACAAGATGTTGAATGCCAGAATCATTTTCCCCATTCACCACTCAACATGGGTGGCCAACATTGTACCAGTCAGAAAGAAAAATGGGGAGATCAGAATATGTGTAGATTTCAGAAATCTGAATCAGGCATCTCTCAAGGACAATTACCCTCTTCTGATCATGGATCATATCCTACAAGTAGTTACTAGATCTGAGATGCTCTCTTTGCTTGATGGCTTCTCAGGGTATAATCAAATTAAAGTGGCCAAAGAAGATTGTAGCAAGATGGCTTTCACAACTCCTTGGGCACTTTTTCTTACAACAGGATGCCTTTTGGCCTGATCAATGCAAGAGCCACCTTCCAAAGAGCCATGGACCTGGCTTTCAAAGATCTCAAGCATTGCATTGTCATATACCTTGATGACTTAACCATGTTTTCAAAGAAGAGAAGTGAGCATATCTTCCACTTGGAGCAGATTCTTGCAAGATGTAGAAAACATGGCATTTCTCTAAATCCCAAGAAGTGTATCTTTGGAGTCACAGAAGGCAAGCTGTTGGGACACATTGTGAATAAGCATGGAGCACATATTGACCCTGAGAGGGTAAGTGTTATTCAAGCACTATCTCTTCCCACTAGCAAGAAAGGAGTGCACTCATTCTTTGGGAAGGTAAATTTTCTTCACCGCTTTGTCCCCAAATTTCTGAACTAACAAAGCATATCACCTCTATGATGAAGCCTCAAACAAGTTTCAAATGGAGTAGTGAAGGAAAATCAGCATTTGAAGAAATCAAGAAGGCCATTGCCAAAGCTCTAATGCTGGTATCTCCAGATTTCAGCAAGGAATTCATCATGTACTATTATGCCTTGGAGCACACTCTTTCTATTGTCCTTGTTCAGAAGAATGATGAAGGATTGGAAGCACCTATTGCTTTCATGAGCTACCCTTTGAAGAAGCATGAACTAAATTACAGTCAATTGGAGAAGCATGCATACGCAGTGGTCAAGGCCGTGAAGAATTTCAGATTTTACATACTCAACTCTCACACCGTGGTGATGGTCCCCGGAAGTGCAATCAAGTCCATTTTGACACAACAAGATCCCAGAGCCAAAAGAGGAAATTGGATTGCAAGGATCCAAGAGTATGACCTGGAGATTAAGCCCTCTAATCTGGTTAGAGGAAATGGTTTGTGTAAGTTGATTGCTGAAGATGAATCTCTCAAAGTTCATCTTGGAGAAAGAGATGACACTTGCCCAACCTGCTCAGAAGATTTCCCACAAGTTCTCTTTGTGAACACTACAGAGGAATGGTATGCAGACATCACTTTCTTTCTTACCTATGGGGACTTGCCCTCCTCATTTAGATTACAAGTAGTGAAGAACTCTCAGGCTGAAAGTAGCCAAATATGTGATTTGGAATCATGCACTCTACAAGAAAGGGATAGATGGTTGTTTTCTCAAGTGTGTTGAAAAGGAACAGACAAGAAAAACTCCTCAAAGCCTATCATGATCAAAGCTTGTGGTGGACACTTTTCAGCCATGGTGACTGCCCACAAAATTCTCAGAGGTAGGTATTATTGGCCTTCTCTCTTTGCTGATGCACAGAACTGGGTTTCTAAATGCAAAGCATGTCAACAATTTGTTGGAAAGCCTCAGCTAGCTACCTTGTCCACTCAGACCCGTGGTGATTGAAGAACCGTTTCAACAATGGGGGCTAGACTTTATCGGTGTTCTAAACCCTCATTCAAGTGCAGGGCATTCCTACATGCTCACCACCACAGATTACTTCACTAAGTGGGTGGAGGCCATTCCAACCAAACAGGCTAGCTCTGAAGTTGTCTGTAATTTCATAAAAGAGAATATCATTGTTCATTTTGGAGTTCCTCAGAAGATTGTAGTAGACAACGCTACTTATTTCTCTTCGAAGGAATTGACATAATTTTGTTATGGCTTTGGGATTTCTCTTGCTCATTCTTTTGACTACTATCCTCAAGGGAATGGTCAAGCTGAGTCAAGCAACAAAAATATTGTGACCATTATCTGCAAGCTTGTTGATGAGAATCAGAAGAATTGGCACAAAAAATTATATGATGCATTGTGGGCTGATAGGATCACTCCTAAGAAGGCAATAGGCATGTCACCTTTTCAGCTGCTATATGGAGTTGAAGCAGAGATTCCTATTACAATTGAAATTCCAACTCTCAAGCTACTTCAAATAGTGGAAGACAGCCAATACAGAGATTCAATTGACAAGAGGATCCTTTTCCTTGAGAAGCTAGAAGAGAGCAGATCCAAGGTAGTGGACAGAATCAAAGAACATCAGCTGAAAGTGAAGAAGCTCTTTGACAGAAGAGCCAAAGCAAGGGAGTTCAGAGCTGGAGATTTGGTCCTACTTTGGGACAAGAGGAGAGAGCCAAAGGGAAGTCATGGTAAGTTAGATTCTTTGTGGTTGGGTCCATTTCAAATTCAGGAAGCTTGTGGTGAGAATTCCTTTCTCTTATCATACTTGGATGGAACTCCATTGGGATTTCCTAGAAGTGGGCAATATTTGAAGCTATACCATTAGTGAAAGTGAGTTGTCCCTCACCCTGTACCATAGTTTTTGTTGTTTCCCTTTTCTGTTGTGTGTGTTTTGGTTTGTTTTTTGTTTTGGTGTGGTTTTGGTTTGTTATGTTTTCCCCTCCTTCCTTCTTCCTTCCTTTTAGTATTGTACATGACTCTGCAAGGCCCAATGGATAAGGCACTAGTCAACAGTTATATGTTTTGAAACCTATGATTCTGGATCCTCATGTCATGTATTCACCTTTCTCAATCCATGCCATGTCCCCAAGCTAGAGCCAGCTGTTGTCTTGCAAATGTGTAAAGGGGAAAATTACAAGTTTTCAAGCAAGACAACTTTCTCCTATCTCAAAGTTTCCATGTTTTGATCATACTTAGGTACTCCAAGCCAAATTCAAAAGTCTCCCTCACTTCTCAAAGGATGTAATAGGTGATTTAGGAGAGTCTTTTCATCCCCCTAGGTGATTTGTAGGACATTTCTTAAGGATAACATCTTCTGGCCAAATCAGGGAAGGCTATCAAGAACAGGTGAAGCCTCAAAGCACATTTTGGGATTTTTTAGGGATCAAATGGAAAAATAAAGTCTTGGATTCCCACCAATGGATTCAGAGCATCATTTCAAATCAAATTCATATAAGGTCTCAGGTAAGGAAAATTCCACTTGAAGCTCAAGATATTTGCATTGGCAAGTTTTTCCCTCCCAAAGGCCATTTTTGGGACTTAGCCAATTTCGAAGTCGAGTCATACCAACGCATTACATATTTTATGGAAGTTTTTGGCCAATGAAATCCCACTGCATTTAGGAACTTGGGACCCAAAATATTTGATCTCCTGACATCCAATCAGGATGCCGCCACGTGTCCTCGCAGAGTAATGGGCATGGCAGAACTTGAGAAATAGACTTTCCCTTTTTGGCGAAAATGGTCACAATGTTCAAAGGTTAGCCGCATTCCCTACAACCCACAGTCAATCAGAACATGCCACATGTCCTTGAGGTGGTGGGTCATTGAAAAAAATTTTTTAGAGTTTTTTCCCAAAAAGGATTGAAATGTTTAGAAAAGAGCTTCTGACCTCGTAGCGAATCAGATCACGCCACGTGTCCTCACCAGACTGGAGCAGCGGGCTCACAGAAGAAATCAAGATTTTGAGAAATTTTCCAAAAATGGTCAAAATGTTCAAAATTACTTGGTGAACCTGTATCCATTCAAAGCGCTCCATTTGTCCTTGCCAGATTTTTTCCTAGCTTCAGGCCCATGCCAGGAATTTAATATTTTGGCCCTTTTTCAAAAAAGGATCATCAATGCTCAAAATCGACTGGCAACTCTGTTTCCAATGAAATTATACCACGTGTCATCTCTAAAATTTAAGGTGGGGCCGTTGGACCAAATCGTGCCAAAGTGCCAAATCTCCCAAAATCACGAAAACGCAAAAAAGTTCCCCCCAACTCCGCTCCAATGTTCTCCTGCCACGTGGATGGCTCGATTTCAAAGCAATTAGGGCAAAGGATCAAACGGTTCATATGCGAACTGGAAAATTGAAATATAAAACACATTTTTGCACATAGAAGCTCTTTTTAGGGCTCATCAGAAGCATTTTCTTTGTGGCAGAGGAATCTAGAAGAGGGGAAATGATCAAATTTGTTTGTAACAGCTTTGGGTCAAACGATTTAATGGTTTTTTGAAGTCTTTGTAGAGGGGGGCAATCGAATTTGGAAATTGGAAGCACGTTTTTGTGAACAGAGGACAAAAATGATTGTTAGTCTTCTTCTATTCTCCTCCTCTACATTTTTTCTTCTATTCCCACTTGTTGTACAAGTTTCAACTTTGAGATCAATAAAAAAAGGAAGGAATTTTATGTCCCCTCGATGGAAAAATTGATTAGTGCTTTTTGACCAGCATGTTTTATTTTGTCTTGTGCTCAGAAATTGCAAATTTGTCTTTCTTCTATTAATTAATGCATGTAATGAAACTTCCATTTGATGTGTGTGGGCATCTGACACTCTACCCACAACATTGATTTCCCCCTCCTTCATTCTCACTCCCTCCCCTTTCTCAAATCGATTTCTTATATAGCAAGGAGTTGCTATTATTGCCATAGGGATAGTGGAGTGTTCTTGTGGATCTCTAGTTGAAAAACCACCATAAATCCACTTTGGTTTTACATGCTAAACAATGGGAGCTGCACCATTCAAATGTAGAGGGACTTAGATTCCCATAGCGTTGGCCTGAAATCCATAAAT